>CAMZMU010000049.1:38645110-38816587 GCA_947311845.1 Poa pratensis
ACGGTTCGATTTTCAGGGGCCCCTATTTAAAGACTGCTTCTTCTCCAAGAAGCTCAGCTCGCCCAACATTGAAGAACACCATTATTGCAAGCTCAAGGATCACTAGATCTCCCAATCCCTCCACCCAAACTCGTTGATCTTTGAGGATTGAAGGAGAAGGCCAAGATCTACATCTTCACCAAGCCGATTTACATTTCCCCCTCATTCACTTGAGGACCCCTTTGCTAGGGTTTCCATTGGGAAAACCTAGCTTCTTGTTGTACTCACTTGTTGTCTTTGTGATAGATTGTAGCCGTTCGGGAGCCCCCAATCCAATTGTGGGTTGTGCCCCGGATTGTTGTTGTAAAGGCTCCGGACTCCGCCTTGAAGGTTTCCGATAGTTGAAGGTGGACCAAACCTTTGTGGTGCGGTTCATCGGAGAAGGTGAAGCCTTTGTGTCTGTTGAGTTTGACCTTTGTGGTACCTCATACCTCTCCAACGAGACGTACTCCCCTAAAAAGGAGAAAATCGGGAATACATCCGTGTCTCCACGTGCTTTCACTTCGGTTACCTCTATCCTTGTTATAGCGTTTACTTCGTGTAACTTGCTTAGTTGCTAGCTTGTCATATAGATAAATTCACCGTAGTTGCATATCTAGAAAATTTATCTTTTGTGTCAAAGCCTAATTTGAAAAAGTACTAAAATTTGAAGTAGCACCTATTCACACCCTTCTAGGTGTCATACGATCCTTTCACTATGGGAGGTGCTTCCCGAACTTATGTGACTTAAAACGAATGGGTACACTACTTTGCCCCCTTTTTGTGCCGTATTCAAAGGGAAAATGCCGCCACCCTCCCTAGAGCGTGTCGGCTCGCCCGTCTCGCCTGACATATTCCTATCTAGTTCCTATCGTGTCGCCCAACTCTTCCTGCCGCCCGCGCCTATTCCACCGTAGTCTCTGTTTCTATGAACTACGTGAAGTGTGCATCGTGTGCAACTTTGGGAGTTCGTGAATGATTTGACACCTCAAAGAAATAGAGTGAAAATGGCTACGAGCATAGCGACACATACATGTATTCTTAATTACCTGATGCATGCTCGTAGTTGTACAAATACCTGTATTTTTTATTTGTAGTAGATTAATTCCTAAGAGGTTGTTAGGTATGTACTCCATCTGTTCCTAAATATAAGATATTTTAGCTATTGCACATATTGATTAGATGTCGAATAAAATGAGTGAACAAATACACTAAAACATGTCTAGATATATCATGTGAATCTGGAAAAAAAAAGCTAAAACATCTTACATTTAGAAACGGATGGAGTATTATTTTCCTAACTCATGAAATTCGTTTATGATTTTATACCCAACATGTTTGACTGTCATGGAATTGGACTTCTGGAATTACAACAAATGCACAATGTATGTCATGTCAATTCCTATCTCTAACTCTATCATTTAATTTGCCAGATCATCATTTGATTTCTGCCATATGAAATCAAATGGTGGGTGCCAAACGAGTTCTAAGACTTTTGTACGAGCGGATAAATGCCTTCTATTGACAATAAACAATATTTACTAGATTTAATTATGTATGCTACAAAATCCTTAGAAGATACTCTCTCCGTTTTTTAATATAAGATGTTTTAGCTTTTGTTTACATATGCATGCATACATTTTGTATGTAGACACATTTTTGTGTGCATGTTTATTCTTTTTAGTGTGCATATAGACAACATGTGTATCACCTAAAACATTTTATATTAAAAAACGAGGGAGTATGTGTTTATCTATTCTTACTATTAAAAGAGCAAACTTGTGTTGATACATTAAATCTGAGCCCTTCAATATTAGACAACGGTCCAGATTACTCCAATGTTTGACAACTCAACACACCTTTTCTTTTCGTGTTGCCACCGCTAAAAACAAAACATTCGGTTTACACACAAGGAAGGGCAGAGGGCTGCATGCTGCTCCGGCCGCCGCCTTGTGAGAGCGGCGCGGGCAAACTCCCAGTGTCCTCTGGCGGCAGCACATGCCGTGCGTTTTCCCATGCTTGGCACCGTCAGCGATGAAGATGGTGGCCATTCCCTGCCGGCAGTTAACCACGGCGAGTACGGGGAGCTGGGCGATATGAAGAACACGAGCAGCCTGCACAACACAGGCGTGCGGCGTCCAACAATCTCTCCCTATGCTACCAAATTGGCAGATTTCTTGAATTATACTTTTTTGGTTTCCTTTTGACTTTGTAGATGGATGCTAACGAGAGCAATAATTGATCAAAAGTTTTCCCCATGCTTGGCACCGTCAGCGACGAAGATGGTGGCCGTTCCCTGCCGGCAGTTAACCTCGGCGAGTATGGGGAGCTGGGGCGATATGAAGAACACGAGCAGCCTGCACAACACAGGCGTGCGGCGTCCAATCTCTCCCTATGCTACCAAATTGGCAGATTTCTTGAATTATACTTTTTTGGTTTCCTTTTGACTTTGTAGACGGATGCTAACGAGTAACGAGAGCAATAATTGATCGAAACATGCAGAATGTCCAAACTTACTTACAAGAACAGGAAGGGGAACTCAAATCCCATCTATATCAGAGGGTGAGGTGTTGTTTGCTTACCCAAGAATTATACAGCTTCCAGCCATCTATCATAACTTCTGCGACCCTCAGTGCACTGCAGCAGAGTTAATCATTATGAGGAATCACATTTGAGATACTGAACGATATCACCGGAAACAGAATTGGCAGTGGTTCTGCAAGAAAGGAAGTTCTGTGGCCAATTTCTTGCTTACCAGCAAAGCAAGGGTACCAATTAGTTCTCATCCAGATGCCCAGACGTTCGCTTTCCCTCGGAGTCGGAGCTGATGCCGAGAAGAATGAGTCAGACCTGAGTGCCTTGCTAGAATGCGGAGATGAACTCCTCCGCCGGCCAATCCAACTCCTCCTCCTCGGACGAATCGCCGCCGCTGCAGCTTCGTCCGTCGCCGCCGTCGGCACGCCGCCGTTCACCATGAGCGCCATCAAGCAGTCACAGGCAAAGGCAGCCGGTCCCGCGCCCTGCACGTCCGTCGCTGCCGTCGGCACGCCGCCATTCACCATGAGCGCCATGAACAAGTCAGAGGCAAAGGCCGCCGGTCCAACACCCTGCTCAATGCTCCTGGGATGGGGGAATCGAGCACATCGGTGGGGAGCTTGGCTAGAGAGTGAGGATTGGGAATATCAGTGACGGGATGACAGGAAAAGTGAGCTATGGCATCTTTCTTTCTACATGTCATTGACCAAGAGAAGTCTGTAGAGATTTCCTTAGATGGCTCCGTGTAGTCAGATTAGTTCTGGACTTGTCATGCTACAACTCTGTAGCTCTACTCAAATATTTTTTGGAAAAACAGTGTTCAAATGGATTTAGTGTCCAGATTAGTTAAAGAATGTTTTTCAGCTCACTGGTACACTGGTATTGATTACTTATTTGGTCTATTTGCAATTTTGTATTAGGAAAACTATTTAACTGGCTTGGTAAAATAACTCAATGAAATAAATATATATTCAAATACGTGTTTATATTATAATAAAGAGTAAAACGCACCTGGAGTCTATCAAGTTGCATGGTTGGAGCGGATTGGTCACCTACTGGGAAAATGCTAACTATTGGTCACTAACTTGTGCAAATGTTGCACGTTAGTCATTCCGTCACTCCTACCGTTAAAATGCTGACGTGGACACTATTTTTTTTACAAAAAAGACCTTAACCTTCCGGAAACTCACATTCGCACCCGAGCTCATAAAGTATGAGACAAGATTAAATTATAATTCAGATGAGTACTTCTAAGGAGTTATTTGGAACAGTTTCAATTCTGTTCATGAAAACTATTTACTCCGTATACACAATTCCAGTTTTCTATTGTGTGAAAAATTAGACTCCGTTTGATAAAATAACTCAATAAAATAAATATAGATTCAAATATGTGTTTAAAAAATAATAAATTATGAGATGTGCGTTAGGTAGGATCAAGAATCACTTAACAATCTCATCGAACATGTCTTTCCATCTGTGCACGCAAATGCTAGGTCGAGAGAGTACATGGAGTGCATGTAAATCAGCAAAAATACGTGTTCTCGTGACTCGGAACAGCACCTTAAGAGGCCCTAAGTCAACATCCACCATGACCACGCATATAACTAGTGATCATCTCCCTCCAAGCTCCAACCCCTCGCTTGAAAACCAGTATATATAACCCGCAAAATCTAATTCGTGCCTGCGCACTGTTCCAGCCTTACACAGTGCGCGCGAGCTGAAGCGTCCGATTATGATCGCGCGGCTCTTCTCGCTCTGGACCGCACGTCCGCACTGAACCTCGCTGGGACCACGGGGCATCACGGGCCAATTCCCCATTCCCCTCTCTCTATCCCGTTGACCGCCCTTTTCCACTCCTCGTCAGCGGCGTCGACCGGTGGCGGTGGTGTGGCGACGGAGCATCAACAGCGCGTTCCCGCATCCCATCCTCCAGGGCACCGCAGGGTCGTGCATTTTGGAATTTTTCTGGTGCTTCGATTTTGAGCTGGTAACGGCGACGGCGATGCGCTTGCACGCCCACGATGTGGTCGCAGGATCAGCTCCTCCGCCTCCGGTCGATCGCCGGAGCCGCGACGCCTGTCGCTGGAGCTGGGACCACGGAATCGCGACGCCGGTCGCTGGATCTGGAGCTCCTCCGCCGCCTCACGCCCTCAAGGCCGACATGAGGTTCTTCTCCTCAAGCCCTAAGCCCGACCTCGAGCTTCTCCTCCTCATCACGCCGGCGGCCACCGGGATTCGGTCTTCTCACCTCGTGTTGCCCTGCTCCCTCGAGCTTCTCCTCCTCATCACGCCGGCGGCCACCGGGATTCGATCTTCTCACCTCGTGTTGCCCTGCTCCCTCGAGCTCCTCATCGGCCCCTCCATGTATCGATCGTTCGTGGAATGGAGAGCTCCAGCTTCTCCCTCCGCCTCCACTTGATTTATTTTGCTCTAACTCCTGTCGGTTTTCTGTAACAAAACTAGACCAGTCCCTATTGTTTCCTGCACTCCTGTAAGTCGCAGTTCCCCTCTTAATCTGGTGGAGTTCGTATGCAGTATCAATGATAATATCTCTTGCATGTAGTATTCTGTGATCTGGTTGATCTTTGGTAGTGCATATACATGAGATTGGCAAATATGATGTTTTTTCATGCCTTCCTGTTGTTGTTGCTATTCCTTCTAATGTTACGGAATAATAGAGTCAAGTGCATAATTTTCTGGATTCCAAGACGTAGTTTCAGCTTATCAATTGCATAACTTGTTAATTTTGAAAGTATTTCGGAATGTAGTATCTGAAGTCGGTCGTGTAGTTTCAGCCTGTTGCATGTACTTTTATAAATTGCTGATAATTTGTGAGCTTTTTCGGGATGTTCCTTTTGATGTCTGAGATGTTATTTCAGCTTCCTTGCATGTACTTTTTATAATTTGTTAGCTTCTGAACTATTTTCTGGATGTATTTTCTGAGTCCGAGATGTTGTTTCACCTTGTTACAATTACTTTATATAACTAGTTGGTTTATAAAGTTCTCCTGGTGTAGTTTTTGAAATCTGTCATGTAATTTCAGCCATAGCCCGAAGCTTTTGAAATGTACATTGAGAAGTTAAAATGTGTGTGGTTCCATAAAGCGTTACTTTTATAATTGCATCCACTAAAGTTTCCGAGACATTGTTTGCTATCGTTTTTTCTTCTAGATGTAGCTCCTGCATAGTCCATATCATATTAGACACATCTTATCTTCTATTCTAGCTTTTTTACACCTGTATTTTTCTTGTGAACATTCTTTTTGCTTTTGCACTTCTACATCATAAGCATGATAAGCATGGATGAATGAAGCAAGGAGGGAGAATTGCTCAAGTTTTACGCGTGGGATTCCTAACCCATTTTGATCTTTCTTTTTCTAAACTAATACATGGTGGAGGTTGGATCAAACTGATTTTTTTTTTTTGACTAGCAGGCTCATGAGATTGTTACATTGCCACGAGGAAGATCAGCGCAGGGATTTTGGGTGGCTGCTGGAGGAGTGTGCTACTGTTGTGTGGCGCTCTACGGCTTGCCGGTCAAGTGCTGGACTGGTGTTTTGATTGCTCTACCGCTGCTGTTGAGGAGGAGGCCGGTGGCGCCCTGTTCGCCCCTACTCGGTTGGAGGAGGTCACCGGTACCCCGCTCTCCGCTGTTATTCAGTTGGAGAAGGTTATGATCATATCGGCTAGGAAAACAAGGGCACACTTCTCAGCATGTAAGCTGCACAATGTTCCTTGTTGATTCAGTTTGACGATTTTTTCTATTGAATCTGATCCCAGCATCCGATGATGTTCCATGCAAGAAAATATACTAGTATAGCTACAGTTGGTGCAACCACAGTGCAGTTCATGCTTGTATGTTGACCCGTTGAGTAGCTGAAGCGATTTGCTTGCACCGGCATTCCCCTAGTATATGTAAAATTTACAGTCTATTCCTGTTGTTCTACTGAACTCGGCTTGCTGAGTATTTTTATATTATGTAGTAATGCATGGCCACTGGTAATCCGATGCTACCGGGAAACTGGGAAAGTAGCATTTTATTTGTTCCTTGGCTAAATTATATGGTAGAAATTACATTTGGCTGGAGTGTTCAGGTCAATGCCACCATGCAGAAAGGTCATGTGCATACCTGCAAGAATAACAACACATGTAGTTCCCTCAAAACGCTGGTTGTATGGATATGTACTTTTCTAAGTGGCCGATGGAAAGCAATGTATTTTCCCACACTTTTTACATGTTGCTTTTGATAATTCTTATCTGCTCACAAGGACCTCTTTTTTAGTGGGCTGTAGAGAAATCCGGTGATGTATCTGTGCTCATGCTTGTTGCCTCGGATAGTTGGTGTTCTTTGTTACGTACATGGGAGATGGTACCAGATTTGTTGGAAGTATTTTTTTTTCCTGTTAAGGCAAGGTTCTGATTACCGAGTCAGAGTCATGGCAGCGGCATGTTTGCAGGTGGATGGAAGAAGGGATCCTAATACTGAGCTCACGTGGAGACAAAAGCTCCAGCAAGGTTAATTAAGCGAGGGAGGTGCCATGGGGACCGAACTTTCTATTTTTGGAAGGCGCGGGTCAGGGAACGTGAGTTTTTGCTATTTTTGGGGGAGCACTCCGGTAGACTACACAGTGCCCGGGCACTGTGTAGCCACGTCCAAGAGTATACCACAGTGGTACACACATTCCATCCCTCTCCCAGACCCCCAAGCTCATAATTAAGCACCCAAAACCCAGACAAAAATGTCGCCCCTCTCAAAGCCAAGATCAGCCGCAAGGGCTCTCCAACACATCATATTTCTATTCCTCCTCCTTCCATGTCTCCCTCAGCCTCTCCCCTCCCCTTCCCCATCCCCGACGCCAGCGCCGCCGTCCCTGCCGCTGTCGCCGTTCAACGAACGCCTGGACGCGGCATACATCGCGTTTCAGGCGTGGAAACACGTCATCACCGAGGACCCCAAGAACCTGACCGCTGACTGGTGCGGCCCCTTCGTGTGCAACTACACCGGCGTGTTCTGTGCCGCGGCACCTGACGACCCCTGCATCCTCACCGTCGCCGGCGTCGACCTCAACCACGGACATCGCCGGCGTCCTCACCGACCACCTCGGCCTCCTCGCCGACATCGCGGTCCTCCACCTCAACTCCAACCGGTTTCACGGCACGCTGCCTGCGTCCATGCAGCACATGCGCCTCCTCTACGAGCTCGACGTCAGCAACAACCTCCTCTCCGGCGCCTTCCCGTCGTTCCTCACCTCACTGCCGTCGCTCAAGTACCTCGACCTCCGGTTCAACGACTTCGACGGCCAGCTCCCGGACGCCGTGTTCGGCCGGCAGCTCAGCCTCGACGCGCTGTTCGCCAACGACAACCGCTTCAACCTGTCGCTGTCGAGCGGCGGTCTCAAAACTCCACGGCGTCCGTCATCGTGCTCGCTAACACCGCGCTCGCTGGCTGCCTCCCGCCAAGCATCGGCGACATGGCCGACACGCTCGTCGAGCTCATCCTTCTCAACACCAGCATCAGTTCCTGCATTCCGCCGGAGATCGGCAAGCTCAAGAAGCTCAAGGTGCTCGACCTCAGCCACAACGACTTCGCCGGGGAGCTGCCGGACACCATCGGCGACATGGAGAGTCTCGAGGTGATCAACGTGGGGTACAACCTGCTGTCAGGGGAGGTGCCGGAGTCCATCTGCTTGCTGCCGAATCTGAAGAACCTCACCGTCGTCGGCAACTACTTCTGCGAGGAGCCGGTGTCCTGCCTCCACATCCCTCGGCGCGACGACCGGATGAACTGCATCCCCGACTGGCCACACCAGCGATCGCACGAGCAGTGCATCGCCTTCGAGCACCGCCCGCCGGTGCACTGCGGCGCCGACGGGTGCATTCTTCCGCCGCCGTGAAAGCTTTAATTTCTGCGTGCGTGCGTGCATAGATACTGTGCGTACTGACGTATACATGACAACGGCGCGTAGTTGGTACACGACAATTTTAAGCTTCATTGTGGGTGGTCTAGTAGCAGTAGTCATTGTCATCGAATTAGCTGAAACACAAGTTTGTTTGCAGGTGTGTTTGGTGGGTAAAAAGGCCAGAGGGAATATCTAATTGCAACTTTGCAAGTGTGCTGCGTCGTAGGCTTTTGGTTTGGTCTTTATCTTAGCCTTCTATTACCACAGAAATGCCACATCTTGTTTAGCTCAAAACATGTGTGACATATATGGCTGAAATAAAGATTTAATTTAAAAAATAAAGTATCTTTACGAGTTACCACTGCTCTGCACTGCACCTTCCTCTCTTTTCTTTTCGTTGGTCGCTGTATTAAGTGGCAAGGGCTACTTCTAGTGTACGAATTAATAGTCATTTCATCAACAATACCGCTCGATCGTATGTATTGTTTTAGTACTAGATGTTTTCCCCTGATTTCTATTATCAGAAACCAAGAGTTTACTGTAGCACCTACCAAGCCAAAAGTTACCGGTCGTATAATAGTAACAAAGAATGCACCACACGCACATGAAGACGCGAACCTTTTACTCTTGCAGAGGTTTATGTGTTACATTTTGTGTGTTTCAACTTTGTGCATGAGCAAGGGTCAAACTCTCGTGCGGTTTTATCAGCTTGATGCGACAATATGATCAACAAAAGTTCCTAATTAAAAAAACACGCATGGACAGAGAGATTATTAACACATAAACTGATCATGCTTGTTTCTTTAAGTTAAAATGTTAACACGTACCTTAAACTCTGGCAATCCCCACCGTATCAAAATGTACTTTAAGTAATGCACAAACTACCACACATGCCTCTCTTATATTTGGACATGGGATTATCATGTCCCTATAAAAAAAATCACTTTTGATGCTTATGGCTCAGCTACAAAAAGAGGAAAAGTGAAGGGATCAAAAAAAGCATGTCCATTAGTTGAAAAGAGCAACTAGCCGCAAAAAAAATACGACAACACATACTTTCACATTGAGAATATCCTAACCGCGATTCCGAATATAAAATGATAGAATATATATATTATTTTGAGAATATCCTAACTATAATAGTTATCCAATTGAGAATATCCTTATGTATTGTGAATTACAGTTAATTAGGACATATATTGTTATTAATATATACCTTTCTTTAGCCTTTGGTTAGCATGGCTTTGAAAAATATTACTAAGCTACTTCTCAACAGATACACAGAGAAATTATTAAATTCATTCATGAGCATCATTATGGTTTATTAAAACTAGAACCATCCAAGATTTTGTATAGCTTTGGCATGAATATATTCGCATTTTCCATAAATCCAAAAAATAAATATTCATCATTAAGCGTGATTTTGAAAAGCATTTGATTTAGTTGAATACAATGCTATCATCAGCATGATAAAACACATGTTCTTTGGAGAAACATAGATCACATGGATCGGCAACATCCTATAAACATATGTGATTCTCAATGGACTGCCAGGAAAAACATTGTATGCACTTATGTTTGGTCAATTTGGTTATTTCCTAATGATGTTATCTTTGCCAAGTATACCTTTTCTAATATCTTGAAGGTTAATTATATACTGATCTCTTGGGTTGTTGCGATCACCATCTGTGCTGCAGCGCTAGGAGCACCAGGAGCTTATGGTGGGAGCGAGCAACAAGTTGGAACAAGTTATTATCGGGGGCTTTGTATCCTAACATGGATATTATTTCAGCAGTAGTCTTGCTATATTCTCTTTCTCTTATTATGAATCCCATGTGATTTTTTTTCATGCCACTCTTGGTGAATGGTGATACTTATCAAGAACTTGATTGTGAAGATGATCACCTATGGTTTTCTACCCTAACATGAAGTTGAAGGTGTTGTGATTAATCTAAAAACTGTTGTGATTGACTACACATCTCGTATCAGATCCCACTACATATAATCAGTGCGTAGGGTAGTCCATAATTAATTAATTCCATTAAAAACGGATGATTCTTGTGTCAGTCACGACAGTCAGAGGTGTATCCTTTGACTAATATATCGTGTATATGTTTGCACACATGTGTGGTTGCCTTCATTTGACTAGCAATCCAAGGACAAAATTTCAGCAAAATTTGTCCCAAATTCTTTCTTCCCTTTTCCTTTGTGCCCCACATCCCAGTACAACCATAATGCAAAGTACACTACCTATAAGGCGCACAACATGATGGTGACAAAAAAGGCTATGCAATGATGACCACTGCAATTTCAACTTTATGTACTGTTATTAGGAAGCTTCATCTATATATAGTCTAGCTACGCAAGTACTTCCCTTGGAAGTGAGTGACACAAGCGTCAACCGAGTAGCCATTCGAGTATAATGGAAAATGACTGGTTTGAAAAGGCGATGGAGTTAGAGACAAGGCAACTAAAAAGCTTTGTAGTGCTTTTGCCAGTAATATATCTGAGATAACTTGTCCATAGATGTTCTTGCTCCCTGATGAATCATATGCATGTGATGTGTCTTTGTGTTCTCCCCATGTTATTTTCTCATAACAATTTTTTGTTTACTTTCATGTAAAAGAAGGAAAGATTGGTGGAACTGATGATATGTTTGGGCAAAAATATAGGTGTGCAAAGTTATGAAAAATGTGTCTTGCTAAGTTTGTGAATTCAAACTTTGTCAAGTATTTGTGCATGCAGTTAGCTAGGGTCATGGGTCCCATCGATCTTGAGAAGTTAATTCGTTTTGTGGGGGTAGGGTGGTTGGACGTAGAAAAGGTGTCTGGTTCAGTGGGCAGTCTCTTTCTTGAGCATAAGTTGGATATATCTGCCCCCTTTTTAGACAATATACATGCTTAATTAAAGTATTCAAGGGCGTGCACAATAAAATAAGGTGGTGAACTACATCATTAATGTCAATGTTTTGGTGAACGATCGTTGCCCTTAGGTCGATCGGTTTCGTGTTATATTAGCAGGGAAGAGCCCCCTGCGTGGCTTACAAAGGATTACCGATCAGTACGATCGGTTTGGTTCTGATAAGCCTGTACATGTACAGGGTACATGTACAGGGTGTTCAGCGGTACATCGTTTTGGTTCTGATAAGCCTGTACATGTACAGGGTACATGTACAGGGTGTTCAGCGGCTCCTATCAATACAGAAATCCAGGTATATTGCAACAAAATTATTGATACAACTATCTTTCGTTGCAATAAAATGCGATATTACCACAAAATTTCATTTCGTGCTAATAGGAGCAACATATTGCCACAGTTTCGTTTCATCGCGGTAAGTATTCCTTTTGTTGCAATAAAGCCACATATTGCCACAAGTTGTATCAGTGTTGTAATATGGTAGTGATATTGCGATTGCGTTGCGTTGCGTAAATTAGTCATTTTGTTGCAATAGAGGACTAGATATTGCAACGAACTAAATCTGTGTGTTAATATTCGGACATATATTGCAACAATTCTGTCATGTGGCATAGTCATAGATATGTTGCAAAAAAGGGCTTCGTATTGCAACAAAATCTGTATTGGTTGTAATATGGTGACTTTTTGCCTCACATTCATTATGTTGGAATAACTATTACATATTGCGATAAATTGTCCATCCATGGTAATATGTAGAACATATTGCAACAATCCCCTAGTGTTGGGAAAAAGGAGCAACAAAACATCTATGTATTTTTCTGATAATTATAGACATATATAGTTTATATTATTTGGATTATAGATATTAAGTTATGAATTTTTCAAAGTTTTAAGGAGCAATTAAAGCATTTATTAATTGCACCAATTTTAATTAACCAAAACCGGGAAAAAGTGGAGCCTTCACCAATTTATATTATTCGGATTATAGATATTAAATTACGATTTTTTCAAAGTTTTAAGGAGTAATTAAAGTATTTATTAATTGCACCAATTTTAATTAACCAAAACCAAAAAAAGTGGAGCCTCGCCCCGGAGAGGATTCGAACTCAAGCGCCTCAGTGATGCACGACAAGGTTCAGACCACTCAGTTGTGCGTGTGTTGGTGAACAATTTGGGTTCTCATGGTAGATATTGTATACCTGCTAGGTTATGTAGCCAAAAAAGGTTGTAGCGCTTCATCCGGGGATTCGAACTCGCGAGCCTCCGCGATGCAGAGTAATGATTCGACCACTGGGCTGTGCGTGTATTGTTGAAAATTTAGGGGTCTGGCATTACATATTGTATACCTACTAGGTTAACTGGTTAAGTTACAAAAAAAACATGGAGAAGTTACAAAAAAACGTGGAGCCTTTAGCTTCCGCGGGGATTCGAACTCCCGCGCCTCCGTAATGGAGAGTAAGGTTCAGATCACAGGGTTGTGCGAGCGTTACTGAACATATAGGGATCTGTCTGTACATATTGAACACTTGCGAGGTTAACTGTACCTGAACAGAACTTCAGAGTTGCAGATTAACAACAGTAACTGAAGATTGAGCAGCATAACGGATGTACCCCAGCCTAATTTCCAGAATTAATTCAGCAGCAGATCAACAACAGTACATGAAGATATATATAAGGACATATGACACAAGATTTTAGTAGGATATAACAAACCATCTCAATGAGATATGTAACACATGGTTCAACATTTTTTCGATAAAATAAATGGTTCAACATGACAGCCATACTTGTACAGATTGTTCACACAAAAGACAACAAGTTCACGACAAAGTAATGAAAATAGCAACATCACTAAAAGACCACAAGCAACTACTATTCTCTTCTCTTCATCACCAAATCACCAAACTGTTTGTGCTGAGCACTAGCTTCTGTTCCCTTTTGCCACAACATATGACACTATGTAGGTGCACCTTGTTTGAAACTGTTTCACATAAGATTAAACTTCAGAAGACATAGTACTCGTAGGTAACCATCAACAAAATTATATTCACGGATTAAACATGTGGAAAGCGCATTATCAAGAGATGAAAGCCTACACAAAGAACCCCTGGTCATCATCCAATTCTTCTTGTACCAAAGGAGCAACATGGCCATCATTTATGTAAGCCTCATCATCATATGTATCATCATCATATTCAAATTGAACATCTTCAAAATCAACAGGTTTTATATTTTTGATGACTGAAACATCAACGTTGGATCCTTCATCATCATTTCTGCACCAGCTAGTGATCTCTTCAGGTATTGTAATTTCAGGCACAGTAATTTCTGCATCGACAACATCCAGTACGTCTGCCTCACCAGCTTCATCAGCTTCAGCAGCTTCATCAAGGCCTCCACCGTTTAAAACAGAAGGAGAAAACAAATTGCGCGGATTCATTTTAATAACACTTGCCCAATCAGGGTGCTTCACATCTGTCACATAGAAAACCTGTTCAAGTTGGATGCCTAGAATGTAAGGTTCTTCCTTGAATCGGTGTAGAGTAGTGTCAAGGTCAATAATTTCATATTTATCCTTCTTATACCCCTTACTCTGAGTTCTGTTGGCAGGAGGCACATCAAACCAGTCACATTGCAATAGAACAATCTCCTTATCAGGAGGAAAGTCAAGAAATATTATTTTCTTGATCACCCCATAATTATCAATATTGCCTATGGTTGCATCGCCCTTGACTATGACGCCACTATTTTGGGTACTCAAATCCTTCTCTATATAGGAATTCCGAAATAAATATCCATTCATGACTGTACGATTGTAAACACGAGCTAGGTGATCAGGTCCTTTAGCTAGAGCATAAATAAGATTGCTGACCTTCCCATCCTTGTGGAGTTCTGTGATCTGTTTCATGGAATAGTATATATGTAAGTGAAATATACAGCGTTGGTACGTCATTACGAGGAACATTAGGGAAAACGTGAAGGGAAACTTACCCGTCTCTCAAACCAGCCAACAAACTCTTCCTTGTGTTGCTTTTTAGAATTAGGAGAATTGTTCCTCCTGAGCTCCTCAAGATGTTCACTTCAAAGAGAAATTATGGTTAGTTGAACAGGACATTATTAATGCATATCATGTTGTGAATGCATTTTTCAGTTTCTACGTTTTGTATAGGCAATGTTCAAGGCGTCGCTCCCTTTAGATCTTAGGACCATCGCTTGCAGAAGGCTTCATCTCCCCTCGAGATGACCTTGGATCTCTTCCTATCTGTTATTTCTTTAATTCTGATTTGGTGGTGGTACAGCCGTGTGGTGCAGCCGACAGGGGAGAACAGGGATTTTGCTGCAGATTGTTAGCAAGTCGTAGGTGTCCATTGTGCTGCTGATTGTTAGCAAGTCATGAAGGGCATGGGGAACCAACCGGCCGCAATCAGCGACCTCGCTGTAGCCCACAGCCACACGGGCATGGGGAACCAGGCGGCCGGAGGTCAAGCACCACAGCGACGTTTTCCCCCAAATTTTTTGTTAGCTATTTGTCAATTTGAATCCATTTTTCAGTTTCTAGATCGCACTGTTGTTTTTACGTTTCCTATAGCTAATCTCACTCCCTTTAGATCTTAGGACCACCAATCTAGCTGAAGCTAGGACGAATTTTTGTGTGTGCTCTTTTAGCCTAGCCCGCCCATGAGTTTTTCTGTAGCTCCGCCCTCGAGATAGCTAGCGCAGCTTGAATTTCCTTCCTGGGTGAGACCCATCTACGTATTGTTTTTGGTTTGTCTGGCTTTGATTGTTCTTCCAGTAGTTGGTTATGCCCAACAATTGCTTCTAATAACAACTCAGGTGCATTGACTACACTTATTCTTGGGCTACTATTCCTAGCTTCTACTTTACTCTGAGGAAGAGCCCTGCCAAAATCCCATCTGCCACCATGCTCTTCCTGCTTCGTTTGTGTTGCTGTTTAATTAGCTGGTAGCACAACAATACTATTCTGCGGACTGATTTTCTTTGCAAGGATGGTATCTCCAAGACCAGATTTCAATCTAGTGCTGCTCATATAACTTTTCTTGATTAGAGACACTATGATTGTAACCAGTGCTTTGATTTATTAAGACCTGAATCTGAATATATCCTGTGGATATCTATCGGTCTATCACAAAGGGAAAAAGGAGATTCCATATAAATAGTTAAGACATGCATGTTGCTTCAGTTTAGGCAGCAGCCACTTGTGATTTGTAACCTGTAAACTGATAACTGAATATTGATGTTTGTTGTTGGCTTGCTGTCCGACTGTAGCCATTCAAAGATTTTCTTGGTGCTGATTTTTCACTTCGAATTTGCTAGTTCTCGGTCGCCTGAGAACTCGTGAGTTCTCAGTCACGTTCTTAACCGTTCGATCTGGTGCTTCAAGATTTGTGTTTCTGTGTATTATCCCGCGATCGTGACGCGCAAGTGACTCGTGTACGCCCGGCCGTGCGCGCGGGTAAACCCTATATGCCGCCAGTTGGCGCCCCTTAACGTGAGCGCCGCCTACACGATTTTTTCCACGACGCTTTACTGGGCCGGCCCGTCTGGCGCTTTTTTCTTTTTCTTTTTCTGTTTCTTTTTTGTTTTATTTTCCTTTTTTCTTTTTTCTTTTTTGTTTCTTTTTTCTTTTGTGTTTTTTTTTTCGTTTTTGTTTTTCATTTATGTTTTGTTTTCATTTTTTTATTTTTTTTTCATTCTTCTAATTTTTTTGAAAATGGTTCCAAAATTGAAAACGGTTCCAATTTTGAAAACGGTTCTAAAATTGAAAATGGTTCCAAATTTTAAAATGGTTCCATTTTGAAAATGGTTCCAAATTTAAAAATGGTTTCATTTTGAAAATGGTTCCATTTTAAAAAAATGGTTCCAAATTTAAAATGGTTCCAAATTTGAAAATGGTTCCAAATTTCAAAATGTTCATTTTAAAAAATGGTTCCATTTTGAAAATGGCTCCAAATTTGAAAATGGTTCCCTTTTGAAAATGGTTCCAAATTTGAAAATTGTTCATTTTTAAAAATGGTTCCATTTTGAAAATGGTTCCAAATTTGAAAATGGTTCCAAATTTAAAATAGTTCCGAATTTAAAAATGGTTCTAAATTTGAAAATTGTTCATTTAAAAAAATGGTTCCATTTTAAAATGGTTCCAAATTTGTTCAAATTCAAAATTTATTCATTTACAAAATTTGTTCACATTCGAATTTTTTCATTTTTTATTTTTGTTCATTTTTGGAAAATTGTACAAATTCGAAATTTGTTCATTTTTCAGAAAAAAATGCAACAATCGCCGAATGGGCCGGCCCATAAGGGCGCGGCGCGGTCGTCCTTCAGGCGGCGCTACGAGCTAGCGCCGCACTGAAGCGGTATATATCATCTCCCGTGCGCGCGTATATGCGTGAGCGTGGTGACGGCTAGAGAGAGGGCGGTGGGGTATGAGATTTTTTTGTTGCAAGGCGGGCTCAACTGATTTTTTATAGAGTTATTACAAGTGGGTTGTTACTTTTTTTAGTTTGGGCTTTTTATAGTTGCAAGTAGGTCGCAACTGGAGTTTTATCTAGTTATGGTGTGTTACACCTGATATTTTTCAGTTGCAAGTCGTTTGCAACTGTCTTTTTGTCCAGTTATAAGTGTGTTGTAACTGAGTTTTTTGTCCAGTTCTAAGTGCGTTGCAACTGAGTTTTGAGTTTTTGCAAGTGTTTGCACATTTGCAAGTCGGTTGCAACTAGATTTTTATGTAGCTATGGTGTGTGGCACCTGAGATTTTTCAGTTGTAAGTGGATTGTCCAGTTGCAAATGGGTTGTAACTGAGCTTTTTGTCAATTATTTTTTTCTAATTACAAGTAGGTTGCAACTGATCAAAACTATTTCGGACCACTCAATTAGCAAGATTGTTTGTGTTGTCCAGGGGTTGTAAGTAGGTTGCAATTAAGTTTTTTCAGTTGCAAGTGGGTTGCGAGTGAGTTTTTCCCAGTTTCAAGTAGGTTGCAACTGAGTAAACAAAATCGGACCGCTCAATTAGCATTGTTATTTGTGACGTCTAGGAGTTGCAAGTAGGTTGCAACTAAGTTTTTTCTAGTTTCAAGTGAGTTGTAACAGAGAAATTTATCCCCGAACATTGTATTACCCTTCATGATGCTTTTTTCTAAGAGCTGCAAGTGGTTTGTAACTGTAATTTTCCAGCTGCAAATGAGTTGTAACTAAGTTTTTGCCAGTTACAAGTGGATTGCAACTGAGATTTTTTCTGACGGTTGTAATAAGGTCGTGTTACTTTTTGCTCGGGTTGCAAGTGGTTTGTAACTATGAATTTCCAGTTGCAAGTGGGTCGCAACTAAGTTTTTTTAGTTGCAAGTGAGTGGCAAATAAAATTTAGGTGGTTTGTAATCGTGATTTTCCAGTTGCAAGTGTGTCGCAACTAAGTTTTTTCCAGTTGCAATTGGGTTGTAAGTAAATTCTATGTGGTTTGTATCTGTGATTTTCCAGTTGCAAGTGGGTCGCAACTAAGTTTTTTCAGTTGTAAGTGGGTTGCAAATAAATTTTAGGTGGCTTGTAACTGTGATTTTCAATGAGTTTGCAATGAGACACGCGAAACTACCCAAATATTTATTGATCGATTATTTAGTGAAGTTGGCTTAAATTTTAAAAAGGGACAACTAGTAAAAGCCCAAAAGGAAAGGCCCATGAGCCATGGGATGGTGCACGTACAACTCATGACTGAACGATCGATCACACCAGGTAAAACTCATGGTAAAACATGGACCGGCTGCAGAACAGATCGATACGTACAAGAATCGACTGTGAACTCATTAGTTCTCAGGCGACTTAGACCCAGACGGTCCCCACTTTTCACTTTCATGTTATTGTAGATGGACCGCGAGGTTTGGAAGATTAACCTGTACTATGAAGATGAGAATAAAAACAAAAAGTTCTAGAAGCATCAATCTATAGGACCGACATCTGCTATTATGAGTTGGTCAACATGATTGAAGGTGTTGGCTTCTCGTCGGTTCATTTCCTCTACTACAGGAAAAAATACCCGTGTGGCAAAGGACATCTATTTCTCATCGATCATGACTCGCATGTGGGGAAAATGATATCCGAGTACAATAATGAGAAGAGGGTACAGTTGTATGTGTTTAAGGAGAGGGCTAACATTGATGTTGCACCATCAGAGCCTCGGTGTGATGATGAAATGGGATCCACCGGATTATACACCGTCTCAGGTTTTTCTTTTCTCCCAAATCTCCTCTGCACAACAGCATCATTATAGAATTGATTAGATATTTTTCCGGTCACTTTTTATGCCTGCTTTAAGTAATTAACATTTGGGTTTAACATGCAGTTAGGGATGCGTCAGATAATGAGCAAGATTCAGAGGAAAGAGATGATGCACATTACTCCTTCCTGAAATGTACTCAATATCGTCTTTAATTCTTAATCACTTATCTCAGTGGTGCACATTGATAATGCTAAGTCCCTTAATTGTTTTTATGTTCAGTAAAGAAAGGATCTGTTCTTGTAACAAGGATGGAAAGTATAACATCTTACAAAAACAAGCATGGAAAACATAGATCTGGCAAATTGTCTATGACATTTAAGCTATCTATAACATCTGCTATAATGCATAAAATCCTGGATTGCCTAATCTTCAAAACTATTAAACTTTTTACAGGAACTCAAGAACAATCTGACACAGATGTGTCTGATAATGACATGTGCACACTGGATGAATGGCCATCCCATGCTCGCCCTTACCGTCCACAACCACAGAATGGTACTTTTGTATGTTTATATTTGTGTCCTCGTTTCTTACATTGTAATACGGATTACTTCAATAATTCTTGTATGGTTTCAGTTGTGGAAAGTGATTGACAGAAGAATAAAGGGCGAGGTGTTGTAAAAGGTTTTAAAGCAACTAAGAAGCGTTTTGCCAATGGATCTGCAAAGCTAAATATTTCCTTCTCTGAAAATTTGGGTGGTACCGTAGGACTGAACAATCGTTCATTCAAGGATGACGTGGTAGTCATAATGAAAAGAAAGTTACCACTGATTGGAGTGAGGAAGTGGTCGGACATTCACCCTACCATCCATTGACAGATTGTTGTAGATATGATGGTGTGTACAATCTTTTTGATCACATCCTGTTATCTTATATATTTTCCCATCGATAATACACTACTAAATTCTATCCATTTGTTGTACGCATTACAGGACAGATGGGAAATGGAAGATACACCAGAATTAGAAGAAAGAATTCTCAAAATTGCGAAAGAGCGGTATAGAGGCTGGCGATCAACTCTAAGCTCCACTTACAAAGCATACAAAACAGATGCTGCTAGATTGGCAAATGTGCCAGAAGATTTACAACCAGAAGAGTGGGAATGGATGATTAAATACTTTGGCACTGATTCAAAATTCCAAGTTATCTCTGAGCTCATGTTTCTGAACTATGCTCTATTATGAAATGGCTTGTCTGACTGGTTATATTATGTTTGCATAAATGGATAGGAAATCAGCCAAAAGAACTCCGATAACCGTAAGAAACTGAAGACAAAACATAGAGCTGGATCAAAATCATACTCACAACTAAGTTTTGAGAAGGTATGAGTCTAACTAAATATGTATGCTTTCTTGCTACTATGCTTTCATGTTTGAAGCATCTAATTGTTATACTACTCGCAGAGAGACTTGGAAACTGGAGAAGAGCCAAATTGTATTGCTCTTTGGGAACTGACCCACACGAAGAATGGAACATGGACTAACAAAGAGTCGCAGGAGGTTTACGTGAGTACACTTACTTATGGTTATTCTCTAGTTCTTTAGTGTTGTGCATCCTGGATGCTTCTTCATCTGATGGGAGTGTACTTTTCGTGTTTAGGAGAAAGCATGTGAAGGGGTTCAAAATAAAGAAAATGAAACTCATGGTCCTGTTTCAATTGAACATAGAAGCAACATTTTCCAGAATGCATATAAAGATACTCTGAAATGCAAGTCAATACAACCTCGTGGGTATGGATACATGGCCAAACCACCGAGTGGTTCTGAAAGGATTAAGTCCCGGCTTGAAGACCAAGCTCGTGCTGCAGCAGAGACCCAAAAGGTAAACTCTGAGCTCAGCCATCAGGTCAGCAAATTACAAGAACAGTTACAAGCTGAACGTGAAAGCACACAAGAGAGAATTGAAAAGGAGCGTGCTGAGAGAGAAAACCTTGAGGAGATGTTAAAACAAGAGCGTGCTGATAGGGATAGATTGATAGAAGAGGAGCGAAGATCAAGACTTGACTTTGAGACAACCATGATGGCAAAGTTTGCACAGTTGTCCCAACAGATGGTAGCACATCAGGTGATTATAGTCATATGCTTCTGAACTTGTAAGATTTATGTTGCTTACTTGCATTTCTAAACGTGCACTTCTATTTGCAGGTGCCTAAGAAGAGAGTTGACAAAGAAAATTGCAATCCAAATCTGCAAAATACTTTTTTACAACGCTCTAGTCCTAATAGGATTTTAGCTCCAAGGCCAACTGTCATTTCTTCAAATGCGCTCATACAACAAAGGAATTCTCGAATGCTTAGATCAATGGTAAGTCAGAACTTTGCTCTCTCTTCATGTTTACCTGCATTTTATACCTGGTTAGGTAGCTGCTACGTGCATTCTTCTTTACTATATTTGGCTGTTGTTCAGACTAGTTTATTTGATAAGTGGCACCAGCACTTGTCACAAGCAGCAGTTGTCAGGAATGAATGCAGGGCAATGCAAGAGTAGCAGCCTGATTTGATCACACTCTAGTTTATTTGATAATTCGGCTGTTTATTATTCCAATGCAACTGGGAGTGTTTTTTTGGTTGGCTGTTTGGAGGGAGTTTTCACCCGTGTGGAAGTTCTTGCTCTCGGCTCTATTTGTTGTGTTAGTTTAGCTTTACGGAGTGCTGTATCTACGGGCTGTGTTGCTGTAACTCTGTCTTGGCTTGTCCTGTTAGTTGTGGTGCCTGTCGGTAGAAGGGGTGTGGTGCCTGTTAGTTGTGCATGGCTTGTTCTGCTCTATCTCTTGTTGCTTTGTTGTGGTTGTTCTGCTAGTCATTCACCTCCAGGCCTGTCTAATAAATCGGTTGCTGCATTAGTCTTCAAAATTTACCATGCACATATGCAGCTGCCACATGCACACTGCACTACTCTATTTCAGATAACAGTACGTCCGGTGACAACATATAGCTGAGTAAAGAATATTTCTTGTTGCTTTCTTGTTAAACTGGTTGATCCCCAATCTTGTTTATTATGCCAGTAACAGCCCGTACTAATTTAAGTACTAGTCTCTGTTGTATCAGTTTTGGCAATGCATAAAAAGCATTCAGTCACACCAGAAATAATTTCTTTTTATTTCCTGATTGCAGGAGGATCCAAAGAACTAGCTGGACTGTAGATCAAGGACACTGTAGTCTTGGCACTTATTAGGATGGCTAAATTATATTTGAGATTCATTTGATGGATATTTGCTATGAGAATTACGATTAGTATGAATATACATATTTATACGTACGGTTTTGAATATTGTAATTGATCGCCTGTTTTTTTTTTACGGTTGCAGTAGGCTATTGCCACAAAAATATATTGTTGCGCCTACCTATTTTGTTGCCACACCTACCTATTTTGTTGCACCCGGATATTTCAACGGAGCACTATATATTGTCGCAATAACTTGGCACCACATTATTTTTGTATGTTGCGATAACTGTTTGACGCCACAAAACTATGTTTTGTTGAAATAGCGTATTGCCACGAAAAGTTTACAATGTCGCAGTAGCTTCTTGCTACTAACATTTTGCCCGTTGCGATAATTATTTGGTGCCACGAAACTAAATTTTGTTGAAATAGAGTATCACCACGAAAAGTTTAAAGTGTCGCAATAGTTTGTCGCCACAAATAATTTGGTAGTTGCCATAGCTGTTTAACGCCACCAAACTAAGTTTTGTTGAAATATAATATCGCCACAAAAAGTTTAAATTGTCGCAATTTCCTGTTACGACGATGGGAATGTTTGTTGCCATAGTTTCTTGCCACGATTTACTATTGCCACGAAAGAGTATGCGCCACGAAGTGACCGACGTTGGTATAGGTTGTTGCCACAAATGTCTATCGCCACGAGCTATCAGTCGCCACGATTATTTGAATGTTGCATTAAAGCTATCTCCACAAACCAAATTGTGGCATCAGGTGAGTGCTGCCACAGGAAAAAATGTGGCAACTTTCCACATGTTTGTTGCAATAGCACACTTTTATTGCCACAATTGATTTTTTGAGGCGATAACCTATTACCATGCGTCCAATTGCAACGCCTGCCAACGAATCGGCATGTATTGCGACAAATCCTTTTGTTGCAATAAACCCGAATCCTTGTAGTATACATCATCTAACATCCCCCCTTAATCTAAACCTCGAGAGAGATTTAGATTACGCTTAAATTCATCTAAATTCTTGACAGGAAGAGCTTTCGTGAATCCATCGGCTATCTGATCTTTGCTGGAAATGAACTTGATCTGTAGGTTGTGTGCAGCCACCCTCTCCCTAACAAAATGAAAATCAATCTCAATGTGTTTTGTGCGAGCATGAAAAACTGGGTTAGCGGACAAATAGGTAGCACCCAAATTGTCACACCACAAACAGGGTGTCTCTCGAAGTTTGACACCAAGTTCTTGAAGAAGAGCTTCAACCCATATCAGTTCAGCAGTGGCATTTGCAAGAGCCTTGTATTCAGCTTCTGTACTAGAACGGGACACTGTAGCTTGTTTCCGTGCACACCATGACACTAAATTGGGACCAACAAAAATGGCAAAACCACCGGTGGAACGTCTGCCGTCGGGACAGTCAGCCCAGTCTGCATCAGAAAAAGCACTAAGAAGTGTAGATGTAGAGGGCTGAAAAGTGATACCAAGTTTGGATGTGCCCTTGTCATATCTGAGAATCCTCTTGGCGGCTGTCCAATGAGATGTGGTTGGAGCATGAAGATATTGGCACACCCTATTAACAGAATAACATAAATCTGGATGTGTAAGAGTGAGATACTGAAGAGCTCCAACAATGCTTCTGTACTGTGTAGTGTCATCTGGACCAAGTGTTTTACCATCTTGGAGAGACAAGGGCTCAGAGGGAGACAAGGGTGTGGGGGCTGACTTGCAGCCGAGCATACCAACCTTGGTGAGCAAATCATTGGCATATTTTTCATGTGTGAGAAGCAAGCCTTTCTGCGTCCTTTTCACTTCAGTACCAAGAAAAAAATGAAGCTCACCCAAATCTTTGATAGCGAAGTTGTCATTGAGATCTTTAAGCAGAACTGAAATAGCATGATCTGAAGAGTTGGTCACAATAATGTCATCAACATAAATCAAAACAAATATAGTGACACCAGACTTGGTATAAAGAAACATGGAGGTATCAGCTTTGGATGGTAGAAACCCAAGATCATGCAGCTAATGCATGTAAAATGCATACATGAACTTTGCACTTTAATTGCTTATATTCCAATCATATTTGCATCATATAAGGGTTATATCAATGTTTTATAATGATTTTTGGGAATATTCATTTATTTCCTATTTTTATGGAATTAACCCTGCATAGGCAGAAAACCCCGTTTTCTTATTTTAATGTTTCAGGGACCCAAACGTCAACGAAATCACCTGGAAATTTACGGGCGTCAATATTTGGAAGGAAGAAGACCTGTGGGCGAAGGAAGCTAGCAAGCGGAGGCCCGAGGCCCAAACGGGGGTGGCCCACGCGGCCAGGTACTGTGGCCGCGTGGGGCCCACTCGTTTGGCCCTCGTGGCTCCGTTGCCTTCGATCTTTTCTCCACCGACATCGTCTTGACCTAAAAACGCCTATATAAAAGGTCCCCCGACGTTCTCTGGAAGAAGCGCCGCACAAACACAGAAACACCGAAACGGAGATCAGGAGCTGCAGATTGGAGGGGGAAAACTCCGGCGGGGCGCTGCCGGCGTGGTCTCCATCTTCTCCATCGACTTCTCCACCGTCTCCATGATGAAGAGGGAGTAGTCCACCTCTGGACTATGGGTTTGTGGAAGTAACTTATGTATCTCTCCTCTCTTGAGCTTCACTAATTAGCACCGTATGAGCTGCTGAACATGATTACGGTTACCGTTGTAATACCTTTGTGGTGGATCTTTATGAGTTAATATATGTTTGAGATTGCAATGTTTGTTTCAGTTATGAGTATAGATGCATATCATGTACCCCGTTCTTGTCTACTTGTTTTGATCAAGCATGTTTATGAGAGCGTGTGACGGGGAACGTGTGCATTAGTTGGTGTAACGGGGGGTGGCTAGTGCAGTGAACGTGAGAGAAAGTTCTGCGATCCAGTTTGGTATCTTTACCTTACTTTGTTGCCTCACTAGGGATAAGCTAAAATACCATACTACCGGGGATGTGGGCGTGACCATTGCCACTACTCCATGACTAGATCTAGCATGTTCTTATTTTCACTTCATGTCATGATACTTAATGCTATACTCTGAGTTATCTTAATTACTGAGGTGTTATGATTTAGTTCGCATCTTGGTGGAGTATAAGAGAGGTTAATAACCAAAAGATCTCTATGTTAAGACGTGATGCCCATATATCTAAGTAACTTGTTATCAAACCCTGTGTTGCAATCTCATATGTTAACTTTGTGTATTCCATTGTCTACCACTTTATAAAGAGAGAGTGCATTTGTGAAACCATGAACCCCAGTCCATTTTTAATCATAAGAAACACCTTTCCAACACCATATACCACTTTTCTATTTTCAGCCATCATTAAATCCGAAAATACAAAAATACTTTTCATCTTGCATACATCATTCAAAAACCCAAAAATATCATTTATCATTGCATCCACCATCATTGCATATTTATTTCTTGTTTGCATTGCATAACTATCCTGATATCATTCTTACACCTTGTGCTTGACAACCACAGGTGAGGTTGAGGACCAAAACATCTAACCTTGTTTTGTAGGTAACCAAAAGAAGGATAAGAAGATAAATCTACCACTTCAGATTCCCCGAGAGTTCGATATTAAACTCTCGAGTCACCCCTCGTGGGGAAAACTGTCTTCCACTTACTATACACTCTGCACTTGGAGTTTCAACCTAATCCCGTTTAATTTTGCAGGTATCAAAGCCTTGCTCTTCGGGACCATCAAGACGTTTTCTGGCGCCGTTGCCGGGGAATCGTAGCTGAGAGATTTATCCAAGGGTGTGCATCATCGCATTCATCTCACAACAAAGTCAACGTCACCAACTTGTGCTAACACCTAAGCTTGGGGAGGTTGCACCTACGTGAGCACCATTGATACGTCCATTTTGCATCACTATTTTATATCATAATTTACTGCTATTCATCGATATATTTCATATTTAGAAGTGTTACTTATGTTATTTTACCTATTTTGCATGTTTGATGAATAATGGAGAATTGGACACCGGAGTCAGGATTCTGCTGGAAAAAGCACCGTCGAGATGCACTATTTCTGAAGATCAATAAATCGAAGGAGACATATGGAAGTTCCTATTTTACCAGAAGATGGAGGAGGCCAAAAGGGGAGCTGAGATGGGCCATGGTGGGCCCTCCTCACCCTTGGCGCGGTGGGGCCCCCTGCCGCGCCGAGAGGTGGTTTGGGGGCCCTGGCCCACCTCAGCCGTTCCCCCTTCGCGTACTTGACCCCCTCGGAACCCTAACACAGGGGGGCCATCGAAATATTCCGCCGCCTCCACGAGGCGGAAAACACCAGAGAGCGAAAAGCTCCCCTGCAGGAAGAAATCTGCCGGGGGAAATTCCCTCCCGGAGGGGGAAATCGTCGCCATCATCACCGTCATCGAGCTGGACTTCATCGGGATCATCATCATCATCCACCACCAACACCATCATCACCCCGCTGCACCCGTCTCCGCTATAACATCTAGGGCTGAATCTTGTCTATTTCATAGGGGAAACTCTCCCGGTGTTGATTACTCTTGTTATTGATGCTATTGGGTGAAACCATTGGACTAAGGTTTATGTTCAGATTGTTATTCATCATCATATCACCTCTGATCATGTTCCGTATGATGTCTTGTGAGTAGTTCGTTTAGTTCTTGAGGACATGGGAGAAGTCTTGATGTTAGTAGTGAACTATGTTGAGTAATATTTAATGGTTTGATGCTTAAGTTGTGGTGTTATTCTTCTAGTGGTGTCATGTGAACGTCGACTACATGATACTTCACCTTTATGGGCCTAGGGGAATGCATTGTGTATTCGTTTGCCAATTGTGGGGTTGCCGGAGTGACAGAAACCTGAACACCCGTTGGTATATCGATGCATGAGGGATAGCAGGATCTCAAAGTTTAAGGCTGTGGTTAGTTTAACTTAATTACTTTCTTGTATTTGCGGATGCTTGCAAGGGGTATAATCACAAGTATGTATTAGTCCTAGGAAGGGCGGTGCATTAGCATAGGTTCACCCACACAACACTTATCAAAACAATGAAGATTAATCAACTATATGAAGCGAAAGCACTTGACAATATTCCCGTGTGTCCTCAAGAACGTTTGGTCATTATAAGTACAACAACCGGCTTGTCCTTTGCTGTAGAAAGGATTGGGCCACTCGCTGCAACTATTATTACTGCATTTTATTTACTTGTACTTTATTTATCTGTCATATCAAAAACTCCTAAAAACTTGTCTGTGAGCATTTACAGTGAATCCTTCATCAAAACCGCTTGTCAACACCTTCTGCTCCTCGTTGGGTTCGACACTCTTATTTATCGAAAGTACTACGATACACCCCCTATACTTGTGGGTATCAAGACTATTTTCTGGCGCCGTTGCCGGGGAGTGTAGCGCTATTGGTAAGTGGAATTGGTAAGGGAAACATTTATTGTACGTGCTGTTTTTATTTTTGCCTGCTGCTATATCTCATTATGGAGGGGTCTTCTCTTGAATTCCTATTTGGGAAAACAACTACCACTGCTAAGGTAGTAGAGGAGGCGCCAGATGAGCAGGTAATACCGTTCAAAATTCCTATGAAAATTGTTGAACGTGTCACAAATAACCGCTATGCAGGAGATGGAACTGTCCATCCTGGAGATCATTTGTTATTTCTGCATGAATTGTGCGAGTTATTTAAGTGTGCAGGTATCTCGATGGGAGAAGTTAAGAAGAAATTATTCTCTCTATCACTGTCTGGTAAAGCTGCACATTGGTATAAACTGCTGAAGAATGGGTATTCTCTTGGATGGGAGGAAATTGTACCTCTCTTTTACTCCAAATTCTATCCTCCAAGTGAGATTCATAAGGATCGGAACCTCATATATAACTTCTGGCCCTATGATGGAGAGAGTATCGCTCAAGCGTGGGGGAGATTGAAGGCATTAATGCTCAAATGTCCCATTCATGAGCTTCCTGGTAATATTGTTATTGATAACTTTTATGCAAGACTCTCCTTTCAAGATAAAACTCTATTGGATACCACTTGTGCTGGATCGTTCACTCGTAATAAAGAAGAGTTTAAGTGGGACCTTCTTGATCGGATTCAGGAGAACACTGAAGGATGGGAGAATGACAAAGGTAGGGAGTCAGGTATAAACTATGACTTTGAGTGTGTTAAAAATTTTATGGATACTGATGATTATCGCAAAATTAGCACTACTTATGGTCTTGACTCTCAAATTGTTGCAAACTTTTATAAAGCCTTTGCTTCCTATTTCGGTTTGCCGAAGGAGGGTTTTAAAAATTATCATGAACCATATAAAGATGAATCTGTTTCTCATATATCTAAAGGTGTTGAGGTTAATGTTGCTGATCGCATTATTCCAGAACCTTATATTGAAAAAGTTCCTTTTCCTAATAAGATTAAGGAACATACTATCATAACTGGTGTTGTTAGTAAAAGTAATAAGAAAACTACCAAACCTGATGAGCAAATAACTGTTGAACCTGTTGTAGCATTGGTTAAAGATCTTGTCACTGAAAATTTAGAAGATAGACACATTATCTTTTGTGAGGATGCTTCTAATATTGTCTCACATCCTAAAAGTTCTAGGAAGTCTAGTGTTCCTGTGCTTTCTGTTGGGATAGGTGATCATTGCTATTATGGTTTATGTGATATTGGTGCAAGTTCTAGTGCTATTCCTTATGAGCTTTACAGGGAAATTATGCACGAAATTGCTCCTTGTAAACTTGAAGAGATTGATGTGGTTATTCAGCTTGCTAATAGGGAAACTATCTCTCCAATTGGTATCATTAGAGATGTCGAAGTCCTTTGTGGTAAGACTAAATACCCTGCTGATTTTCTTGTACTTGGGTCGGCTGCCAATGATAGTTGTCCTATTATTTTTGGTAGACCTTTTCTGAATACTTGTGGTGCTGTTATAGATTGTAAGAAAGAGAAAATCTTTACTAAATTTGCTGGTGAATCTTATGAATTCAATTTCTCTAAATTTGCTAAAGCACCTTATGAAACTGAATTGCCTAGTGAGGATTTTGAAATTGCTCAACTTGCATCTATTGTTCTTGCTCCTAACAATGCTTTGCAGCAACATATGGAGAATCATGAAAGTGAGAACTTCAGGGAAGAAAGGAATGAGCTTGATGAAGTATTCCTTCGTCAACCTATGCTCAAACACAATTTACCTGTGGAAGATTTGGGTACCACAATGCCACCCAAGGAGGATCCTGTTTTTGATTTGAAACCTCTGCCTGATAATCTTAAATATGCTTATATTGATGATAAGAAAATATATCCTGTTATTATCAGCTCTAAACTTTCAGGTACAGAGGAGGAAAGGTTATTGGGAGTGTTGAGGAAACACCGCGGAGCTATGGGATATACTCTTGATGACCTGAAGGGAATTTCTCCTACTATATGTCAGCACGCCATCAACATGGAACCTGATGCAAAGCCTGTTGTTGAGCATCAGCGTCGTTTAATACCCAAGATGAAAGAAGTGGTAAGAAATGAGGTATTAAAACTTCTTGAAGCTGGTATTATTTATCCTATTGCTGATAGTAGATGGGTAAGTCCTGTGCATTGTGTTCCTAAGAAAGGAGGAATTACCGTTGTTCCTAATGAAAATGATGAACTAATTCCTCAAAGAGTAGTAGTTGGTTATAGGATGTGCATTGATTTTAGAAAGGTTAACAAAGTAACTAAGAAAGATCATTATCCTTTGCCTTTTATTGATCAAATGCTTGAGAGGTTGTCCAAGAAAACTCACTTTTGTTTCCTTGATGGGTATTCTGGGTTTTCTCAAATTGCTGTGAGAGCGCAAGATCAAGAGAAAACTACTTTTACTTGTCCTTATGGAACTTATGCTTATAGACGTATGCCTTTTGGTTTATGTAATGCTCCTGCTACTTTTCAAAGATGCATGTCTGCTATTTTTCATGGCTTTTGTGAGGAAATTGTGGAAGTCTTCATGGACGATTTCTCCGTCTATGGAACTTCCTTTGATAATTGTTTGCACAACCTTGACAAAGTTTTGCAGAGATGTGAAGAAACTAGCCTTGTTCTTAATTGGGAGAAATGCCACTTTATGGTTAATGAAGGAATTGTTCTTGGACATAAAATTTCTGAAAGAGGTATTGAAGTTGATCGAGCTAAAGTGGAGGCAATTGAAAAGATGCCTTGTCCCAAAGATGTTAAAGGTATTCGTAGTATTCTTGGTCATGCTGGTTTTTATAGGAGGTTTATTAAAGATTTCTCTAAAATTTCCAAGCCTCTTACTAATCTTCTTCAAAAAGATGTACCCTTTGTTTTTGATGATGATTGTAAGGAAGCTTTTGAAACTTTGAAAAAGGCTTTAATCACCGCTCCTGTAGTTGAACCACCTGATTGGAATTTACCTTTTGAAATTATGTGTGATGCTAGTGATTATGCTGTAGGCGCTGTTCTTGGGCAGCGAGTAGATAAAAAGTTAAATGTTATTCATTATGCTAGTAAAACTCTTGATTCTGCTCAAAAGAATTATGCCACTACTGAAAAAGAATTTCTAGCTGTAGTTTTTGCTTGTGACAAATTTCGACCCTACATAGTTGATTCGAAAGTCACTATTCATACTGATCATGCTGCAATTAGATACCTTATGGAAAAGAAAGATGCTAAGCCAAGGCTTATTAGATGGGTACTTCTTTTGCAAGAATTTGATTTGCATATCATAGATAGAAAAGGTGCTGAAAATCCTGTTGCTGATAATTTGTCTAGATTGGAAAGCATTCCTTATGATCCTATTCCTGTTAATGATAGCTTTCCAAATGAACAATTGGCTGCAATAAGTGTAAGTTCGCGAGATAGTCCTTGGTATGCTGATTATGCTAACTTTATTGTTTCCAAGTACTTGCCTCCAACCTTTTCAGCTCAGCAAAGAAGGAAATTCTTTTATGACTTGCGGCATTACTTTTGGGATGACCCACACTTATATAAAGAAGGAGTCGATGGTATTATGCGAAGATGTGTTCCTGAATATGAACAACAGGAAATACTGAGGAAATGCCATGGAAGTGCTTATGGAGGGCATCACGCTGGAGATAGAACTGCGCAGAAAGTTCTACAATCAGGTTTTTATTGGCCTACCCTCTTTAAGGATGCAAGAAAGTTTATTTTATCTTGTGATGAATGTCAAAGGGTTGGTAATATCTCTAGACGCAATGAAATGCCTATGAGTTATTCTCTTGTTATTGAACCATTTGATTGTTGGGGATTCGACTTCATGGGTCCTTTTCCTTCTTCACAAGGTAATACTCATATACTTGTTGCTGTTGATTATGTCACTAAATGGGTAGAAGCTATACCTACTAAAAGTGCTGATGGTGAGACCTCTTTAAAAATGCTTCAAGATGTCATTTTTCCTAGGTTTGGTGTACCTAGATATCTTATGACTGATGGAGGTTCTCATTTTATCCATGGTGGTTTTAGAAAGACTCTTGCTAAATATGGTGTTAATCATAGAATTGCTTCAGCCTATCATCCTCAAACTAGTGGACAAGTAGAATTGTCAAATAGGGAGATTAAATCTATCTTGCAAAAGACTGTTAATAAATCTAGAAAAAATTGGGCTAGTAAGTTAAATGATGCTTTATGGGCTTATAGAACTGCTTATAAGAACCCCATGGGCATGTCTCCTTATAAAATGGTTTATGGTAAAGCTTGTCACTTGCCTTTAGAATTAGAACACAAAGCTTATTGGGCAGTGAGAGAACTTAATAGAGATTTTAAACTTGCCGGTGAGAAAAGGTTGTTGCATTAAGTTCTTTAGATGAATGGAGAAGTGAGGCTTATGAAAATGCTAGACTCTTTAAAGAAAAAGTTAAGAGATGGCATGATAGGAGAATTCTTAAAAGAGAATTTAATGTTGGTGAGAAAGTTCTATTGTATAGGTCTCGTCTCAGATTTTTTGCAGGAAAGTTACTCTCAAAATGGGAAGGACCATTTGTTATTGTGGAGGTGTATCGTTCAGGTGCAATAAAAATTGCTTCATTGAAAGATAACTCTACACAAGTGGTAAATGGTCAAAGACTCAAGCATTATATTTCTGGAGATTCTATTAATGAAGAGGTTGATACAATTAAAGTGGTGACTCCGGAAACTTTCATTGAAGAACATTTTTCTGGGACTGCAGAATTCGATTCGAATAGGTAACAGTTTCGGTAAGAAAAGTTTCGCGAATAACTTTCTAGAAGATATTTTCGTCGTTTTTATTAAATATGGAAAAATAAGAGACCGAACCGGATGGGAGACGGCACCCGTGGTGCCCAAACCATAGGTCGGCGCGGTGGGCCCCCAGCCGCGCCGCCTGGTGGTTTGAGCACCCCGGAGCTCGTCTCCGATCAGGTTTCCTCCTGTACCTTCCTTATGTTGTAAAACTTTTTGCTATATAACTCACCCGAACCCCCGAGGTTCGTATCTCGCCTTTTCATCGTGTTTCGTTTCGAGCTGTTTCTGTCCAGATATTGTTTTCAGATCTAGAGCTGCCATGTCTTCATCGAAGCCTCCAAAGGACAGTTTCTTTGTGAACGTCGTCACCCCATACATGGATGAGCTGAAGATGCATCCCAAGGAGTCGCAGATGGTTGATGGAAAGCTGCAGACGGAAGACGTGCGAGGACCCAAAGGAGAAGGGAGCCTGGAAGCCAGGATGGAGAAGCTGGAGCAAGAGGTCTTCACATACAAAAAGCTGGCGGAACGTGAAGTGGGAGTCTTCCACTCAATGGTGTCCGCGCTGGTCGCTGAACATAAGAAGGAGACTGCACAACTCTGGGAAGACATATTTCACCTCATCAACACCACCAACAAACTGCAGGCGCAACTCTATGATGTCCAGAATCAAAACTGTGAGTATGAAACTCGGTTTAAAAACATAAGCGCTGCTGCTAGTTTCAGGATAATCGAATCCAAGTCGTCCTTTGTTGATGGGAAACCCCTTCCCTGGAAGTCTGATGATGAGGACAATTCACCACCACCACCGAAGGAGTAATTCATCATAAGTATTGGCATCCCCTTGGTTTGTTCCAAGCTTGGGGGAGTGCCGCGGTATCACATCATTATCTTTACCTTTTACTTTTCCATAAAGTCATATCGTGAGTAGGGAAGTTATCTTATATGATGGTTTGCAATGTGGAAGTATCTCTCTTTTAGTTGGTTATCTATGTATCCCTTGGTGTGAGTTGCCGTTATGAAATATTAATGAGAAGTTTTATCATTTACTTTCTGCATACTTTATTTTAGCTTGCAATTCTCTTTCATATTGATAACCTTGTTGTTAGTATAGGGATCACTTTTTAGAGCACCAAGTTAATCTTTTTGGTTTTGGCAAACTTAGTAGTAGACAATACTTTGAGACTTAAGTAGAGAGAGGGAGTGCATGCAAATATATTATTCCATGATCTTTCTTTCTTTGTAGCTCATAAGCTTAGTATTCTTAAGTTAAACTATTTGTGCTTCTAAGGAAGATTGCATGATTATTCTTATCACTTGTATAATTGTTTGTATCCCTCAACTCTTATGCTTGCTACATAACCTTGCTAGCCAAAGACCTGTATCGAGAGGGAATGCTTCTCATACATCCAAACCTTGAGCCAAACCATTGCCATTCGAGTCCACCATAACTTCCTACTATATGGTATTTTGCGCCATTCCAAGTAAATACTTCATGTGCTACCTTTAAATTATTCAAAACTTATTACTCCTAGTTTTGTGTCACTGTTTATTAGCTCATGAGGGTTCTGTAGAGTTTCTCTAGCACTTTTGTCAAACAGACTTTCACCAATGGACTAGTGGCATATACACCGCTTATCCAACAATTTGCAAAAAGAGCTGGCAAATGGGGTGCCCAGTCCCAATTAACTACAACTTTCATTAATAATTCTCTTCACATGTTTTGCCCTGATTTATCAGTAAGCAACTTAATTTGCAAATAGACACTCCTCCATGGTATGTGAATGTTGGAAGGCACCCGAGGATTCGGTTAGCCATGGCTTGTGTAAGCAAAAGGTTGGGAGGAGTGTCAACTATAAAGAAACTAAAATACATGTGTAAACAAAAGAGAAGAGGGATGATCTACCTTGCTGGTAGAGATAACGTCCTTCATGGGAGCCGCTCTTGAAAGTCTGGTTGACAAGGGGTTAGTGTTCACTTTACTACGATTCGTTGACAACGACATACATAGCTCAAACAACTATTTTCATACTCTCTATATGCTTTGCAAAACTTAAAAGCTCTAGCACATGATTTAATCCCTGCTTCCCTCTGCGAAGGGCCTATCTTTTACATTATTGTTGAGTCAGTAAACCCATTCCTCTCTATCTCAAGCAAGCATTTGAGTTGTTGAGATCCAATTAGTTATATGTGTTGATACTTCTAATCATATCTCTCATTTCCTTGTTTCGCACAATAGCTTTTATCCGAATGAATATAACTTTGAAAGTTATCAATGACTGTAAGGAGACTGTTATGATTAAGCATGTAAGTTCTGCTATATAAGCTCTGATATAAAGACTCTTCTCGAAAGATAAGTATGATCTGTTAATTGTTCTCTGACCAAGAGTTTAAGTTTGCCTTCACCAATCATGGTTCTCTTTATGCACTTCATCGTGGTTCCCTTTACTTATTTCAAGTTAGATTATATGAAGGGAAGTTGCTGTCTAGAATGACTTGTGTATCAATGAATGTGATGCTTCTTGTCCGTATTTTATTTATCGACACTTTGCTCCATAAACTTGTGGTCATGTTTACTGAGCTCAGTTTTCGCTTGGGGACAAGCGAGGTCTAAGCTTGGGGGGGTTGATACGTCCATTTTGCATCACTATTTTATATCATAATTTACTGCTATTCATCGATATATTTCATATTTAGAAGTGTTACTTATGTTATTTTACCTATTTTGCATGTTTGATGAATAATGGAGAATTGGACACCGGAGTCAGGATTCTGCTGGAAAAAGCACCGTCGAGATGCACTATTTCTGAAGATCAATAAATCGAAGGAGACATATGGAAGTTCCTATTTTACCAGAAGATGGAGGAGGCCAAAAGGGGAGCTGAGATGGGCCATGGTGGGCCCTCCTCACCCTTGGCGCGGTGGGGCCCCCTGCCGCGCCGAGAGGTGGTTTGGGGGCCCTGGCCCACCTCAGCCGTTCCCCCTTCGCGTACTTGACCCCCTCGGAACCCTAACACAGAGGGGGCCATCGAAATATTCCGCCGCCTCCACGAGGCGGAAAACACCAGAGAGCGAAAAGCTCCCCTGCAGGAAGAAATCTGCCGGGGGAAATTCCCTCCCGGAGGGGGAAATCGTCGCCATCATCACCGTCATCGAGCTGGACTTCATCGGGATCATCATCATCATCATCTCCACCGCCAACATCATCACCACCGCGCTGCACCCGTCTCCGCTATAACATCTAGGGCTGAATCTTGTCTATTTCATAGGGGAAACTCTCCCGGTGTTGATTACTCTTGTTATTGATGCTATTGGGTGAAACCATTGGACTAAGGTTTATGTTCAGATTGTTATTCATCATCATATCACCTCTGATCATGTTCCGTATGATGTCTTGTGAGTAGTTCGTTTAGTTCTTGAGGACATGGGAGAAGTCTTGATGTTAGTAGTGAACTATGTTGAGTAATATTTAATGGTTTGATGCTTAAGTTGTGGTGTTATTCTTCTAGTGGTGTCATGTGAACGTCGACTACATGATACTTCACCTTTATGGGCCTAGGGGAATGCATTGTGTATTCGTTTGCCAATTGTGGGGTTGCCGGAGTGACAGAAACCTGAACACCCGTTGGTATATCGATGCATGAGGGATAGCAGGATCTCAAAGTTTAAGGCTGTGGTTAGTTTAACTTAATTACTTTCTTGTATTTGCGGATGCTTGCAAGGGGTATAATCACAAGTATGTATTAGTCCTAGGAAGGGCGGTGCATTAGCATAGGTTCACCCACACAACACTTATCAAAACAATGAAGATTAATCAACTATATGAAGCGAAAGCACTTGACAATATCCCGTGTGTCCTCAAGAACGTTTGGTCATTATAAGTACAACAACCGGCTTGTCCTTTGCTGTAGAAAGGATTGGGCCACTCGCTGCAACTATTACTACTGCATTTTATTTACTTGTACTTTATTTATCTGTCATATCAAAAACTCCTAAAAACTTGTCTGTGAGCATTTACAGTGAATCCTTCATCAAAACCGCTTGTCAACACCTTCTGCTCCTCGTTGGGTTCGACACTCTTATTTATCGAAAGTACTACGATACACCCCCGATACTTGTGGGATATCAACCATCTTATCCATCTTTACTTATAAAGCAATTTATTTGTTTTGTTAGTGTCATTGCATATCATATCATATTTATTTCAGTTTTGCATAAAAAATTAAAAATACCAAAAAAAACTTGCTAAAATGGGAGAAAGAACTAAGCTGTATGACTACACAAACACTCCTAATGATCAATTTATCACGAGAGTTATTGCCACACCTAAGATAAATGCTGAGAGTTATGAAGTAAGTCCTAGTTTGTTGAACTTGATAACTAGGGAACAATTTGGTGGTAGTGCTATGGAGGATGCCTCTATGCATCTTCATGACTTTGTTGAAATATGTGACATGCAAAAGTTTAAAAATGTGGAAAGTGATATCCTAAAACTGAAGTTATTTCCTTTTTCACTTAGAGGAAAAGCTAAAGAGTGGTTGCATTCCTTGCCATCTGGTAGTATTAATTCTTGGGATGATCTAAAAGAAGCTTTCATTAAGAAATATTATCCCCCTGTTAAAATTTTGCAAAATAGAAACAACATCCTTTCTTTTAGGCAAAATGAAAATGAACATGTTGCTATGGCTTGGGATAGGATAAAACTTATGCTTAGAACTTGTCCCTCACATGGAGTTAATGAATGGACCATATTACACTCTTTCTACAATGGTTTAAACTACATGTCTAGAAACATACTTGATTCTGCTGCTGGAGGTGCTTTTATGAGTAAGACTATAGTAGAAGCTAAAAATATATTGGAAAGCATTTTACAAAACTATAGTCAATGGCATACTGATAGGGCACCTAATCCTTCTAAGAAAGTGAACTCTATTGAAGAAACTAATGATTTGTCATCTAAAATGGATACTATTCTTGCTTTGCTTAATAAACCTAGTGTTGAAAATGTTCCTTTGCAAGAACTAGTTGGAAACAATTCTGAAAATATTGATGTCAACTTCATTAGGAACTATGGTAATAATGGGTATGGTAACAACAATTATAACTCTTATAATAAACCCCCATATGTGCCAAATAAATATGCTTCTAGTGGTAATGTTTCTAGTGACTTGGAAAACACCATTAGATCTTTTATATCTACCCAAAAAGAGCTTAATAAGGAATTTATCTCTAAGTTTGAAAAACAAGATGCTTTGTTTGAAAGGGTAGATCAGCTTACTAAGGAAGTCTCATCATTAAAGAGCATCATTACAGCCCAAAAACATGAGGAAACAATAAAATATTGCCAAGAGGTTATCAATAAGTCTTGGGAACACATTCATGAGCAAGAGAGAGTTGCTAAAGAATCTATTGGGGTAATGAAAGAGGTTGAAGTTGAGGAAGTTAAAATGCTTAATGAAGTCAAGGATCCTTTGCTTGACTTAGAAAATTGTAGCTTGCATGAATTAATATCTATCTTACAAAAATTTGCAAGTGATCCTTCCATCAACACTAACCAAGCAGGTTTTGGTTCTTATATTGCTAATCATGTCTTGAAAGAAAAGATTGCTAGGTACAACCAAGAGGCTATGATACCACCTAAGCTTGGGGATATGTGGATACCTAAGGTACTAGTAACTATTGGAAAAGAGACACACCATGCCATACTTGATCTAGGATCTAGTGTCTCTGTTTTATCTAAAGAACTATATGAAGTGCTTGAATTGAAAAATCTTGAAAAATGCTCTATTGAACTAGCACTTGCTGATGACTCTATTAAACATGCTTTGGGAAAAGTAAGTGATGTTATGGTAGAGTTACATATGACTTTTGTGCCTGTGGATTTTCTAATCATGGACATGGGGAGTAAAACCTCTAGTCCTATTATTCTTGGAAGACCTTTTCTTCGTACCACAGGTGCTATCATTGATTCAAAGGAAGGGAATGTAAAGTTTCAGTTTCCACACAAGAAGTGCATGGAACACTTTCCAAGGAAGAGGGAACCACCAAAGTTCAAGCTCCCTCATGAGCTTCGTCCACAATAAAACAACAAGTAAGAAGCCTAGCTATATGGCTATAAAGAAAGCGCTTTGCGGGAGGCAACCCGGTTATTTTTGTGTGTGATTTTTCTTTGTGTCCTCTTGCTGTAACAAGAGACTTTGTTTATAGTTTAGGTTCTGGAGTTTTAAATAAAGTGCCAAGTTTTACCCTTTTTGGTTTGAAAAAGTTGCTTATAGCGTTCGGAGATTTTATTCCTGCACAAGTCAGTGCACGGTATGATTTTTAATTCTTATTCTGTAACTCCGAATGAGCTCATATTTGAACTGTAGTTGCAACTTTTCATCCTCTGTATGCATGAATTTTTTCGGAATTTTTCGAGAAAGTTTGGTAGGGTAGAAAAATACGTTTTGCTGCTGCTGTTTTTCTGGACAGATTCTGTCCCATTTTGTTTGATGCATGCTTTGAGCTTTTAAGTTGAATCTTTTTGATCCAATTGAGTTTATGAGTAGGCATACAACATTATACACTTTCTGGATATCTCATATGAATTTTTTTCAAGGATTATATGCAGCAAGGAACCTATTTGTTTATCACTATTAATGCACCCCACAAAAAGAGATGGGAGAAACGGTGTTTTGAAGTTTTTTCACAGGGATTGGAGGAGATGCACCAAGAGCTATCCAAGGATGGTGAAGACCATAAGCTTGGGGATGTGAAGACAACCCCGCTGGACCTACACACTCTCGGTTTGCACACGTCCAACTTCTGTTTTTCGATCGAAACACTTTATCGCATAAACTTGGAGCGTCGTTTTTTTTTTTTTTTGAGTCTTGAGAGACCACCACACTATCATTTATATATGAGAGAGCTACTGGAAATATGGGTTGAAATATGTTGGATGCTTTTATAAGATTGGGAAAAGGGATGTTTGATTTGATTTTTAATGATACATATAGTTGCATGATTCATGAGCTTGTTTATGAGTAATAGTTTGCAAATTCTTTTTGTAGAGCTATCACTTATTCATGTTTTGGTGCTGATTGTTATTTTACTTGGTTTAACATGGATTAGTTAGTTCTATGGACACTCATGCATGCATCTAGATGGTCAACTTTCTCCCTTTTGCTAGCCCAAAAACTCCAACAAGCAAAAACTTGTTTCCAACACCTTCAACCAAAGTTATTCCAGTGAGTCCACCATATCTACCTATTGGCTTTATGCTATTCCGAGTATGTTTAACATGTTGTTTGTGTTATCTTACCTCTGAATGAAAATGTTTATGTTATTGATTGCAATGGAAAAAAATTGGTTATATAGCTCTCACGAACTTGATGCACAATGTTCTTTTATTTGCATAATAAAACTTGACCCATTGTGATTAAGATTATGATGTTTGTGGCTTGATGAATGTTTTGGGTTGGAAGTTAGCCCATATGTGCTGTCACATGGCAAGCTTTCAACACGCTCTTCATCTCATTTAGTTGATATCATGTGCTTTTGTCTATGGATGCTTATCATGTTGAAATAAATGTGGAAATAGAGTGAGTTTAAATGAGTTTGTGTAAATGGTTAGAGAGACGCCTGGGCCGCTAATCTAAGCCATGCATCATTCATGGTGGAAATTTACTTACATACTATGGTGAACCTTCTGTGATACACCTTGCAATAAAAAACTATTCCAAATGGTAAATAAAAAGGGTGTTGAGATTGTTCATTTTGTTTGTTTGTCTTGTCATTTTGATATGGGCTTGTTCCATATCTTGGGACAAGAGGTACCCCAGTTGACGCTCTTGATGATACTATTATGCTTACAATGATATTTAATTGAACTTGCTTTGTTTCCCAAGTTGAGTAACACATGGTGTAAGTACTTGTATTCAAGGGGCATGAGACATTCAACCCATTCTTTATCAAGCACACTACTCATATTTGCTTTCACTTTAACCTTAATCATTCAAGATGCTATGATAGGGGCAATGAGAGCTTGACACCAATGAATACCTTATTGCAATCATTAACTTAAGTAGAAGAGTTTGGAAGTTGGATGAAACTTATGCATGCTTTACCTCTACTCACATATACATCTTTCCAAAGTGTACACCTATCATATTCAGATTTTCATCTACACTCTATGACCATTGTAGGATGTTCTACTTATCATTATGCATACATGTGTTCCATATTACTTGCTACCATGTTACACTTTGTGAACTATCAATGAACATCCTTGTCTTGAATACTTGATATCACTTCATAAACTATTTGCATATTGCTACTCCTTTGAAGAATGAATCATTTGACTATATGTAGCAATAGTAATCATCTTTGATATTCATTGTTAAGTATTAAATTGCAAAGTCCATGTTAGTTTTATCATCTTCATACTCGAGGACGAGCATGGATTAAGCTTGGGGATGTTGATGCATGTAAAATGCATACATGAACTTTGCACTTTAATTGCTTATATTCCAATCATATTTGCATCATATAAGGGTTATATCAATGTTTTATAATGATTTTGGGAATATTCATTTATTTCCTATTTTTATGGAATTAACCCTGCACAGGCAGAAAACCCCGTTTTCTTATTTTAATGTTTCAGGGACCCAAACGTCAACGAAATCACCTGGAAATTTACGGGCGTCAATATTTGGAAGGAAGAAGACCTGTGGGCGAAGGAAGCGAGCAAACGGAGGCCGAGGCCAAACGGGGGTGGCCCACGCGGCCAGGTACTGTGGCCGCGTGGGGCCCACCCGTTTGGCCTCGTGGCTCCGTTGCCTTCGATCTTTCTCCACCGACATCGTCTTGACCTAAAAACGCCTATAAAAAAGGTCCCCCGACGTTCTCTGGAAGGAGCGCCGCACAAACACAGAAACACCGAAACGGAGATCAGGAGCTGCAGATTGGAGGGGGAAAACTCCGGCGGGGCGCTGCCGGCGTGGTCTCCATCTTCTCCATCGACTTCTCCACCGTCTCCATGATGAAGAGGGAGTAGTCCACCTCTGGACTATGGGTTTGTGGAAGTAACTTATGTATCTCTCCTCTCTTGAGCTTCACTAATTAGCACCGTATGAGCTGCTGAACATGATTACGGTCACCGTTGTAATACCTTTGTGGTGGATCTTTATGAGTTAATATATGTTTGAGATTGCAATGTTTGTTTCAGTTATGAGTATAGATGCATATTATGTACCCCGTTCTTGTCTACTTGTTTTGATCAAGCATGTTTATGAGAGCGTGTGTGGGGGAACGTGTGCATTAGTTGGAGTAACGGGGGGTGGCTAGTGCAGTGAACGTGAGAGAAAGTTCTGCGATCCACTTTGGTATCTTTACCTTACTTTGTTGCCTCACTAGGGATAAACTAAAATACCATGCTACCGGGGATGTGGGCGTGACCATTGCCACTACTCCATGACTAGATCTAGCATGTTCTTATTTTCACTTCATGTCATGATACTTAATGCTATACTCTGAGTTATCTTAATTACTGAGGTGTTATGATTTAGTTCGCATCTTGGTGGAGTATAAGAGAGGTTAATAACCAAAAGATCTCTATGTTAGGACGTGATGCCCATATATCTAAGTAACTTGTTATCAAACCCTGTGTTGCAATCTCATATGTTAACTTTGTGTGTTCCATTGTCTACCACTTTATAAAGAGAGAGTGCATTTGTGAAACCATGAACCCCAGTCCATTTTTAATCATAAGAAACACCTTTCCAACACCATATACCACTTTTCTATTTTCAGCCATCATTAAATCCGAAAATACAAAAATACTTTTCATCTTGCATACATCATTCAAAAACCCAAAAATATCATTTATCATTGCATCCACCATCATTGCATATTTATTTCTTGTTTGCATTGCATAACTATCCTGATATCATTCTTACACCTTGTGCTTGACAACCACAGGTGAGGTTGAGGACCAAAACATCTAACCTTGTTTTGTAGGTAACCAAAAGAAGGATAAGAAGATAAATCTACCACTTCAGATTCCCCGAGAGTTCGATATTAAACCCTCGAGTCACCCCTCGTGGGGAAAACTGTCTTCCACTTACTATACACTCTGCACTTGGAGTCTCAACCTAATCCCGTTTACTTTTGCAGGTATCAAAGCCTTGCTCTTCGGGACCATCAGCAGCTTAGAACTGAGACGAGAATACCATGCACGCGGTGCTTGCTTGAGACCATAAAGAGCTTTATCAAGTTTACATATGTGATGGGGAGCATCCGGATGTTCAAAACCAGGGGGTGTTTCATGTAAACTTCCTCTTCCAGAACACCATGCAAAAACGCGTTCTTGACATCTAGCTGCCGTAAACTCCATCCACGAGAAACAGAGATAGCATGAACAATTCTGATAGTGGCAGTTTTAACAACTGGACTGAAGGTATCTTTATAGTCAATGTCATACCTTTGCTTAAAACCTTTTGCAACTAATCTGGCCTTGTAGCGATCAATAGAACCATCAGCGTGTCGTTTGACATGATACACCCACTTGCAGTCAATAAGATTGTGTGTTTTGCTGGGGGAACCAAATGCCAAGTTTTATTGGTCATAAGAGCATCATATTCTTCTTGCATAGCGGAACGCCAATTACTGTCATCAAGAGCCTCACTCAACTTAGTAGGTTCTCCGTAGAACAAAACATACCATACCGAACAGTACCGTCTTTATAAATTCGGGGCTGTCGAATACCTTTCTGAAGGCGAGTGCGAAATTTGGGCGGCGACGGAGGTGCAGCGTGCGCTGGACGAGCCACAGAAGATCCTGCAGACTGCTGATTTGCTGCATGCATGGGAGGGCTGTCACTTTCATCCATGGCATCATGTCATTGTGGATCAGGAGCATGTGCACGCGGGGAGGGAGAGGCGTCATCTTCGTCAGCATGACGTGCGCATGGAGACAGCGACGGCCTGTCGCGACCTGCATGTGGAGCTGGGGAGACAGCACACGACGTTGCACTCTGATTAGACAAGACAGGCGACGCGGAACGCGATGGAGAATCCACGCCGGGATCTGGAGCCTCGGGATCAGAGTATGCGGAGAATGTCCACGGAAATCTGCTTCGTATGTTGCGCCCGATTCATCAGTTTCTGACCCAATTTCAGAGGAGGATTGTGGATCATTTTCATCACCATTTTGAACAAAATTTTCTTCTGCAGGTTCATCTACCTGTGGAGCATCAGCAAGAGGCAAAGTAATAGGCACAACAGCATGCATATGGTCATTATTTTGTGCAACCCCAATAGATGAATTAGAGGACATATGAGATGGAAGTAAAAGAATTTCTTGACGGAGTCGTGAACCAGCATTAGGATGTAATGTAGCAAATGGAAAAACGTTCTCATCAAAGACAACATCACGAGAGACATAGACTCGTCCTGTAGAGATATCTAGACATTTAAACCCTGTGTGGCAGGGGCTATAACCCAAGAAAACACATTGATTAGAACGAAAAGCGAGCTTGTGTTTGTTTTATAAGGGCGAAGATTTGGCCAGCAAGCACACCCAAAAATGCGCAAGGCATCATAATTTGGCTTGACATTGAGAAGACGCTCAGTGGGAGACTCAAAATTTATGACTTTGCTAGGGAGCAAGTTTATAAGAAACGTGGCAGGAGAAAAGCTTCATCCCAAAATTTGAGAGGCATGGAAGCATGAGCAAGCAAGGCAAGACCAACTTCAACAATGTGTCGATGTTTGTGTTCAGCAGAACCATTTTGTTGATGAGCATGAGGGCAAGAAACATGATGGGTAATGCCAATCTTTTGAAAGAAACCATTTAGCTTCTCATACTCACCCCCCCCCCCCCCCCCCCCCCCCCCCCCAGTCAGTTTGCATAGTAACAATTTTTCTAGGAAACTTGCATTCAACATATTGTTGAAAATTCAGAAAAACTTGATACACATCAGAACACTTTTTTAGTAGATAAATCCATGTAAATTTACTAAAATCATCAATAAAGCTTACATAGTACTCATGTTTACTAACAGAGGCAAGTGCTGGACCCCATACATCAAAAAACACTTGTTCCAAGGGAACAGTGGAAACACTGGTGGAGATAGGATATGGCAACAGATGGCTCTTAGCAAGTTGGCAAGAGTCACATACATAAGAGTTTATTTCAGGGGAATAAGAAAGACTATGTTTTCTAAGTATCTGCTAAACGACAAATGAAGAGGGATGTCCTAGACGTCGATGCCATGTGGAAGACGACGGCTTTATTGTGATAAACGCTTGCTTGGAAGACCCACTGGAGACGGGCACAAGAGGATAAAGACCATCACGGCAAGGACCTTTAAACATAATTCTCTTTGTGGCTTGATCCTTGATGAGAAAAAGAATGGTTGAAACTCAAGAAAAACATTATTATCAAGAGCAAGCTTATGGACAGATAAAAGATTTTTGATGCATTTGGAACATGGAGGACATTATTAAGATGAAACGAGCTATGTGGGGTGCGAAAAACAGAATGACCAATATGATTAATGTGCATGCTATTACCGTTTGCTGTATGAACGTGATCACGCCCTTGATACTTGTCATAGGTGGTGAGCTTGCTCAGTTCTCCTGTAATGTGGTCGGTGGCGCCGGGTGTCAGCACACAAATTTGTGTCAACACCATATGAAGCAAAATTTGCTCCTCTATTTCCTCTATCACCATCATCATCATTGTCACCCTGATAGCGCCACCAACAGTCACTCGCGGGGTGCCCATGAATCTTGCAAATCTGACAAATAACATCAACATAAGGAGTGGGGGCACGACCGATGACCATCACGACGGCCACGGTTATCATCTCATATAGGGCGGCGATCACCACTGCCATCACGGCGGCGATCACGATATCCTCCATGATCATTGACGGCCACGATTGTTATACCCGCGGTTGTCATACTGACCGCGATTATCATACTGCTGTCCACCGCGGTTGTACTGGCGACCACGGTTATCATACTACTGGCGTCCTCGGTCATCTTGGCGTCCCTTACCCGGAACGCGCGGCTGGAAACCACTGCGGCGTGCCACTTGGCTGAAGAGGTGAACCCCTCATCAGCATCATTGGTGCATTCATCTGTTCATATGCTTGAAGTTGATTGAACAAATCAGAAAGAGAGGTGCCAGGGTTTGCATTGATAGCTGTTTGAGATATTATAAGAACTGCCAAGACCATGGAGGATATACCATATGGGCTCATCATCATCTAGTGGTTTACCAGCAGCAGCGAGTTCAGAGGCGAAGGTCTTCATCTTTGCAAAATATTTGGTGGCGAAAGATCAGCTTCTTGGTGTCATTGAGGAGACAGAGTGTTGATGGCATCCCATACGGCAGCGGACGAGTAAGCCAATGACATGAGCAAGAACATCCGGCGACAGCGCGTTCAAGATGAACGCAGCACTTGTTGATCTCGAGCAATCCATGTGACATAGTCGGGGTTTTATATCTTGATCTTCTTCTTGTTTTCATCCTCCACCTCCAGGTATTCTTCCGGCGCATCCTCGGTTCCTTCAACAAGAGCAAGGACCGGGCTGGGCAGGGATGACGAGCGCCTTCCAAACAAGGAAGTTCTCACGCGTCAAAAGTTGTGTCGGAGGGTTTCCGAGAGCCGCGGCTAGGGTTGGCGCAGATGATGCGGAGGCCATGAAGCACAACGACGGAGGTAGGAGGTTTGTGAGGCGGCGGCGGCGAAGGCAACTACGTGCGGCAGCGGCGGCAGGGTATTTGTATGGCGGCGGCGGCGGTAGGATGTGTTGTTATGACGACGGCGGCGGCAACTTCATGCAGCAGCGGCGCAGAAGGTTGTAGGCGGCGACGGCGGCGGCAACTACGTGCGGCGGCGGTGGCGGCAGGGTTGTGAGGCGGCGGCGGCAGAGAAGCTGCGGCGGGGGCGGCCGGTTTTAGGGTTTTCAGCAGCTAGGTCGAGAAGAGGCCAGCTCTGATACTATGTCAATGTTTTGGTGAACGATCGTTGCCCTTAGGTCGATCGGTTTCGTGTTATATTAGCAGGGAAGAGCCCCTGCGTGGCTTAAAAGGATTACGATCAGTACGATCGGTTTGGTTCTGATAAGCCTGTACATGTACATGTACAGGGTGTTCAGCGGCTCCTATACATCATCTAACAATTAAATCATCTAATGACTCCCTACCTAGTATCCAAATAGGCTAGCACGCTCCTACCTGTCATATTTTCCCTCCTCGTATGCTATTTGCTCGCCAAGTGTTAGTTTTCACGGGGACCCTATGGGGTGTCTGGATGTGCGACAATTGTTAGAACGAGAGATTTTTGGTGAGATTTCTCCTTCCGAGATAATGTTGTACGTCCATGTATTTCGAAATTTGTTTTCTCAAAACAAAATATCTTTTGAACCGTCTGTCCGAACTACAAGCGTTTTCGATCCTTGCATCGAAATTTTGAAAACTAGAACCTGGTAGGTTTCGAGAAACTTTTTGTGTATTTCCTAAACTAGTACGGTTGTATTTTGGGTTATAGTGTTATTGTACTCTGGATTTCATTGAGTTGTGCAGAGCTAGCAGAATGGTTCTGAACTATGTATTTGTGGTGAACCATATTAGAGAGTATTTTAGATTATAGCAAAAGTAGAAAGGATTGTCTATTATTGGGTTGTCTGGATTAAGAGTGATTCCAGTCAGTCATTTTCTATCACTAGATCTGCATTTAACAGTACCGATTTTTTTTTCTATTTTCTTCCCTTTTAACTCTGTCACTGCCTTTATCGCCTGACCAGCCGCGACTATCTTTCCTTGATCTCCGTTACTCGCCACAATGATAACCACAAAGGTAATTCTGCTTGATCCCTCCAGTTGACTCGCCGTCCGACACTAGCCCAATAGATGTCACTTTCTCAACACACAATACTATATAGCCTCTACCGGTCCATGTCACGCATTTCTTTTCGACGCTAAACAGAAGGATATGCCACCTATATTATCCCTCTAAGCTAGTAAGGGTTCTCCTCTGGCAACGGTGAGCACCCCAAGCCACGTACCCTAAGCTCGGATATATATCTGAGCCCTAACCACTATGTTTTGATTCCACCTAGTCACCACCTCTAGCTCCTATGCTGCCAAAGTAGAATTGATGGAGAGGAGAACAGTCGACATCTATAGTCGTTAGATGAATATCTTTTTGTTACGCTCGAAACGCGTCACACAAATACGTCCTTGTGTACCGCGGCGTCGAGGGAGATACTCCGCAACTCGCCCCGTGAGAGGCCTGCTTCCAGCGCGATACACAAGACATCAAGCAAGCGTTTTTTAGACCCGACACCCCAATCCCTCGGGAATCCCCGTCGGAGGAAGCCAGCGACAATTGGTTTAAACCGGCCGGACTTGGCCGCTCCGAGGTTCGGTTGTCGATATTCAATGAATTCAGAAGAAGTCGCCGAATAACGGAAGCATGAACAAGGGTTTGATGATAAAAAGTAGGGTTGTATTGATAGGTTGTCGATCGTTTGCTTAATTTCAATCGGCCATTACCTCTCACATGCATATATATGAGGCGGTTGGACTTCCCGTACAAACAAATGATTTCTACAAGGATTACAATTCACGGTCTAAGTCGATTTCCATCTAAACTAGACAAGTTTTGGTCGGTTTCGTACTGAATCCGGACTGAAGTGTCCTTTTCCGGCTCCTTTATAGGAAGTCGCCTTTTGTCATTCCGCGTTGATCTCGAACTTGCCTTCCCTTCACGCTTGAATCGACTTGACTTCCAAGTCCTTTGGTGTCTCGCGAGTCCCGAATCAAGCTTGCGGCCAAGTCCTTCTTGATCCGCCATTTCCCAGATTTGCTGCCAAGTCCTTCTTGATCCGCTATTTCCCAGATTTCTGGGTAGTCAATTTTGCCTACTCCTTTATTGCCGACTCCTTTGTTGCCGAGTCCTTTATTCCCGACTTCTAGTTTTGCCATGTTCCCTGTCCAGATTTGCAGCATAATGCCCTGCTTCTTGTTGTGGCCATAGAATTTACATACCAAGTCGGATGGAAACGAGCCAAACATCAAACTTGTTCGTCTCGACGAGACCAATAACTCAGTGCGAGCCAATTCTCCAAACAAGTCGGCCTTGATGATTTTTCAGGTCCTTTTCTCTGGTTTGCTTTTCCGGGTTGTCAATCCTTCCCGGAGCGAGTGCTCAACCTGCAGGCGGCGACCTGTCCAAAACGGGTGCTAACACTGTTCAACCGGACATTTAGTTATTTCTCGGTCGACCTAGTAATTTCCCAGTCGCATAAGCAATTCAAAACTGTGATATCCAAAAAGAAAAGAAAAACCTGACAACTGAATAATAACAGAGACGTGAAATGAAACACACCCCAGGTTGATCGAACCATTAACATCGATGCATACCGGGCGATCCTCCGAAACTGGTGAACGCACTTCGTTATATGCATGCAGGGTCGACGTGTGCGCTTGTCCGGTCTTGAGAAGTTTGTATGCAAATGGATCGAGTGGAAATAGAACTCGTGATTACTAGTCGGCAATGGGATAGTGCCGTCGCCGTAAAAGAGGCTTAGCAAACTTAATTGTAGTCTCGGAAAACTAAAATTTAAGGGGCCATGTTAACAACGCGTCATAAAAGAGGCTTACCAAACTTAATTGCTGCTTGCTTGGCAGATGAAACGCCTGCAGAAGATAGAAAAGGTGCGGAACCTGCACTTCCCAGATCGAACGGACGCACCGGTTCGAGGTGATTTTCTTAATAGAAAAGAACTATTAACAAAAGACAACTTGGTTAAAAGACGGTGGATAGGTTGTAAGAAATGTGACTTTTGTGATGAGAATGAGACTGCGGAACATCTGTTTATAAAGTGCACATTCGCTAGAGATATTTGGAGACTAGTATAGTTTACGTTTAATGTATTCCCTCTGACTAGTATTTCTAACATGTTTGTTAGTTGGTTGAATGGGATTAATAAAGTTACAAAAGCTCGCATTCGGATTGATGTAGCGGCCATTTTGTGGGCTATTTGGAACTGCCGAAAAGAACGCGCACGGACCATAGCCTATAGAACCGGCTGGGCTTCTCCACGTTTGAGTGCCACGCTGATTTTTGTGTGCTGCCTGTTAAGGATGATAGGCCGTTAAGCTGAAGAAAAGGGAAGAGATATGAGGCCGGTCCATCGAAGTAAAGTAGTTAGTGGTATCAGGTTTCAGCTCCCTGCTCGTATTTGCGAATTGGGCTGGCAACTATCCGTGGGCAAGTCCTGTCGATTGCCTATTGCGCTATGTACCCGTTGCGTTTCTGGGCCTGGCTTAATTATCTTCCTTTTCTCTTGTGCGCTGGGTGCTTTTCACCCGTAAGTGAGAGCGACATTTTTTTAGATAAAGATTATAAAGAATCACTTTAAATTTGTAAAACTTTAAATTAGTAAAGCCAACACGGCCGATCCATACATGGTGGTGACGAAAATCTCATAAAAAAGAGATCAAAGAACAAGCTAAAACAAGACAATAAATAAAATAGCCATGTCAGCGACTGCTAAGCTAAGCGACTAGGATTTTACTCCTCCATCATCGGAATCCGTTTCGTCATGGAGTTTCGATTGATCCAAGCTGGATTTTCTCCCTGATTTCCTTCCGACCAAAACTGAGAAACTTCAAGGTGCGACCCTTTGGTTCCAGTTAGGTGATGGTTCTTGGTTCGTGATTGAAACCATCATGGTGTTGCCCTCTTTCTTCAAGCTCGGTGAGTCAGACTAGTCACCTCCTCCCGAAATCCCATCGGCCTGATGATGTGGTGTGCCCTACCAGCAGATGAAATTGGCCCCTCTCCAGACTCTCCCACCCAGCTTCTTCCGAAAATGGGAATACCTGGCAGGATGTCTGCTTCGTTGCCATATACCAGGAAGGCTCGGTAGTGGGCGAAACCACGCTATTCAGTGCCACTGAATAGGGGCGCCCCTTTACATCGCCTTAAGGCGACCGTTCGTGCTCGCGTCTCCTATTACGAGCGGCTATTAGGCTCGGCCCATTTTGCATGCACGAGAGCGACTTTTTCTTCTGCGCGAACGTTCTGCCCAATAAGCGCTCATAATCACTTTTTCAAATTTGAACAAATTTCAAATCTGAATAAAATTCAAATACGACCAATCTCAAATCCAAACAAATTTCAAAATCGAACAATTTTTAAAATCTAAACAATTTTCAAAATCCGATCAAAGCTCAGAAACTTCAAGGTCGCTGCGTCACGCGACCCTTTGGTTCCAGTTAGGTGTTGGTTCTCGGTTCGTGATTGAAACCATCATGGTATTCCCTTCTTTCATCAAGATCGGCGAGTCAGACGGGTCACTTCCTGCCAAAATCCCATCGGCGTAGTGATGTGGTGCACCTTACCACCACCTCCTTCCGAGAAAGGGAATATCATCATGATCTTTCCGCCCCTCCGCTTGGCGGGATGTCCGCTTCGTCAACGGATACGGCGGGATGTGTGCGACATGCACGTCCCCTGTCTGGTCAGGGTATTTTTAGCAACTGCGTTTAGGACGGAGTTTTTTTACAATAACGATGTGTAGAGGGGTATGTTTTTAAAAAGTAACAATTTCACGTGGTGGTGGCACAGACTTTTTTTCATCCCTAGCACCACGAGGCAGCAGTAGGCTGATGCCCACATAACTCATGCCCTTAGTTTTATTGTCGTCGTAACAAAATCGTACGGAAAAGATGAAATGTATAGGATAGAATATACAAGCTTAAAGTGTGGTTCAGACTTACCTCATTAACCACACTACCTATAAGACAAGTTGAGGAGGGTAAAAGTGCAAATGAAGTCCGAACTCCATGAAGCCTATTAACCACACTCCCTATAAGACCAGTTGAGGCGGCGGAAAGTGAAATGAAGTCCGAACTCCATGGAGCCCATTAACCACACTCCCTATTAAAAATAATTAAAATCAATATTTCTAACTTTTAAAATGTTCAAATAAAAAATCGGACTCTACCAATGTGCAAATTCTCAATACAATTTCATAGTATTCTAGGCAACAATAAAAAAGATATATATCACCAAAAATCAAGATTTTGAGAATGTGCACCCGATCCCGATCCAGAGATTTGTCCTTTTTACTCAGCCTAAAATATAACGAAATTGGCATTCCGATTTTGCAAACTGGTAGATTCATTATCTACACATTGATGTTTGTTTCCGATTTTGTCAAATATTTTCAATGGTAATTTCAAATTTTTCATCAAAAGAGCCCCATGGAGGTCGGCGCGCCTCTACTCTAGGCATCTTCTTGCAAACGGGTCTATGATCCAATCCCTCGATTGTCTGGTTTCCTGCCCAAGCTGTACCACACGGCACACGACACGTAAACACGGCGTAGCCGCGTAGGAGAAACGAGTGGTGCTCTAGTTCGGACATTTACTCATGTGGCCTTTTGGTCGCGAAGTGTAACCCGCTTGTTATATTTGAAAAAGTTTCCACACAACCCTTGTTGTAGAGCAGCGTACCACTGGCGAGTGGAGAGCAGCTGCTACATGTACTGGCAAATCAATGAAGACCACACAACAGATATGGATATATATGTAGGACACGACGTGTGGGGTTGCGTCGATCCCAGTGCTATAATTCTGATCAGCCCTTACCAATGCTAGAGCGCATGCATTGCCAGTTTCAGACGGACACTCGCACGTTGTGCTTCAAGATTTATTTCACGGAATGTGAGTGACAATGTCCGCACAGGCTTCTCCAGCGGGCGATCGACACGTATCTCCCCACTCCCTTCGTCGCAGTTGCCGGCCTGGTGATCAACCTCCGTCGCCGTACATAAATATTCCACCCTTCATCTTCATGGCCGCCTACAATGCGCTTCACTGAGTAACCACTAACCAGTAGCAAGTTAGCAACTCATCTCTCACTCCTCACGCACCCTTACGCGCAATGGTGGCGGCACCTTTTCTGTTCGGCCTCCTGCTCATCGCGTCCGCAGGCACCGCCGCCGGCGACGACGGGGCAAGCCTTCCCCATCTGGAGCTCCCAGACACCCTCGAGTCGGGCCGTGGGCACGGGTCCGACGCGCCGCCGCACGGGCTCATGGACATCATGTCCATGAGCGGCTGCGCGAGGTTCGCGGGCCTCGTCGCCGCGACGCCAAACGCGAGCGACATCCTCGAGGAGCGCGTCGTCGCCGACGGAGGCCTGACGGCCTTCTGCCCCAACGACAAGGCCGTCGCCAAGTTCGAGCCGACCTTCCGCGCCCTCGCCGACCGCGACAGGCTCGCCGTCCTCCTGATGCACGGCGTCGCAGCGCGCTACGGCCCGGCGCAGATCGCGGCCTCCGAGTTTGTGGTGCTGCGCACGCTGGCCGTCGCCGACCCGGCCACCAACGAGAACCAGACCATCGCCATCTTCCGAGGCAGGGTGTGGCCGTCGCCGACGTCGTGCAAAGGCGACGAGGCCAAAATTATCAAGACAGTTTCGTCGGAGGAGGGCCCCCACCCTGTCGCCGTGTACCTCATCGACGCCGTGCTGGTGCCGTGCGTGGACGAGGCGGCGCCGGGCGGCGGGTATCTTGGCTGGCTAGACATCCGCATCCCGCTCTGGGTAGCGCTGAACTGGGTTGCAGCGGCCATCGTCGGCTGCCTGGGTGGACCAGGGGTCGCCAGGGCCATCGTGGGCTACCTGGGCGGAGCATGGCGGGCTATCCGCCGGATCAAGAAAGCAGTGATGCACTGAAGGCGAAAGAGGAGGAGAAGAAGCCCGCTCTGCTAGCTCTGTTAAGAGTTTTAGCAGCTCCACTAGTGAACTGTTGTGTTTAGTTCAGCACGTTGATTAGGTAAGTGCATGTTGGAGTATATCGTTGCATGGCACTGTGTAGTGGTGCTGGAGTGAGTTTGAGTCCTGGATTTGCTGTTCGTCTCCTGGATCTGTTGCTCGTTGCCATATTCCTTGAAGCGAGCTTGTGTTGTAAAAATAATAAAAAGACGGTGACATTTTATTTCTTGTATGAAGCGGTAGCAGACTAGCAAATTACATTTAGTAGCTAATCAATGCAAGCATCTCATGTTATCCTTCGGCTGAGGTCTTTTTTCCCCTAGTGTATTTGCTTGTACTGTTGCTTCCCAGGAGTAAGTGTTATAGATTGCTTCGCTGAAGAGCTAGTCAGATATGGAGCTACTACAACTTCATTCTGCTGTGATGTAATCTTGAAATAAATTAAACTGGATATACATGTGATGAGAGATCACCATTTCTTGGAGCGTGCATAAAGATTTGATGAGTAGTGGACTCCGGAGAGAGTTCATCGTGTCACCTTGTTCGAGTGTAATTGTAAGAGCATGGTGACATGTATTATTTTCACCCTACATTTAGCTTAGCTTGGCGGCAGGTATAATCTATCAAGTAATGCACAGGCGGGAACCATATCGTGGAAACTACAGAGATAAAATCGCTCAGTCAGCCGATCTTAGAAACTGGGTTCACATTGGAAAAAAATAATTTTCAAAACACCATACGAAATTACTTAGTTACCATGCGTTTTGGGATTTTCTTTTTGGGCCTTTTTCCTTGTTTCTTTAACCGTGATCCATTTTTGAATCCCAAGAGGTAATGCATACGAAAACTGAAAAATATGCGGGGCAGCCTTGCGACGGGTCAGGAGGCGAAAACTGTGAAAGGAAGAACGAAAGCGACCGTCGCATGTGGCGAGAAACAGAGGTTCCCACGCTGATGCTCCTGTATGAGTGTGCGACACATTACCAAGAATTTATTTCTTCTCATGCATGTCGTCGACGGTTCCGGGCCGGGGCTGCTACATGGATATGCCCAAGGTGGGTCATGGGTGGCTGCATGGAGGCGGGCACACGCTGGCCACCGTCGTCGAGGTACAAGCTTACCAAGCTGTGTCGTCGCCGATGGCGGTGAGAGTGACAAGGATCGTCATGGAGGACAGGAGGAGGATCCCCTCGCCGTTTACGTCAGTGACACTGTGATGCTGCTGAGGAAGCCGCGGAGCTGTAGCTTCGTTTGCACCTACGGTGTCTTCGTGATCGAAGTGAGCTTTGTGACTTAATTAGGTGGTTCTTTCTGAGAGCGACTAGTTGCGTCCACAACCTATTATCAGATGGCCTATTTTTAAGTTTTCAAAAATGCGAAATAAATCATGGACATTGGTTATGTTGTTTCTTGGGCATCTACAAATTTTCATCCCAAAATATGACCATATGTGTCTTGTGCAAAAAAGAGAAGACACAAGTGAACAGTACCGTTGTTATCTTTTTTGTGCAGGTCACATATTGTCAAATTATTGGGTGAAAATTTGTGGATGCATGATAAAAAATATAAACAATGTACACGATTTATTTCACATTTTTTGACAACTTGGAAGAGCGACATGCATGCGGAATGGGGTACGGGCGCAACTAGTTGCAAACTTCAGTTTCTCGTTCTTTTTAGGGCAGTTGAACCCCTACTTGTAAAAGAAGCAGCCCGAAATATTAATGTGATCGAAGTATAGCATTCGTTTGCGAGAATAAAGGAGGAGATATGGCATTCGGGTTATTGCTGTACGTCCATGCTTGCATAGTTCTACAGTCTCACGCAAAATAAACAAAATGATCACATGTGTTCACATGTCTTTATCGAAAAAAATGTGTTCACATGTAGATGCATGGCATGATGCAAAAAGCTATCTAAATCAAAGCAGGTCTGGACAAGGAGTGTGCACTTTCCATCTTATATTGGATGGTAAATAAATCGTTTCACATTTTAATGCAATGTAGCTGGCCGAGTTTAATTCTTCCAGGACCATATTCCCTAAAATTAGTCGAAGGTCGCTTCGCTGTACTGCGCGCACAACAGCACCAAATTAGCAAAACCAACAGAAGAAGGTGGTGTCACACAGTGACATAGACACACACTTGCTGTTTTTTCCTATTTCATGTATGTGTCAGCCAATGCATGGATCCATCAAATAAGCAGCGGTTGCCATATAACAGCGTCTGCCACCTGCAATGGGAAGCAGCTAGGTAGATGCAAGCAGCTACTAACAAATCACTGATCACCACGTGGCTAATTAATATCTAGCTGTTGTGATTTCTAATTCAATTTCCTGAGCTTTACAAAGTACTTGAAGGGTTCTACGATCTTGATTACTGCCGGTTAATTTTCTACGCCGTCTAAGATATAAGTAAACAGTGACGGTCCCCAATTAAAACCGTCTGCGGCAGAGTTGTAGCCGGGTAATATTCCTGGCTGTCTCTACCAGAGAGACGGGTGATAATAAAAACCGACTCCAATACTATTAGAGACGGGCACAAAATAACGGCCGTCTAAGGGAGCTCTTGCTAGATGGCATATTTTATTTTAGATCCAACCTGCTCTAGGTTCCGTCTTACTCAGTCAAGTTTATATTAGTGTTTTTTACCAAATATGGCCGGTTTTGTAAACTAATGGCGTATCTGACGGCACCCAAAAATTATTTTCAAATCTGGCCCAAGGATCGGCGCCAATCCCTATGGAGCTGACCTCATGCAGGTCGGCGCCATATCACCAAAGCACGATAGTTTGCTGCTGGGTGCCGTGAAATTTTGACGGGTAGGCGCTCAGAATGGGAATTGGCCAGGTCGTCCCGCCGGGTCGCGACCCGACCCAAAAATTCGAGGTCAATGGGTCATGTAGGTCGGACTCAACCAAGATTTGGGTCAGCAGGGCCGGCCCTGGGTGACCCGCTGGGTCAGCCGGGTCGACCCACCTTAGAGTCTCATATCTCACAGTAGATGCGATCTATATCACGTCGACTTTATTTGACCCGATCTTACGATAGATTGTAATTTTCTGCTAACGCTCGGTTATAACAGGAGCAAAAGTATACTCCATTTGTTTTGGCTATAAGCTTTGCATACAGAACCACAAGAAACAACCAGGCGACTTGATTGTTTGTGTCAGCTAAGTCACGTAGGAGCACAAGATTTTATATGCAAGGCAAAGCACACACGCATGGATGGTAGACACATATTGATTTCCACGAGATACAGATATGGGACTTTGCTACTTTGATTATGCTCGTAGACATGCATAAATAGCACCCGATAGTGCTATCTAGTAGGATTCATAATCTTAATTCTTATACTAGTATAATCGTATTAAACTGCCTAATTTTGACGTATTGTTTATTCGCTAGACAAAGTAAAGATTAAACTTGGGTCGACCCAAAATATCCATCGGGCCAACGAGTTCACTTACTTTTTTTTATGGGTCAACCCGCGGCCTCGCAAATTGGCCTTAGGGCCACACGGGCCGGGTCGGCCCATTCCCATCCCGGGTAGGCGCCAACTTTGCTGGCGCCCAAGTGTGCATCCTCTTGGATTCGTTTGGATCCAGCCAAAATATGCATGCATGGCCGGTAAATTACTAATGCATGCACGCATGCCATGGGCTGATTAGATATTGTGATTACTTTAGCTAATTTTAATCAATGTGGATTCTAGTATCGCGTGCAAGCACCTATACGCATACAACTAGTGTTTTTAAATATTTTTGCTAACTAAGGGATTTGACCCCATGATTAACTACAATTATTCGATGTTTATATACTTGCCCAACGAGCATTTTGCTCGCACAGCACAAGCTCGAGAGTTTCTAGACTTCGCTTTAATTGGCTGATAATTTTTTGGATCAATTATTATCGTAGGTGGTTAGTAGAAAACAATATTAGTTACTTCTTTTGTGTTACTTCGCCAAAGCTAAAGCACAATATATATGGCCGGTTGAAATTTAATGTATCTCAACATGTTTGCTATTTTATAATTAGTATATATAGTAAAGTCGTTTTGTCACCCGGGCTACATGTAGCCCGGTTTTTTGAAAATTTAAAATCTGCAAATTTATGTTGTAAAAAATTCTGAAAAAAATCCTAAACGAATATAATGATGATTCCTGCCTGTGTGCAAAAAATAAATGCGAAACATTTTGTATTTCATCCTGTGTAAAAAAGACAAATTTCTAGATCTGGGTGGTGATTCAAATCCTCTCAAAATTGTTAGAATTTTGTCATTTTAATGTAGGGCGCAATGTAAACTATTTCGCGTTGAAACTTTTCAGAATCATAGATCAAGTCGTTGTGAATATCTAGTATTTTTTGCGGATTTTTTGGAAATTTAAAATGGCGACAAAAAAAAAAATACCGGGCTACATGTAGCCCGGGTGACAAATCGCCGCTCTCATATATGTACACGCAAATCAATGAAGACCACACAACATATGGTTATGTAGGACACGACGTGGGGTTGCGTCGATCCCATCAGCCTTAGCATGCATGCAATGGACGGAGTAAAATTATAGCGCATTTCTAGAAGGACACTCGCACGTTGTGCTTCAAGCTTTGTTTCACGCAATGTGAGTGACAATGGCATGGTGCTCGAGCTTTTGTGTGTACTGTGCACAGGCTTCTCCGTTGGAAGATCGACACGTATAGGCTCTCTCTCCCCACTCCCTTCGTCGCAGTTGCCACTCCGTCCCCGGCCGTGCATAAATGCTCCACCCTTCACGGCTTCGTCGCAGTTGCACTTCACTAAGTAACCTAACCAGTAGCAAGTTCTCCCTCTCACTCACTCACGCTCCCTTACGCGCAATGGCGGCAGCTTTTCTGTTCGGCCTGCTGCTCATCGCGTCCGCACCAGGGCCGGTCCTGTGATTTTCGGGGCCCAGGGCAAAACTAGAAGTTGGGGCCCCTAATATAACCAACATAATAATAATAAATATATGTCTTACAACACTTAAAGTTGATTCAAAGACAAATATTGGTGTGAAACAATTTATACCTCTTGTGTTAAGAAATCTTCGTACATATCTCTACTATATAATACGAGGAAGGTTTCTCTCTTCGTCCGTTTTGGTTTGGTACGTCGTCTTGGTTCCTCCGTTTCGATCCGGTCCGGATTTGGCTCGTACGTGTTGACTGGCGTCGATAGTTTTGTTGGTACGCTCAAAGTGGGCCAATGTTTCTCTCAAAGTCCAACCGAACATAGTTGGGCCAGTAAAAAACTAAGCAGGCCTTTTTTTGTTTGACCCAAGCACTCTACGAACAAGCCTCTCGAGCACCCTACAAACGAACAAGCCTCCCCATCATACTCCTAAACGAACACTACTCTGACTCGAATTCGTGCTTAACACGCGGCCATGGGCACCTGTATACGTATAAAAAAGCTCTGCAATCTCTTATCGGAACCCCAGATCAACATTGCCTAGCCTGAAGTTCTCCTCTAGCTCCTCGTTGGCACGAAATCCCAAATCGACATTGCCTAGACTGGCAAGCTAGAAATCTGCTCCAGCTCGACGTTGACGTTGTTCTACTGATCTGATCTCTCCATCGGCACTGCTTGGTCTTGCGCAGTTGCACTCACAACCGACACGCTGCGACAAAACGGTAATCACTTCTCCTGATGTGTGCTGGTCACGTTAATTTCATGTCTCTGTTAAGTCTAGCAAGTACAAATCCTAATGTTGCTCGCTGACCTGATTGGTTGCCGTGCCTAACCAGCCTCCCATGGTCCAACTATCATCGAAAGCTGAATTGGTTGCATGGGAAAATCAAGCTAGCTCCATTATGGGTACTCCTCGATCATGTGATAGTGATTTACTTTCTAACTACTTCCTATATGCATGCTCACGCTTGGTTTTATCTAATCACATTGGCAGTATATATATTGGGCTATACGTAAAAAATAATTTCCTATTTAGCCTTACTAACCCTCCCGCGTCTCTATTATTTAAGTCATGAGATGCATGTGCAAACAACAAAAGCATATGTGATTTTCCGATAATCAAACCTCATGATATTTAGCTTTTACTACATATATTTCTTCTCAACAATAGCATTTATATTATTCAACCTCTCCCATAGGTAAGCGTTTTGGGTTGCAATTTCAAGTTATGGATATCAAGGAACAACGAAGGAAAAGAGATAGAGAGAGGTATGCCAATATGACAGATGAAGAAAAGAAGGAAAAATTGAAAAAACGTCGTGATGCTTATAAGCAACAAAAAGCATTTAAAAAGACAAAGAAATATGCCGATTTAGAGCCGGAACAAAGGACAAGACAATGCGCACAAAAGAGGCTGAAATATGCAAATTTGGATCCAGAACAAAAAAAAGCTAGATTAGAACAAATTCTAGCTAACCGTGAGTATAGGCGCAACACACCATGCAAAGAGTCAATTGCGATGGTGAACCCTGCATATGTCGAATCAGAAGAGGAAGTTCGTAGAAAAAAGGCTAGGATAGAGCAAATTAGAGCTAATCGTGAGTTTAGACGCAACACACCATGCAAAGAATCAATTGCAATGGTGAACACTGCATATGTCGAATCAAAAGAGGAAGTTAGTAGATGAAGATCTTCGATGTATACCAAGAGATAATATGCGATCGGTTTCAACCAATAGTTGTTTGTTATTCACTCCGGCCGTAGCAACGCAGGGGTGCTCTTTTTATTTCAGGTGTCAAATAATGTACACATGCTTGCTTTGTATTTTTTGTTTCCAATTTGCAGAAATTGCAAGTCTACATATTTTGAGTTGGAGATGATTGTATTCACATAATGCATGTTGTAGTCTTGCAAGTTAGACACATAGAGCTATATTTTTGCCATTCATTGGATGATTTTCTGGTACAAGAAATGAAATTCATATGACAATTATAGCATACCCGTTGCAACGCACGGGCAATTTGCTAGAAAAACTAAAGTACTGTATTGGATTAAATAACTGACTTGTAATAATCACTATGTTGAGATTGAATGCCTCCTCACAATTTCACTACCTTATATATATATTCCTGAACCCTTTATTTTAATATATAATTAGATTTTTACAAAATCATTATGCATATTTATTTTTGCGTCGATGAAAAAACTTTAATGGCCCGTGGCAACGCACGGGCATTTAACTAGTCTAGATAAAACTCACCTATGATGATGGTATATCAATACTAGCTTTGTCAATTATCACATCGAATATGTCGGGAATTGTGTCGTCTCGGTGTTTGGTGGTGGTGGGCAATGATTATAACAGATTTAGAGAGAAAAATAGTTAAATCAATCAATGCGCCATGAAAGAAAAATGGGGCGATTGTGCGCGTCTATTCTTCTTATAAAACAAAACCCCACTAAGTGTAGTTATTATTTTTCTATCTCTACATGCAAGCTATCCACATCAATTGCTCTTTTAGCCAATCAATTGTCCATGTCACCCAACTAACACTAATTAATTATTTTCTATCTCCATGTGCAAGCATCCACGTCATCTTTTTTAGCCCATCAAATTTTCCACATCATTCTTTTTATATTCGAATGATAAGATCACACCATGTCGTTATGTAGTTACACAAGTAAATCATGTGCAATTGGAACACCGGAATTAGTTTCACCCGTGAACTTTTTGCCAGTTATTTTCAATGATGAAACTCGTACAACTATTATACAAAATTATGGGCTCTTCTATATGTATTCACTCAAAAAGATTCTAGAAATATTATGCGGGAATGTGCATGTCATCTTCATGCAAGCCATCAACAATATCCATTTCTTCTAACCGTTAATATAATCTTATCTATAGCAATCAGATACACCACTAAACCATAACAATCTTTAAATTATAAACCACACATACATTCGATGTCTAATTTTTTAGCCGTTTTATTAAATTTTTAAGAGAGACCCGCTGCAACGCGCGGGATGTCGTTCTAGTTCTTAGGATTGTTGCCTCCCCTGCACCATTCTAGTTAATCCTCCCGTAGTACAGTATCTTTTTTTAGTTTCTTTTTAGGGAAAATTCTCTCGTAGCTGACCGAAGGCCAAAAGGCCGAGCTAACAAAAGCGAAAAGAAGGCCCAAATAATAAAGGGAAAAGGGCCACGTCTCAGCCCACTTAGAAGCATGGGAGGTAACAAGTCATTCTTCGTCTTCCTGTACCGTATGAGGGAAAACCTCGAGCTCCTTTAATGGCGGCACCTGATAAACTCTTCCCCGCTGCTTATGTAGTACACAATATGCATATTTCCTTCACTTCACTCCATCTATAAATCTGCACAAGGAGCTCTGCATCCGCCGTAAAATATTGTCGTTGTCTTTGTATTATTTTTGCTTTGCTCTCTTCCTGTTGTTGCCGTACGTGATCAAGGAAGTAAGTAGTGTCTGAGCGATCTGAACGTTTTTCTTTTCTTTTTCTTTGACAGTATAGTGTGTTGGAATGTTAGGCAATTTCCACATGAGATTAATTACCGAAAACAACATCATATATGCACTAACAGATCTAATCACATACGCCAAAGTAGACATATCAAGCAGATCTGCATATGGACAAACCACTAGTGCAAACAGAGAGAGAATCACCACAGTGACCGGGAAGGTCTCCACCACAGCGTTGTTGTCGAGGTAGGCCATGGTGGTGACTATGTAGCAGACGGACCACCGACTTTAGGGTTGAAGTCGGCGAAGGGAAGCGAGCAGTCGCGCCGAGACACTCCCCAAAAACCTTATTGCCCGTCTCCTGGTGCAGGATCTCAGCTGACGGGGTTTCGGAGGCCTGCTCTCCCGGACGGCCGTGCACGCGGTCGCCGGGATGGAGAAGCCTGGAAGCAGCACAGCAAAAGGAACTACGCAGTGGAGACAGGAAGATTGTGGAGCTCGTATCTGCTAGATCCGTCCGACCTATTCTCTATAGGCAGAGAACGCAAGCGCCACGCGGTGGAAGTACAGGATACGTGTCAAGCATGCACATGCGTGTTGACACGTACATCTCACAGATGGTGCGCACCAAAAATAATCTTCCACCAAAAACAAGCTCTAACTCGAACTCGATTCACGAAACACGACGCGCGTGCGAGGCGTGGCGAGGAGGAGCGCGCGTGAGCTCCTTCTATGCTGACTCACTTAGTGAGACTAGAAGTATGGGACTAAACTTTAGTCTCATTCCACTTCCTGTACGTACACAATATGCACCCTTGCCAGATGGGCCTTTGAGATTTTAGGATTTGTTGGGCCCATTTAGAGAGACTAGCCCAATAAAATCCAACAATCCCCCAACAGATCTCAAGGCACATAATGTTGTACTCAAGTTCCATATTACTGTTTTGATATACCTGTAGTTCAGTGGAGACTGTTAAGTTGAACTTCCACCTAGACAAGAAGCTACGCTTAACTACAACTGTACAATGGACTAAGCCTTGAATTGCCAGTCTTCTGCAGCAAGTTTCACTCAATGTCGTTCCCGGTACAAGGCCGCCGAGACATCTCCGCGGGTGGAGCATATAAGTCATACTACTCGGCCGTTCATGAGCTTACTAAGCATTCACCCAAATCCCATGCACTGTGACCAGCAGTGTCGCTCATATAGGTGTGTTCTTTCAAGATTGCCTTGTAGGATGGCATCTTCGCTCATCAAGAGCCCAACAAAACATATTAAGACAAAAGTCAGCCTACCTAACAGTATTCCATGAGAGAACTTTGCATCTGCAGTGGAGTGGGAGTTAAAAGTTCTCTCAACCCAGCTGCTCCGGTTTGTTTTCCCAGTTCCTAGTTCACGGGATCTCCGATCACATAGGTTGGGTTACCCCCTCGGCAACTCATGTGGGTCTCAAACCCATCTCCATCGATGCAATGCCTATCACATTCCTTGATAGACCTTTTGTAAAAGGATCTGCCAGATTCTTAGCTGTTGGAACATAATCCAATGTTATAACTCCGGAGTTTTTCTGCTTTCTGACAGTCTTTAATCTCCTCTTAACATGCCTTGAGCTTTTCATATTATCCTTAGAACTGTTCACTTTCAAAATCACAGTTTTGTTGTCATAGTTCATTAGGATAGCCGGTATTGGTTTTTCAACCATAGGCATCTCAGTTAAGAGTTCACGAAGCCATTCTACTTCGACGGTTGCAGTGTCTAATGCTGTGAGTTCTGCTTCCATAGTTGACCTCGTAATGATGGTCTGCTTGCAAGACTTCCACGAAACAGCGCCACCACCAAGAGTGAATAAATATCCACTTGTGGCCTTTGTCTCATCAGCATCAGAAATCCAATTTGAATCACTATACCCTTCAAGTACTCTGGGATACCCGTTATAATGAATTCCATAGCTCATTGTTCCTTTTAGATAGCGCAATACTCTTTCAAGAGCATGCCAATGATCATCTCCCGGGTTGTCCACAAACCGGCGAAGTTTGCACACAGCAAATGAGATGTCAGGCCTCGTAGCGCAAGCTAAATACATGAGCGATCCAATGATTTGAGAGTATCTCAATTGATCTCTAGTGTTTTTCTGATTCTTTCGAAGCTTAACACTGGGATCAAATGGTGTGGGAGAAGGGTTACATTCGGCATAGCCAAATCTGCTCAACACTTTTTCCACGTAGTGGGATTGCACAATAGTAATTCCACCATTCTCATCTCTCAACAACTTGATGTTCAAGATAACATCAGCTTCACCCAGATCTTTCATCTCAAAATACTGAGATAAGAAGATCTTGACCTCCTCAATCACTTTTAGACTTGTCCCAAAAATTAGTATGTCATCCACATACAAACATAGGACAACTCTCTCACCCCCACCATGGCGGTAATATACACATTTGTCAGCGTCGTTTACAACAAAGCCCACAGATGTTAAAGTTCTTTTAAACTTTTCATGCCATTGTTTGGGAGCTTGTTTGAGTCCATACAAGGATTTCTTTGGCTTACAAACCTTTCTTTCCTGACTTTCAAGTACAAACCCGTCAGGCTATTCCATGTAAATTTCCTCGTCCAACTCTCCATTAAGGAAAGCCTTCTTAACATCCATTTGATGAACGAGAAGACCGTATGAGGCAGCCAATGACAACAATACTCGAATTCTGGTCAGTCTCGCAACAAGTGAGTAAGTATCAAAGAAATATTCACCTTCCTTTTGGGTATAGCCTTTAGCCACAAGCCGAGCTTTGTACTTTTCAATAGTACCATCAGTACAGGTTTACACCCATAAGGAAGCTCAGTAATTTCCCAAGTTCCATTTGCCAAAATGGAATCCATTTCACTCTAAACCGCTTCTTTCTAGTAGTCTGCATCCAGAGATGCAAACGCTTCAGAAATGGTAGTGGGAGTATCGTCCATGAGGTATACAATGAAATCATTACCAAAAGACTTTGCAGTCCTTTGTATCTTACTCCTTGTGGGAGTTTCATTGTCATCCTCCTCTAAACTCTCACAATTAGATTTTTCATTAAACTCCATAGGAGTCCCAGGTTCAGGCAATGGATCAGATTCCTGACTAGACATGCTAGGCATATCTGAAAGTGCATGTGCCCTCATGTGTGGTTTTGGTAATTAATGACAATCTCTATGGACTAATGTTTGCATTGAGATATCTTTATAGATCTTGTCCGTGGGAAAAGATTGGAGTTCATATGTTGGACTCTAGAGGAGTATATGATGACCAAGGCTCTATCCGCGGGTTTATATGAAGAATGGTCATCTAGAGATAAGCTTATTGCAAGCATGGCTTGGAAAAGAAGATTGAGTGAACATTCATGTTTAACTCCAAGCCATCTTATACATCAAGAGAAGAAGATGAAGTGCAAGTGGATACATGAAGACGGAGCTAAGCGAGACTCTCCCATAATGGTGTATGGGGGAGTATTTGGAGAAGTCTTCATCAAGCATGTGCTAGAAAGCGCAATCAAGAAAGGTGGTCCACTTGAAGAGATAAAGATCGTCATCATCTAGCTCAAGTGGAATGCGCAAGGCAACGGTATGATCTTGATAGGGTTTCTATTTTACCGGTCTCATGGTGTTAGTGGGAGACCGGGTTATAGGATAGACGGCGTACTATCAAGAGGGGCGCTCAAGTGAGTAACTTGATCGCATCTATGTGGAGAGCTCAAACCTTTGCATATTTGGAATATCATCTTTCTTGGTTCTTATTTGGTTTTTATCCATGTGAGCATCAAAAACAGATTTCATGAATATCTTGTTGCGTTTTTTATGTTGGAGTTTTTACCGGTGCGTCTTTTCTAAGAGAGGTCAAACTCTCTCCTTATGGTCTCCTCCTCACATGATGGACTATGATGTTTCTATACACAATCTTGTAAAGCTATTCATTGCAATTCCAACAAACCCAAGATCATCGAAATCGGAGTCCGGATGGAAAACTTGTTGTGTTTTCGTGTTGGAAATATTATCGGTTTATCCGTGAGGAAAGTTCCACACCTTCCCATGTGTGTCAACTTAACTCTATTTATGGTTTTTAATATTTTAACAACAAAATTGGTTTCACCTAATTTGGAGTTCGAACGAAAAAGTTATTGTGGTTTTCTTCTAAGTCTCTGGCTGGCCAGCCTAGGCCGGGCCAAGGCTGTCCCAAGGCCGGCCGTCTCTGCCTCCCAGCCGGCCTCCTGTGTCCCAAGGCCGGCCGTCTCTGCCTCCCAGCCGGCCTCCCGTGGCGCAAGGCCGGGCCAAGGCCGGGTCAAGGCCAACCACTCTGCCTCAGTCAGCCTTCAAAAGTTTCCTGGCCGGCCTTACCGGGCCGAGGCCGGGCCAAGGCCGGGCTCTCGATTTCTGGCAGAAAATTGCCCCAACGGTTGGATTTAGTGGGGACCTATTTAAGGGGTCTTCTTCTCCAATGGTTCCCAACCTTTTGCACTCTCTTTCCTCCTCCATTGTTGACCTCCAAAGCTTTGTGTTCTCTCAATTCCTCCCATGATTCTTGCATATCTTTGAGGGATTTAAGAGAGGAGATCTGGATCTACAATTCCACCAATCCATTCCTCCTCTAAGTGAGGGGAACCTAGTAGATCTTGATCTTGGAGTTCCATTTGTTGAGTTCTTCTTTGTTCTTCCTCTCTTCTCCCCCATAAGCATTAGTTGTTTTTGGTGGGATTTGAGAGTGAAGGACTTGAGCACTTCTTGTGTTCTTGCCATTACTTTTGTGCATCGGTTTGTGCTCTCCACGAGAATTCGTGGAAGTGAAAGTTCGTGAGCTTGTTACTCTTGGGTCTTTGGACCCTAGACGCCTTTTGTGGCGGTTGAGGCCTTTTGTGGTCACTTGGGAGCTCCCAATCCTTTTGTGGGTTGTGCCTCAAGATTGTTGTAAGGGACTCGATTTCCGCCCAAAAGGAAATCAATAGTGGAAGGTGAACCGAGCTTTTGGGCAAGGTTAAACGGAGAATAGGGTGAGGCCATTTGTGGCGTCTTGAGTTTGAAACTCACACCCCTCCAACGAGACGTACTCCCCTAAAAAGGAGGAACTCGGGAATACATCCTCGTCTCCGCGTCCCTCGGTTATTTCTATACCCGAACTCTTTACTTATGCACTTTACATTGTGATAGCCTTCGTGCTTGAAGTATTCAATATTTCTATCACTTTGTTGCTTGTCTTGCTTAGCATAAGTTCTTGGTGCACATAGGTGAGCCTAGTATATTTAGTTTGTTGGTTTGTTAATTTGAACATCTAGTTTTATTCCGCAATTATCAAGCCTAAACCGGAAAAGTTTTAAATCGCCTATTCACCCCCCTCCCTCTAGGCGACATCCTTGTCCTTTCAATATCTCTCGTAGGAAATATATCATCAAGGAATGTAGCATCTTTTGATTCAAAGATGTCACCAACATTCACATCATCTACTCCAAATTTCACCACAAGAAATCTATAAGCAATGCAATTAGGAGCATAACCGAGAAAGACACAATCCACGGTTTTTGGTCCAAGATTACGCTTCTTGTTGATTGGCACATTCACTTTTGCCAAGTAACCCCATGTTCATAGGTAGGAGAGTGTTAATCTTTTCTTTTCCCATTCTTCAAATGGCGTAATCTCTTTATTCTTAGTTGGAACTCGGTTTAGGACATGACACGAAGTCAATATAGCCTCCCCCCACCATTCCTTGGATAAACCAGCAGTGTCTAGCATGGCGTTAACCAAATCTATTAGAGTGCGGTTTTTCCTCTCAGCAATCCCATTGGATTGAGGGGAATTGGGAGGCGTACTCATGGATTATACCATGTTTCGAACAGAATAAATTGAACTAATTAGAAAAGTACTCTCCACCACGATCAGACCGAACCCTTTTGATCTTTCTTTCAAGTAGATTTTCAACTTCTGCCTTATAGATTTTAAAGAAATCAAGAGCCTCATCTTTAGTTCTCAAGAGATATACATAACAGTACCTTGTGGAATCATCAATCAAAGTCATGAAATATTTCTTTCCACCTGTTGTCAACACACCATTCATCTCACATAGATCTGAATGTATGAGCTCTAACGGTGCCAGATTTCTTTCCTCCGCAGCCTTGTGAGGCCTGCGAGGCTATTTTGCTTGCACACAAGCATGGCATTTAGAGCCTTTGACAACGGTGAATTTCGTAATTAAACTCATATTTGCTAGCCGCGTCATGCAACCGAAATTAATATGACAAAGTCGGGAATGCCACACATTAGTTTCATTACCAACATTGCATACATGGTTCACAACATTATTACAGAAGTCTTCCAGTGAGAAACGGAACATGCCTCCGCACTCATAACCTTTTCCAACAAAAGTTCCATACTTAGACAGTACAACTTTATTGGACTCAAACACCAACTTAAACCCATCTTTTAGTAGACGGGATCCACTAACAAGGTTCCTCTTTATAGAAGGGACATGCTGCATGTTCCTCAGCTGCACGATCTTTCCCGAAGTAAACTTCAGATCTACCGTGCCAACACCATGCACAGAAGCATGTTGTCCATTCCCCATCATCACCGTGGAACCTCGTTGGGACTGATAAGAGGTAAACAAGGAGATATCAGCACACACATGAATATTAGCACCCGTATCAATCCACCAATTTGTGGATTGAAACACTGAAAGAACAGTAGGTAATAAATTACCATACCCCAAAGTTCCTTCTCCAGAATTGCTAATAACCATGCTAATAGACTTAGAGCTCTATCCAGGCTGATCATTCTTTCCTTTGCGTAGTGGGCAGCGATGAGCCCAATGCCCATCATCTCCACACACCCAGCAGGAACCTTTCTTCTTGTCCTGCCCCTTCTTCTTCTTAAAGTTGGTAGTCTTGGAGACTTTATTCTTTTCCTTGGACTTGTGGGTATCTTTCTGCACCATGTTGGCAGCAGAATGTCCCTCGGTTCCAGAAGTGCGTTTGTCCTTTGCCCTAGCCTTTTCTTCAACATCCAGAGAGCCAATGAGATCCTCAAGAGAGAACTCATGCTTCTGATGTTTCAAAGAAGTGGCAAAGTTCCTCCATGAATGAGGAAGCTTAGCGACAATGCAACCTGCGACAAACTTGTCCGGTAGCACACACTTACGGAGTTCGAATTCCTTTGCCATGATCTGTATCTCATGAGCCTGTTCAACTACAGAACGGTTTTCAACCATTTTGTAGTCATTGAACTGCTCCATAGCATACAGTTCACCTCCGGCATCAGCTGCACCGAACTTAGCGTCCAGTGCATCCCACAGTTCCTTGGCATCACGCATATGTAGATATGCATCAACCAACTTGTCTCCGAGCACACTCAGGACAGCACCTACGAAGACTACAGTGGCTTCCATGAACGCTTTGTCTTCTTCAAGAGTAAGCGGACCTCTGGGATGACCAGCTGCAACCATCTCCATGTCGCAGTGAGCCACAAGGTGGTTTTGTTCTGCCATCTCTTAAAATTAGTCCCCGTAAACGGCAGACTTGGTTTTAACGCAGCGGCAAATCCAAGTGGGGAAAATTGCCTAAACAAATAAGGTTTTTGGATTGTTCGAATATTAGGCAATTTTCAGATGAGATTAATTACCGAAAACAACATCATATATGCACTAGCAGATCTAATCACATATGCCAAAGTAGACATATCAAGCAGATCTGCATATGGATAAAACCACTAGTGCAAACAGAGAGAGAATCAGCAGATACGTGTTGATCGGGAAGGTCTCCACCACAGCGTTGTTTTCGAGGTAGGTCATGGCGGTGACTATGTAGTAGACGGACCGCCGGCTTCATGGTTGAAGTCGGCGAAGGGAAGCGAGCAGTCGCGCCGAGACGCTCCCCAAAAACCTTATCGCCCGTCTCCCGGTGCAGGATCTCAGCGGACGGGGTTTCGGAAGCCTCCTCTCCCGGACGGCCGCGCACGTGGTCGCCGGGATGGAGAAGCCTGGAAGCGGCACAGCAAAAGGAACTACGCAGTGGAGACAGGAAGATTGTGGAGCTCGTATCTGCTAGATCCGTCCGACCTCTTCTCTATAGGCAGAGAACGCAAGCGCCACGCGGTGGAAGTACAGGATACGTGTCAAGCATGCACATGCGTATTCACGTACATCTCACAGATGGTGCGCACCAAAAATAATCTTCCACCAAAAACGAGCTCTAACTCGAACTCGATTCACAAAACGCGACGCGCGTGCGAGGCGTGGCGTGGCGAGGCGGGCGGCGGAGGAGGAGCGTGCGTGAGCTCCTTCTATGCTGACTCACTTAGTGAGAATAGAAGAGCTCACCTTATAAGCTGATCCAACTCTCTCCTAACTAGCAGTATGTGACTAAACTTTAGTTCCATTCTAGTTCCTGTACGTACACAATATGCACCCTTGCCAGATGGGCCTTTGAGATTTTAGGATTTGTTGGGCCCATTTAGAGAGACTAGCCCAATAAAATTCAACATAGTAAGTGGTCTAATCGTTGTATTGCGTCGCCTTGGCCAGGGAGGTGAAACCGTGAAAGGAAGAACGAAAGCGACGCTCACATGTTGCGCCAAACAGAGGGTGCGTGACACGGCACCAAGAATTTTTGCTACATCCTAGCACGGCTCGCCGTCGTCCGCCGGTTCCAGGCCGGAGCTGCGGCGGGTTGGAGGAGCTGTGTCGACGTGGCTGTCGTCGCCGATGGCAGTGAGAGTGTGATGCATGTAAAATGCATACATGAACTTTGCACTTTAATTGCTTATATTCCAATCATATTTGCATCATATAAGGGTTATATCAATTTTTTATCATGATTTTGGGAATACTTCATAGTTTTCCCATTTATTTGGAATTAACCCTGCACAGGCAGAAAACCCTAGTTTTGTATTTTAATGTTTCAGGGACCCAAACGTCAACGAAATCACCTGGAAATTTACGGGCGTCAATATTTGGAAGGAAGAAGGACTACGGAAAAAGGAAGCAAGCAAACGGAGACCCGAGGGCCAAACGGGCCTGGCCCACGCGGCCAGGTACTGTGGCCGCGTGGGACCCACCCGTTTGGGCCTCGTGGCTCCGTTGCCGTCGATCTTCGCGCCACCGCCTTCGTCTTGACCTAAAAACGCCTATAAAAAAGGTCCCCCGTCGTTCTCTGGAAGGAGCGCCGCATAAACACAGAAACACCGAAACGGAGATCAGGAGATGCAGATTGGAGGGGGAAAACTCCGGCGGGGCGCTGCCGGCGTGGTCTCCACCTTCTCCATCGACTTCTCCACCGTCTCCATGATGAAGAGGGAGTAGTCCACCTCTGGACTATGGGTTTGTGTAAGTAACTTATGTATCTCTCCTCTCTTGAGCTTCACTAATTAGTACCGTATGAGCTGCTGAACATGATTACGGTCATCGTTGTAATACCTTTGTGGTGGATCTTTATGAGTTAATATATGTTTGAGATTGCAATGTTTGTTTCAGTTATGAGTATAGATGCATATTATGTACCCCGTTCTTGTCTACTTGTTTTGATCAAGCATGTTTATGAGAGCGTGTGTGGGGGAACGTGTGCATTAGTTGGAGTAATGGGGGGTGGCTAGTGCAGTGAACGTGAGAGAAAGTTCTGCGATCCACTTTGGTATCTTTACATTACTTTGTTACCTCACTAGGGATAAACTAAAATACCATGCTACCGGGGATGTGGGCGTGACCATTGCCACTACTCCATGACTAGATCTAGCATGTTCTTATTTTCACTTCATGTCATGATACTTATTGCTATACTCTGAGTTATCTTAATTACTGAGGTGTTATAATTTAGTTCGCATCTTGGTGGAGTATAAGAGAGGTTAATAACCAAAAGATCTCTATGTTAGGACGTGATGCCCATATATCTAAGTAACTTGTTATCAAACCCTGTGTTGCAATCTCATATGTTAACTTTGTGTGTTCCATTGTCTACCACTTTATAAAGAGAGAGTGCATTTGTGAAACCATGAACCCCAGTCCATTTTTAATCATAAGAAACACCTTTCCAACACCATATACCACTTTTATATTTTCAGCCATCATTAAATCCGAAAATACAAAAATACTTTTCATCTTGCATACATCATTTAAAAACCCAAAAATATCATTTACCATTGCATCCACCATCATTGCATATTTATTTCCTGTTTGCATTGCATAACTATCCTGATATCATTCTTACACCTTGTGCTTGAAAACCACAGGTGAGGTTGAGGACCAAAACATCTAACCTTGTTTTGTAGGTAACCAAAAGAAGAATAAGAAGATAAATCTACCACTTCAGATTCCCCGAGAGTTCGATATTAAACCCTCGAGTCACCCCTCGTGGGGAAAACTGTCTTCCACTATACTATACACTCTGCACTTGGAGTCTCAACCTAAATCCCGTTATTTGTGCAGGCATCAAAACTTGCTCTTCGGGATCATCAAGACGTTTTCTGGCGCCGTTGCCGGGGAATCGTAGCTGAGAGATTTATCCAAGGGTGTGCATCATCGCATTCATCTCACAACAAAGTCAACGTCACCAACTTGTGCTAACACCTAAGCTTGGGGAGGTTGCACCTACGTGAGCACCATCTTATCCATCTTTACTTACAAAGCAATTTATTTGTTTTGTTAGTGTCATTGCATATCATATCATATTTATTTCAGTTTTGCATAAAAATTAAAAAACCCATAAAAACTAGTGTTGTTTTTAATATGCATGCTAAGCTATGGAGAAACTTTCTGGAATGTCTATGGGTAATGATTATTCTAAAAAGTATGACGCCTACTCTGAATATCAATCAACCAAAGAGGGAAATAGAGTGGGTAAATTGCTTAAACCTCTTCACAAAATAGCTATTCAGTTTTGTGAGTTACATGGTATAACTTGTTGCAATAGAAGAGTTGTTAAACATTCCCACTATCAATGCAAGTATAATAGTGATCCTATAATTGCTTGTTATCGTGAAGATGAATGTTTATGCCCTGATATAGAACAAGTTGAGAAATATATTGCTTATGTTGGAGCCCATGAGATAGACTCTCTTCTTGATAAATTTCTTGCAACTAGTCATGTAGCTCGTGAAATGAAAGGGCAAGTTTCTATTATTCTCCAAATTTGCAAAAAGAATTTAGTGATAATGTTTATGTTAAAGAAAGAATTCTTGCTGCCACGGAAAGCACTAACATTTTGCAGGAAGATGAGGATACGAACCTAAGCTTGGGATGCCCGTGCAACCCCAAGAGGATGATGAAAACATAATCTTGGAAGAAGAAGAATGTGAAGAGGAGATTGAAAAGGATATATTCCAACCTAAGCTTGGGGAAGAATTGGATCTCCCAACTTCACCATCAACATTTGATAGTAACACTCAAACTCAAAAATCCTTTGTTATTATGATAACCCATGCTATTATGATGAAACTAATAATGCTACTAGTAAACTCATTGATGATAATGAGGAGTGTTGCTTAAATGAGCTATATGATAATGCTTTAGATGATGGTCCTATGCTATTGATAATCCTACATGTTTGGAAGTTGTTACTTCTCTATGTGAGGATAAAAATGATATACTTGCTGTTTGTGACAATACTCTCACCCATGAGAGTCCACTTTGTTCTTGAATTCTCCTAATACACCATAGAGGAGAAATTTGCTTATGTTGAGAAATACTTATGTGGTTTGCAATTATCTTAGTTCCAAATCTTTGTTGCAACCATGATATTAAACTTGATATTGATCTCAACAACTATTTTGAAAGAGGGAAGCATGCTAATGAATTCCAAAATAAATTTAATGATCCTCATATGTTCCCAAATTATCTAAGTTGGAAGATTCTATTGGTTATATGGTTGAATACACTTTACTACTTGCAACTATTATGAAAAGGAGGTGATAAGAACCCTCTTTATGCTACTAATAATTATGGGCTGCAAGTAACTATTGTTAATATGCATTGGAAAACTTCATTCATATACAAAATGCCAATGCATAGAAAGAAAGTTAGACTTCGTTGTTATTACTTTTGTGTTTTGTTTTCTCTCAACCAGGTTTCAACTTGACTATTATTTTGATCGGTTTGAGAGAACATGGGACCCTGGTATTATGCATGGAACACTTCCAAGGAAGAGGGAACATCAAAGTTCAAGCTCCCTCATGAGCTTCATCTTCAATAAACAACAAGTAAGAAGCCTAGCTATATGGCTATAAAGAAAGCGCTTTGCGGGAGGCAACCCGGTTATTTTTGTGTGATTTTTCTTTGTGTCCTCTTGCTGTAACAAGAGATTTGTGTCTAGTTAGGTTCTGGAGTTTTTAATAAAGTGCCAAGTTTTACCCTTTTTGGTTTGAAAAGTTGCTTATAGCGTTCGGAGATTTTATTCCTGCACGAATCAGTGCACGGTATGATTTTTAATTCTTATTCTGTAACTCCGAATGAGCTCATATTTGAACTGTAGTTGCAACTTTTCATCCTCTGTATGCATGAATTTTTTCGGAATTTTTCGAGAAAGTTTGGTAGGGTAGAAAAATACGTTTTGCTGCTGCTGTTTTTCTGGACAGATTCTGTCCCATTTTGTTTGATGCATGCTTTGAGCTTTTAAGTTGAATCTTTTTGATCCAATTGAGTTTATGAGTAGGCATACAACATTATACACTTTCTGGACATGTCATATGAATTTTTGTTCAAGGATTATATGCAGCAAGGAACCTATTTGTTTATCACTATTAATGCACCCCACAGAAAAGAGATGGGAGAAACGGTGTTTTGAAGTTTTTTCACAGGGATTGGAGGAGATGCACCAAGAGCTATCCAAGGATGGTGAAGACCATAAGCTTGGGGATGTGAAGACAACCCCACTGGACCTACACACTCTCGGTTTGCACACGTCCAACTTCTGTTTTTCGATCGAAACACTTTATCGCATAAACTTGGAGCGTCGTTTTTGTTTTTGTTTGAGTCTTGAGAGACCACCACACTATCAATTATATATGAGAGAGCTACTGGAAATATGGGTTGAAATATGTTGGATGCTTTTATAAGATTGGGAAAAGGGATGTTTGACTTGATTTTTAATGATACATATAGTTGCATGATTCATGAGCTTGTTTATGAGTAATAGTTTGCAAATTCTTTTTGTAGAGCTATCACTTATTCATGTTTTGGTGCTGATTGTTATTTACTTGGTTTAACATGGATTAGTTAGTTCTATGGACACTCATGCATGCATCTAGATGGTCAACTTTCTCCCTTTTGCTAGCCCAAAAACTCCAACAAGCAAAAACTTGTTTCCAACACCTTCAACCAAAGTTATTCCAGTGAGTCCACCATATCTACCTATTGGCTTTATGCTATTCCGAGTATGTTTAACATGTTGTTTGTGTTATCTTACCTCTGAATGAAAATGTTTATGTTATTGATTGCAATGGAAAAAATTGGTTATATAGCTCTCACGAACTTGATGCACAATGTTCTTTTATTTGCATAATAAAACATGACCCATTGTGATTAAGATTATGATGCTAGTGGCTTGATAAATGTTCGAGGTTGGAGTTAGCCCATATGTGCTGTCACATGCAAGCTTTCAACATGCTCTTCATCTCATTTAGTTGATATCATGTACTTTTGTTATGGATGCTATCATGGTGAAATGAGGTGGAAATGAAGTAGTTTAAATGAGTTTGTATAAATGGTTAGAGAGACGCCTGGGCCGCTAATCTAAGCCATGCATCATTCATGGTGGAAATTTACTTACATACTATGGTGAACCTTCTGTGATACACCTTGCAATAAAAAACTATTCCAAATGGTAAATAAAAAGGGTGTTGAGATTGTTCATTTTGTTTGTTTGTCTTGTCATTTTGATATGGGCTTGTTCCATATCTGGGACAAGAGGTACCCCAGTTGACGCTCTTGATGATACTATTATTACTTACAATGATATAACTTGAACTTGCTTTGTTTCCTAAGTTGAGTAATCATGGTGTAGTACTTGTATTCAAGGGGCATGAGACATCAACCTTACTTTATCAAGCACACTACTCATATTTGCTTTCACTTTAACCTTAATCATTCAAGATGCTATGATAGGGGCAATGAGAGCTTGACACCAATGAATACCTTATTGCAATCATTAACTTAAGTAGAAGAGTTTGGAAGTTGGATGAAACTTATGCATGCTTTACCTCTACTCACATATACATCTTTCCAAAGTGTACACCTATCATATTCAGATTTTCATCTACACTCTATGACCATTGTAGGATGTTCTACTTATCATTATGCATACATGTGTTCCATATTACTTGCTACTATGTTACACTTTGTGAACTATCAATGAACATCCTTGTCTTGAATACTTGATATCACTTCATAAACTATTTGCATATTGCTACTCCTTTGAAGAATGAATCATTTGACTATATGTAGCAATAGTAATCATCTTTGATATCCATTGTTAAGTATTAAATTGCAAAGTCCATGTTAGTTTTATCATCTTCATACTCGAGGACGAGCATGGATTAAGCTTGGGGATGTTGATGCATGTAAAATGCATACATGAACTTTGCACTTTAATTGCTTATATTCCAATCATATTTGCATCATATAAGGGTTATATCAATGTTTTATCATGATTTTGGGAATACTTCATATTTTCCATTTTTTGGAATTAACCCTGCACAGGCAGAAAACCCTAGTTTTGTATTTTAATGTTTCAGGGACCCAAACGTCAACGAAATCACCTGGAAATTTACGGGCGTCAATATTTGGAAGGAAGAAGGACTACGGAAAAAGGAAGCAAGCAAACGGAGGCCCGAGGGCCAAACGGGTGGCCCACGCGGCCAGGTACTGTGGCCGCGTGGGACCCACCCGTTTGGGCCTCGTGGCTCCGTTGCCGTCGATCTTCGCTCCACCGCCTTCGTCTTGACCTAAAAACGCCTATAAAAAAGGTCCCCCGACGTTCTCTGGAAGGAGCGCCGCACAAACACAGAAACACCGAAACGGAGATCAGGAGCTGCAGATTGGAGGGGGAAAACTCCGGCGGGGCGCTGCCGGCGTGGTCTCCATCTTCTCCATCGACTTCTCCACCGTCTCCATGATGAAGAGGGAGTAGTCCACCTCTGGACTATGGGTTTGTGGAAGTAACTTATGTATCTCTCCTCTCTTGAGCTTCACTAATTAGCACCGTATGAGCTGCTGAACATGATTACGGTCACCGTTGTAATACCTTTGTGGTGGATCTTTATGAGTTAATATATGTTTGAGATTGCAATGTTTGTTTCAGTTATGAGTATAGATGCATATTATGTACCCCGTTCTTGTCTACTTGTTTTGATCAAGCATGTTTATGAGAGCGTGTGTGGGGGAACGTGTGCATTAGTTGGAGTAACGGGGGTGGCTAGTGCAGTGAACGTGAGAGAAAGTTCTGCGATCCACTTTGGTATCTTTACCTTACTTTGTTACCTCACTAGGGATAAACTAAAATACCATGCTACCGGGGATGTGGGCGTGACCATTGCCACTACTCCATGACTAGATCTAGCATGTTCTTATTTTCACTTCATGTCATGATACTTAATGCTATACTCTGAGTTATCTTAATTACTGAGGTGTTATGATTTAGTTCGCATCTTGGTGGAGTATAAGAGAGGTTAATAACCAAAAGATCTCTATGTTAGGACGTGATGCCCATATATCTAAGTAACTTGTTATCAAACCCTGTGTTGCAATCTCATATGTTAACTTTGTGTGTTCCATTGTCTACCACTTTATAAAGAGAGAGTGCATTTGTGAAACCATGAACCCCAGTCCATTTTTAATCATAAGAAACACCTTTCCAACACCATATACCACTTTTCTATTTTCAGCCATCATTAAATCCGAAAATACAAAAATACTTTTCATCTTGCATACATCATTCAAAAACCCAAAAATATCATTTATCATTGCATCCACCATCATTGCATATTTATTTCTTGTTTGCATTGCATAACTATCCTGATATCATTCTTACACCTTGTGCTTGACAACCACAGGTGAGGTTGAGGACCAAAACATCTAACCTTGTTTTGTAGGTAACCAAAAGAAGGATAAGAAGATAAATCTACCACTTCAGATTCCCCGAGAGTTCGATATTAAACCCTCGAGTCACCCCTCGTGGGGAAAACTGTCTTCCACTATACTATACACTCTGCACTTGGAGTCTCAACCTAAATCCCGTTATTTGTGCAGGCATCAAGACTTGCTCTTCGGGATCATCAGAGTGTCAAGGATCTTCATGGATGAGGATCCCCTCGGCATCAACATCATCGACGCAGTGATGCTGCCAAAGGAGAGGCAGGCTGCAGCTTCCTTTGCACATATGGCATCTTCATGGTTGCTGTGGGATTTGTGACCTTGGTGGTTCTTTTAATTAGCGCAGTTGAACCCTACTTGTAAAAGAAGGCAAGAAGCAGCCCAAAACATTAATGTGACTGTGGTAGCATTCGTTTGCCAGAAAAAGGAAGAGGTAGCAAGCATTCGGGTTGATGCCGTACGTCCATACTTGCATAGTTCTACGGTCTGATACTCTCATGCAAAACAAACAAAATGATCACATAATCATGGGTTGGTGGCCGGATGCAAAGCTATCTAAAAACAAAGCCGGCCTTAACACGCTGCTGTGTGGCCTTAACAAGCCGGCCTTAATTCTGCCTGGACCATATTCCCAAAAGTTGTCCAAGGTCGTTTTTTTTCACTCTACTGCACAACAGCATCAAATTAACAAAACCAACATGTTAGGTATAGCACTTATTCAGTCTAACCCCTATTTCTCGACCTTTTTCCGTGGTGCCGCTAACAATGATCAATTTGAAGCTAGGGGTTAGGAACCTTTATATAGTGCAAATTCCGGTTTTATTGAAACCGTAATTACACAGATAATTATTTCAGCAACTCCAGGTTAACCAAACCAAATACGATCATCAGTAACCATCTATGAGTTTCAATCTGCAACACGCTGCTGTGTGGCCTTAACAAGACGGCCTTAATTCTGCCTGGACCATATTCCCAAAACTAGTCTAAGGTTAGGTATAGCACTTATTCAGTCTAACCCCTATTTCTCGACCTTTTTCCGTGGTGCCGCTAACAATGATCAATTTGAGGCTAGGGGTTAGGAACCTTTATATAGTGCAAATTCCGGTTTTATTGAAACCGTAATTACACAGCTAATTATTCCATAAACTCCAGGTTAACCAAACCAAATACGATCATCAGTAACCATCTATGAGTTTCAATCTGCAATTAGTCCCACGAGCACACGTGTGTGAGTCACGTGCCGAATTTGAATAATTTCAAATTCGCAGGATTTAATCAATTCACATAGCCAACATATAAACAACCTCGCTTTCCACTCTATACTGAACCGGGTATTATTTTTTAATCGATTCATATAGTCAACATATGAACAATTTCGCTTTCCACTCTATACTGAACGGGTATTATTCTAGCATATTTATATACATTGTATTTCAGTATAGACGTACCGGCTTTTTTAAGTATATTTTTTAAGTATAATTCCACATCATTAGTTCCCTGTTATTTCCATGATATTTCCACATGAAGTTTAATTTCGGACAATGCAGTACACAAATAAAATGTTGCAAGACACAAATTTCTACATCTCCCACTTGACTGAAAACATTTTATTTCAACAAGTGAATTCCCACACAATTAGCATGGTTAGAAAATAATTCCTTCCTTCAGTGTATCCATGTTGCATATAAACTTTGTGACTTTAACACTCATATTATCACAAAGTAACAGGTTATGATGCGCCTTTCCGGGACCTTAAGTTTACGAAGAAATTTACTTAGCCGTAGACCTTCCTTTGATGCTTGAGATTGATTGCGTGGATCACACGTTCGTTGGGAGACCCCAAGAGGAAGGTATGATGCAGTGTAGCAGCAGTTTTCCCTCAGTATGAAACAAGGTTTAATCGAACCAGTAGGAGCAAGAAATCACTTCTGAAGGTTGTCAGTGGCGTGCTGACGTGGAACCTGCACACAACACAATCAAACTACTTTGCCCCAACGAAACAGTGAGGTTGTCACCGGCTTGCTGAAAACAAAGGATTAAACGTATGGTGTGGAAAACAGTAGTAAATTGCAGAGAATGAAAAGGAACAATGTTTGCAGTTGGTTGTATTATCAGTGTAAAAGAATGGACCGGGGTCCACAGTTCACTAGTGGTGTCTCTCCATAAAAGATAACTAACATGCTGGGTGAACAAATTACAGCTGGGCAATTGACAAAATATTGAGCGCATGACAATGCATATATATGACATGATGATTACTATGATATTCATGTGGGCATTACGACAAAATACATAGACCGTTATCCAACAGCGTCTATGACTAATAATCCACCGCCAGGTTGTCATACCGAGTTCCCCGTTGGTATTAAGTTGCAAGCAACGGATAATTGCATTAAGTAATGTGCGTAATGTAAACAAATGCATTAGACCTAACGGCGCACCCTTAAGCTAAGCATCGGTTATTTTATCCCTAGTGGCAACAGCACATCCACAATCTTAGAAGTTATTGTCACTCTCCCAGATTACCGGAGGCATGAACCCACTATCTAGCATAAATACTCACTCTTGGAGTTACAAGCATCTACTTGGCCAAAGCATCTACTAGTAACGGAAAGCATGCAAGATCATAAATAACATATAAGATAGATTGATAATCAACTTGACATAGTATTCAATATTCATCGGATCCCAGCAAACACAACATGTAGCATTACAATAAGATGATCTTGATCATGATAGGCAGCTCACAAGATCTAAACATGATAGCATAAAGTGGAGAGACAACCATCTAGCTACTGCCATGGACCCGTAGTCCAAGGATGAACTACTCACGCATCACTCCGGAGGCAGGCATGGTGATGTAGAGCCCTCCGGTGATGATTCCCCTCTCCGGCAGGGTGCCGGGAAGAGCTTCTGAACCCTCCCGAGCTAGGGTTGACGGCGGCGGCGTCTCTGGAACTTTTCGTGGATAATGGCTCGGGTATTTAGGGTTTTCGCGTCGGGAGGAATAAATAGGCGAAAGGGCGGCGGCTGCAGAGCCACGAGGGCCCACACCACCCCACGGCGCGGCAGGGGGGCCGCGCGGCCCCATGGTGTGGGTGCCACGTGGCCCCCTCCGTCTCTCCTCTGGACTCCGTCTTCGTGTTGGAAAAATAGGAGGTTCTGTCCAAGTTTCGTCCAATTCCGAGAATATTTCCAGACTAGCTTTTCTGGAATACAAAAACAGCAGAAAACAGGAACTGGCACTGTGGCATCTTGTTAATAGGTTAGTCCCAGAAAATGCATAAAAATGCTATGAAGTGTATATAAAACATGTAACAATTGGTATAATATCAACATGGAACATCAGAAATTATAGATACGTTTGAGACGTATCAAGCATCCCCAAGCTTAGTTCTACTCGTCCTCGAGTAGGTAAAACGATAAAAACAAAATAATTTCTGAGGTGACATGCTACAATCATAATCTTGATCAAATAATATTGTAAAGCACATGTTATGAATGAAGTGATCCAGGTCAATGGTCTATAGTTTGCTAGCAAGTAGATAATGAGCAAACAACTGAATCATATAAGCAAAAACTTTTCATGAATAGTACTTTCGAGACAAGCATCAAAGAGTTTTGCATAAGAGTTAACTCATAAAGCAATAGATTCTAAGTAAAAGGTATTTAACCAACACAAAGGAAGATTTAAGTTCAGCAATTGCTTTCAACTTTCAACATATATATCTCATGGATATTTGTCAACACAAAGCATATAATAAGTGCAATATACAAGCATATAAAAATTGTTGCACCAAAGTTGACACTAGTGTTTGCTTCTAAGATAGAAAGAAGTAGGAAAACTGACTCAACATAAAAGTAAAAGAAAGGCCCTTCGCAGAGGGAAGCAGGGATTAAATCATGTGCTAGAGCTTTTTAAGTTTTTGAAATCATATAGAGAGTAAAAATAAGTTTTGAGAGGTGTTTGTTAATTGTCAACGAATCAGAAAATGGAAAGTACAATATGACCCCTGCCAACCAGACTTTTAAGAGCGGCTCCCATGAAGGACGTTATTTCTACCAGCAAGGCAGATCATCCCTCTTTCTCTTTTGTTTACACATGCAGATATTTCACTGTTTGTCATTGCTTGACTGATAAATCAGGGCAAAAATGTGAAGAGAATTAAGCGGTTAAAGTTGTAATTAATTGGGACTGGGCACCCCATTTGCCAGCTCTTTTTGCAAAATTAATGGATAAGCGGATGTATATGCCGCTAGTCCGGTGGTAAAGTCTGTTTGACAGTTGACATAAAGACATCCACCCCGTCCTCATGAGCTTGGTAAACATTGACACAAAATAGGAGTAATAATTTTGAATAGTTTAAAGGTAGCACATGAAAAATTTACTTGGAATGGCAAGGAAATACCACATATAGGTAGTTATGGTGGACACAGATGGCATGGATTTTGGCTCAAGGTTTTGGATGCACGAGAAGCATTCCCTCTCAGTACAGAGTTTAGGCTAGCAAGGTTATTTGAAGCAAACACAGGATATCAACCGACACAGCAAGACTTATATGAAAACATATTGCAAGCATTATAAGACTCTACACTGTCTTCCTTGTTAACCAAACCCTTTTACTAGAAAATATCTAGACCTTAGAGATACCAATCATGCAAACCAAATTTCAACGAGCTTTACGGTAGTTCTTCATTAATAGGTTTTAACTACATGATACAAAAGCTTAAACATGAACTACTTGATAACTCAAAACAATTGACAAGTATCAAATTATCCAATACAGTGATCTACAAGAATATGTAAGCTTTTTCCATTATACCATCTACCACATGCAACATTTTCTGTTCCAACCAAACACCAATCAATTTATTTCAACATAAACTCTCCAAACAATTATAAGTGAAGCAAGAGAGTACTTTCTTTAAAAGAACTAACAGCTCTGAATAAGAGATGCATGCAAAACAGGAGCTAAAAGCATAGCAATAGCTAGATAAGAATACTCAACAAGTATAAGTGAAGAATAGGAGTATTCATATGAAAAAGCGGAGCGTGTCTCTCTCCCAATCAAGAATGCTGGGGTCCAATCAAGTTGACCATAAGAAAAATAAAATACTGAAAATAAAAGCACACAGACGCTCCAAGTAAAGCACATATGATGTGAAAGAATTAAAATATAGTTTCACTAGAGATGACCTGATAAGTTGCTGATGAAGAAGGGGATGCCTTGGGCATCCCCAAGCTTAGACGCTTGAGTCTTCTTGAAATATGCTGGGGTGATCCATGGGAGCATCCCCAAGCTTAAGCTCTTCACTCTTCTTGATCACATTATATCATCCTTCTCTCTTGACCCTTGAAAACTTCCGCCACACCAAACTCAAAGTAATTCTCATTAGAGGGTTAGTGCACAATCAAAAACTCACATGTTCTATAAGGACACAAACATGACCGTTACTTTTAACATTAGCTACTGCCACTGATGTTATGTGAAGCTCTTCACCCTAAAAAAGAATTCCACTCAACACTAGTAAAAGAGAGAATGCGAAAAATAAAAGACAGAATCTGTCTAAACAGAACAGTCCGCAAAGACGAATTTTTTCGAGGCACTTACGTTGCTCAGATCGAAAAACTTTAAACTAACGAAAGATGCGTACATATCTGAGGATCACGCACAAAAATTGCAGATTTAAATAATTTTTCTGTGATTTTACAGAATTAAAACGGTGAACAGCAGAAATCTGTTCCTGCGCAGAAATCCAAATCTAGCATCATCTTCCTATTAGAGGCAATACTTGGCACAACAATGCGATAAAATAAAGATACAAAGGAATTGTTACAGAAGTAAAAACTCCTTGACTCAAAAAAAAAGAAAAATTGCAGAAATAAAATAATGGGTTGTCTCCCATAAGCGCTTTTCTTTAACGCCTTTTAGGTAGGCATGATAATTTTGATGATGCTCTCATATATATAAGAGTTGAATATAAAAGAGCATCAAGAAGCAAATATCAAACACATTTAAGTCTAACCCACTTCCTATGCAAAGGAATCCTGTAAGAAAATAAATCAATAAAGCACAAAGTGACTAGCATAGGAAGGCAAAACAAGTGCAACTTCAAAAATTTCAACATAAAGAGAGAAGACTTAATATTATTGAGATATATGAAACCGTGTCTCCCTCTCTCATAAGGACCAATAGGTCTTAAAGTACCCAGCAAATAAAAGCAAATCAAGAGATAGCTCAAAACCTTCATCATAAAGAGAAGAAATTTAGTAACATGAAAATCTTATATTTACTAATTGGAGGCACCATACGAGGCACCACGTTAATCCTGGAGAATGCATAAAAAATAACCGTAAGATGTAAAATCTATGGATAGGATCTAAAGATCGTAACTCATGGCTTGGTAAGAGTCCTAGAAGCATACACCATGTTAATCCTTGAAAAATATAACGTCAACCGTCGGATGGAGCTTAACAATGTATATAACCATTAGATCTGTGGTTGGGTCCCGTGAGTTACCGCTGATCTATTGGCATTGGTCATCGCACCGAGGTTCGAATCCTAGGAGTAGCAAATAATTATATCTTTGCCCGTCGAAAAAAGTGGTGCACAACCATGCAGAGCAGTCGCTGCTGCTCCTGTCGCAGGTGTCTGTGCTGCGTTTCTGCCATGGCTGATGTAAATTCCTACTCGGTAGCGTAGTTTACTTATTGCAAGATTTCTCGCTTATGACAGGACTCTCTCCATATAGTACTACGCACTGCCCAATCATGTACGCAAGACATGCATGCATCGGGACACACAGCGATACGAGCATATGCCCTAATGTTGGAATCAGGTGTGACTGCATGTCAAAGAAAAGTTGATATTATTAATATTTTTATATTTAATTAGTACCACACGTCAGATCTAAATCCTGTTTTCTGCTGTGAAATAGTACATTTACTAATTCGGTACGAACCAGTTGTTATTCACATGCATAGATCCAAGGTGTAGGCTTTCTATATCGTACATAATTCAAGCTCACAAGATGAGACTAGGTTTATATACTCAAAATAGTTTTCTCGATATAATATAATTTAATTTAAGCTATAAAGGTACAGTTTTTGGTATACGAGTGTGCAATCTAATTCCAAATAATGAATATTAATAGTTCTTAATGCATGATGAGAGTAGGTTTATACACTCAAGTTAGTTTCTTCATATAATAGAATTTAGTTTAAGCTATAAAGCTACACTTTTTTGGTATACGGGTCTACAGTCAAATTCAAAATAATGAACATTACTAGATCTTAATGCACACATAAATAAAGTTAATGGGCTGTTGAAACATAATCAAAAACCATGCTTTCATGTGAAGCTTCATTTTGAAACTTATTTAAAGAATTAACTTATTGGCATAGACAACCAAGAAAAACAATTACATGCTTTCAGAATTAAAGTTGGAAACGATATCTCCCAAATGGCAGTGGAACTTCTTCGCTATTTTTGCCAACATGAAAACTAGCCCGTGCAGATGCACGGGTTAACGACTAGTTTCTATAACCATACTTCCCTCTCTCAAAATAATTTTCAGTGGCATCATGAATAAACTCAACAATATAGCTATCACATAAATCATTCTTATCATGATCCACATGCATAAAAGTATCATTACTCTCCACACAAGCATAATAAATTTCATTAGTAATAGTGGGAGTAAAACTAGCACATCCATCATTATAATCATCATAAATTGCATGCATAGTATAATTATAATAAACTTTATCCTCAATAGTAGGTGGAACTAAAATATCGCAATTATTATAATCAGCATAAATTGGAGGCAAAGTATCATCAAAGCAAATTTCCTCCTCCAAAGCTAGGGAACTAAAAATAATATTTTTATCAAAACCAGCTTCCCCAAGCTTAGATCTTTCCATGGCATTAGCAATAATGGTGTTCAAAGAATGTAAGCTAATAACATTGCTACTGTCATGATTGTTATGCAGATAAAGTTCCATAGGCTTTTTAATTTTCTCTTCAAACACCACATGTCCCAATTCAAGATAAAGTTTATAAAGCTCCCTCATGTTGTTTTCAGCCATAGGACTAGTATCAAGAAAAGTAACCATTGATAGCAAGTAAAAAGCTAGACATAATAACTCAGCAAGACAATAACAAAGTAATGAGATTGGAAGCGTGAGACTCCCCTTGCAGAAATCCTCTTGCTCCCCGGCAACGGCGCCAGAAAATATGCTTGATTGCGTTGATCACACGTTCGTTGGGAGACCCCAAGAGGAAGGTATGATGCAGTGTAGTAGCAGTTTTCCCTCAGTATGAAACCAAGATTTAATCGAACCAGTAGGAGCAAGAAATCACTACTGAAGGTTGTCAGTGGCGCGCTGACGTGGAAACTGCACACAACACAATCAAACTACTTTGCCCCAGCGAAACAGTGAGGTTGTCAATCTCACCGGCTTGCTGAAAACAAAGGATTTAAACGTATGGTGTGGAAAACAGTAGTAAATTGCAGAGAATAAAAAGGAACAGTGTTTGCAGTTGGTTGTATTATCAGTGTAAAAGAATGGACCGGGGTCCACGGTTCACTAGTGGTGTCTCTCCATAAAAGATAACTAACATGGTGGGTGAACAAATTACAGCTGGGCAATTGACAAAATATTGAGCGCATGACAATGCATATATATGACATGATGATTACTATGATATTCATGTGGGCATTACGACAAAATACATAGACCGTTATCCAATAGCGTCTATGACTAATGATCCACCGCCAGGTTGTCATGCCGAGTTCCCGTTGGTATTAAGTTGCAAGCAACGGATAATTGCATTAAGTAATGTGCGTAATGTAAACAAATGCATTAGACCTAACGCGCACCCTTAAGCTAAGCATCGGTTATTTTATCCCTAGTGGCAACAGCACATCCACAATCTTAGAAGTTATTGTCACTCTCGCAGATTACCAGAGGCATGAACCCACTATCTAGCATAAATACTCACTCTTGGAGTTACAAGCATCTACTTGGCCAAACCATCTACTAGTAACGGAAAGCATGCAAGATCATAAATAACATATAAGATAGATTGATAATCAACTTGACATAGTATTCAATATTCATCGGATCCCAGCAAACACAACATGTAGCATTACAATAAGATGATCTTGTGATCATGATAGGCAGCTCACAAGATCTAAACATGATAGCATAAAGTGGAGAGACAACCATCTAGCTACTGCCATGGACCCGTAGTCCAAGGATGAACTACTCACGCATCACTCCGGAGGCAGGCATGGTGATGTAGAGCCCTCCGGTGATGATTCCCCTCTCCGGCAGGGTGCCGGGAAGAGCTTCTGAACCCTCCCGAGCTAGGGTTGACGGCGGCGGCGTCTCTGGAACTTTTCGTGGATAATGGCTCGGGTATTTAGGGTTTTCGCGTCGGGAGGAATAAATAGGCGAAAGGGCGGCGGCTGCAGAGCCACGAGGGCCCCACACCACCCCACGGCGCGGCAGGGGGCCGCGCGGCCCCATGGTGTGGGTGCCACGTGGCCCTCCTCCGTCTCTCCTCTGGACTCCGTCTTCGTGTTGGAAAAAAAAAAGGAGGTTCTGTCCAAGTTTCGTCTAATTCCGAGAATATTTCCAGACTAGCTTTTCTGGAATACAAAAATAGCAGAAAATAGGAACTGGCACTGTGGCATCTTGTTAATAGGTTAGTCCCAGAAAATGCATAAAAATGCTATGAAGTGTATATAAAACATGTAACAATTGGTATAATATCAACATGGAACATCAGAAATTATAGATACGTTTGAGACGTATCAGAGATCCATCAAAGTATTCATATTTCATAAATAAAGAGTATCTAAATCATGTTTCCTTTGTACACCATAAAAACCTAAAAAGGTATTTTTTAACATATAACACAAAATAAGATTACCTTTCACCGAGATCCTATTTCCGAAAGTAACGTCAATATATCCTCACGGTTGAAGGTTGAGATCACCAAATAATGAATAATCCATATTTCCTTGCGCAACAGGTGTTTTATGTGATTCCAACAATCTTTATAAGATTCATATTCCGTTTGGTAATAAGTCTAGCAAATCGCTTTCCGTGCTAATCAAAATAGCAACAATTACAGTGGCATGGTTAAGATCAGGTCGCATGAATAATGTCCCATAATAATTATAGCATGACAATTATTCTTCCTTCTTCCTCACGAGTCCAAACATAATTCCTCACAGAGTATCATTCCCTCGATCAAAGGTATTGGTCATGTTTGAGTTTTCCATAGAAAAATATATCAAAACATTCACTATGTAATTCCACTCCCAAAATGCAGGAAGCTTTGAACATTCCTCTGTATATGATCGTCTTCCATCATTAATAAAACCATATGACCTCATATACCATTGATGTAAAGCTTGTTCCAAGAACATGAACGAATCTAATAAGTTAGCAAACCATGTCTTTATTCCCACCTCCTCTAAATTTTAGAGTTTTGACAAAGTATAATTATTTCCTTTGTGTAAAGAATTAAACAACAACACCTTCCTCTAAATTCCAGAGTTTCCACAAAGTATAATTATTTCCTTTGTGTAAAGAATTAAACAACCACACCTTCCTCTAAATTTCAGAGTTTCCACAAAGTATAAATATTTCCTTTGTGTAAAGAATTAAAAACAAGCTTAGAATTTTAAATTCCACTAAGCATGTTGCATTAAACTTCCTTGTAAGTAAATCTATTTACAACATATAGGCTTGCGGTTGTTTGGTAAAATAATAAGTTCCAAAACTTTTATTCCTCCTCATTGAGTTTATTCCTTCCGCAACGATTCCACCCCATAGTTAACATTAGTAACAAGTTTAATTACTATTTCATCTAAAATATAGAGTAACTTCCTCAAATAACACACAATAGTAGTCAAGATATGATGGTCCTATTTAATTCCTCCCACTTTTCCTAAGCATGTTAGTGTTGGGAGTTCATTAACTTTTGCATTCCTTTGAGTTTAGCACATACAAAACTCCGGTGTGACTATTAGTAAACACACCCTTCGTGAGAAAAATATCATATTCCTACTTTCCACCAATTTTCCTTTTTCCAAGTCAAAAACAAAATATCATTCGATCCTCTAGAATATAAACATTAAAATAAAATCTTGGTGTGCTATGTAGTAAACAATCTTTCCAATTCCATACTACCAAAATATAAATAGAATACTTCCTTCCAGTTCACAAAATATAAACAATGACTGTGATAAATAATGACTTACTAAACAAATAGTAGTATGTAATGCTTTTCTAGATAATTAAGGGAATAACCAAGAGTTGTATTCCTCCATTCAACCATGGAGTATATGACATAATACAACGGGGGAAAGTTCCATGCTCATTGCATTACTTTCAATTAATATTCCTGAAGTGTACTTCCCCAACCAATCAGTTTTCAAACCTTTAAATCGTTTGATGAACTGATTTTCCACTTCAGTATGAGATGTCAATACAACAAAGACCTACCGAATTGTATTGTAAAAGTTATAAATAACCATATCAAGTGCAATCATGATAATAATATATATTCACCTCAAGTAGGAGTGTTCAAAAATATCGTAATATAAGCCGATGAAGTATTGTAATCCTCCCACTAAATTCAGAGTGTAAAGCCAAAATACCAGAATTGACCCATTGAAGAAATAATCCATAGATGATAGTCCTCCCAATTAAAGTTCATAATTCCAGAATTAACAAAACTCGTAATTCTGTTTATACTGTAAGACCAAGTCGTAAATTCCATCAACAATAATAATCCGAGCATGTGTTCCTATTACAAGTGGTCCTCCATATGGAGTTATGTACACAAAATAAACAATTTGTCCACCAACTTCCAATGGATTGTCCAGATAAATGAAACCATTGTGTTATATTCCATAATGCACAAATTTCCAATTGAGCAATATTTCCACGCTTCCCTTTCCAAATAGTATATTACAACCAACAAATTCTGATAGAAAAGTATAAATTAAATTCCTTCTCATCGTTGGTGAATATAGAAACAATAATAATATTCCTCCATAAACAGAGTTTGGTGACAAAATTTTCAATTCCAAAGTATATAAAATTTATTAATTGTGCCTAAGTGCACCCATGTATTTTCCTTTGGAATTTTTCACTTATCAACACATTTATATTGTATTCCATCAAATTATGATGTAGAGGCAAAGTCCAGAATCCAACTATATGGAAAAGTAGTGATACATAATTATTTGGTACAAAACAATAAATTGGACATACCTTAAGTAAAGATAAAAATTTCCCGGATTTGGAGCGTTGTCCAACTTCCTTAATTGAAGATCAAATTTTCTGCCCTTGGAGCATTTTCCATCTTTCTCCAATATAAGTGATGTCAATTAGTAGAATGTCAGAAAATTCCGGTGGATTTTTAAGTGCCCCCACATGTTTCAAAGTATACCGACGAGTTCCAATATATTCCGGGGACCATATCAATCCCGTACAAAATTCATCCGGTGAAGAGTATATTCATTTTGGAAAAAGTCCAAATTAAACCTTGAATTTGTAGGGCTTAGCTAAATCAAACCCCAAACTTACAATACCTGAAATCGGCACACCAAACTTTCGAATCCCGGTCTATTTTAAACCTTGGATGTATTTGGCTCACCGGGAAACGACAATCCCGACCGGGATAAATGCCTAGTCTCACTGACAATGTGTGGGTCTGCCTGTCATATCCATCCCCTCCCCCATCTCTCTAATTCCCCAATCTACCAACCCAAAGATGGCGACTTCCAGGACGTCTGAGCGACGACTAGCAGGTGCAGCCGGCGCGTGCAGCTTGGTGCCGACTGCGGGGCCAAGAGCAGCGATCTAGGAAGATGCAGGGACGCCATGGCCAGGGTCCAGACAGACAAAGAACGCCTGCCTAAGGGCTGAAATCGAGGCCGCCGTGGCGAGCATGTCGAGCAAATCATGGAGTGGTAGGGGTAGATGTCGGAGATGAGTTATGAGTCTTGTGACCTTGCCCGCGAACTCCCTGGACGTTAGCCTAGACGAGCACGCGGCCCAGCGTACGCCATGGGCAGTGCTCGAGCTATCTGTCTTCTTCCCCCATCCCTCTCACACTCAACAATCCAATTAAAATACATACACACGAGCTATGTGTAGGTAGTTCTCTTGTCTGCTTGCATGTTGTTAACTCATCAAATCTCATGGTTAAGGACCTAGGGTTGAGATTATGGGGAGAGAACGTGGTAGTGCTGGTAGTTTCGTCGGCTGACAAGCAGAGGCAAAGATTTACCCAGGTTCAGGCCCCTCGGGTGGAGGTAAAGACCCTACTTCCTGTTTGTCTGGTATTGATTGTGTGAGATTATGCGGTTACAAGGGAGCACCGGCGAGATGTTGATCTCGCTAGGACTTTTGGTGGTTCGAGTATGGCTTGTCTAGGATCGACGGCCCTCCCAGCCTTTATAAGAGGCTGGGTCTCGGGAGTCCGTAACCGACCATGTTTACATGTAAGGAAAGTATGAACCGACTATGCCTACGTCTAATCTTGGAGGGTACTCCATCTTGTTGGGCCTTTCGTCATGGGCTTCATGTTAGGCTCTTGATAATTGGGCCTTAGTCGACACGTGCACCAGGTATCCTTATGGTAGGGTACCCGAGATGTATATCCTTGTCAGTAGCCCCCGAGTACTTGTCTGACTCGAAGAATCGGGCATGGACTCATTCGTAAGTGCACGTCATATGCTTTGTACTTGTATGCTGTAATTGGAATTCCTGTATGAATAGCACATGTTGGCTATGTCGAGTATTTCATCGACTTTGGTTTTTGCTTATGATAATCAAGGGATAATAGCTTAGTAGGCCCGGTACACTCGACGGATCGGGACCGGTTAACTACACATTCGGGTAAAACCTTACTAGCTTTCAATCAAACTCGAGTCCCCGGACTCGAATCTGGAACAGACTCGACTAGGCCGCGGAGGTCTTTCTGAATCGATCTGCAGTATAACTTTGAAATTTACCCAACGCGTCCGTCGGGATTTCTCATCATGTCTGCTGACACGGAAAATATAAGGATTGACGTTGCTGGAACGGTCCTTAGCCCAGCTCGAAAGTTCGGCGGGTCTTACCTTTGCACTATGCGTGCAACATCTGAGGTATTTGCGGCGGACGCAACTCGGGAATGTTTTGAGTATGATTTTGTATATGAACAGAGTCGAGCCTTTTGTCGACTGACACTTTGTCGTTATTCTATCGGGTGCACGACAGCGCTCTGATACGTCCAAAACGTATCTATAATTTTTGATTGTTTCATGTCATTTTTATGCTTTTAGCACTTGTTTTATATTAAGTTTATTATTTATTTGGACTAACCTACTAATAGTTGCAAAAGTGCACAATATTCTTGTTTTACTCTTTGATGTGTAGAAATTATCAAGAATACAAGAGGAAACCTTGTTGGAGTCGAATTGGGACTTTCCTGAAATCTGTCTGAGAACTTTTTACGAAGTTTGCCAGTTTTACCCTCGAAGATGACGTCAAATGGAGACCTGGCTGTTACGAAAGTTGTCACAATTTTCCATACGAAGATTTTAAGCCCGAGATCAGCCCAATCGGAGTTCGGACGCGGCCTGTAGGCCCATTTTGGTGGAACCCTAAAAGGGGGTGACGGAAATCCGAGAAGATATATAAAGGGAGGAAACCTAACTCGTGGAGGACTCCTCCACTCACGAATTTCAGCCACCAAAAGCCACGTTTTTGCCTCCCCCATGGATCCCATCTCCATGGGGGAGGGCTCCCAAGAAGCCATGAAGGAGAGAGGCTAAGGGGCGGCGCTCCCCAAGCTTGCCGGCGGCGGGGAAAGGAGTTCCCCGCACCGCCAGTGCCGCCGCCGACCTGCGCCGCCGCGCTGTCTCTCTCCGCCGTCTTCACCACCATCTCCAACACCATCTCCTCCTTGTATTCAGTGGTTCATCCTCCCACAAACCTCTGTACCGTCCTATGTAAACATGGTGTTTGATGCTATAATATTTATCCTATGATTTACATCATGTTTCCGTAGTTTATTTGTCTTTTGATTGCTTAATTGAATGCATGAGGTTCATTAGAGTTGTATGTCTATATGGTGCTGTCCTTTGGTGTCCATTATACTTGTGCGCGCATGGATCAAACACCCTAGGGTTGGTAGTATTTGTAACGAAGCGGGGAAGTTCTGCCGGAGTGACAGAAACCTGAGAACGCGAACCGATTAGTTACACGTATGGGGGTAAGAGGACCTTGAACTTAAGGCTATGGTTGGGGAAACCTTAATGCATTGTTAGTATTTGCGGATGCTTTCTAACAATGCAATCATATAGTACTTGTATTCCCAAGTAGTGGAGTGCATGTATATTTAGCCTCTCCCACATAGAAAACTGCATCGAAGACAATGAACCAAGTACCTTCACTAATTAATCTTGGACAAAGCCACCACAATTACCACCACTTTTCCACACTCATGGTACTGTTAGTATATGGTTACTTAGTGTACTTTATTGCTGCAGCACTAACATTTACTTTATTGCATTTATTATCTCGCAAAGCTATCTCTCATACCCGTATTATAGTCTAGTATTATTTTCTAGATAAAGTAAACGTTTAGTGTGCGTAGAGTTGTATCAGCGGTTGATAGAACTTGAGAGAATACTTATCCTACCCTTAGCTCCTCGTTGGGTTCGACACTCTTACTTATCGAAAAGGCTACACGCGATCCCCTATACTTGTGGGTTATCACGCTCCCGATGGGAGTAGCCCCCGAGATTGTGCTTTATTGCTTGCAATGCAGGATAATCTCAAATCCTTTTTATCCCATACACTCTTAGTCGAAGAAATTTTTGATATGCTCCCGATGGGAGTAACATGTCTTTGGTCGAAGGGACGGTCGAGTGACCATACACCCGAATCAAATGAAACAATCGAGTGACTGATATGCATTGGGCGAACCCGAAAGCTTTTCTGAACAGATCGCGTGCAATGACGTCAGGGATGACGTTTCATGGCGACTGCGCTGCCTGACACGCGGTGGTGTGCGCTATGCTGCGATGGATGGGACGTGACACGTATGTGGGCCCATTGTGCAGCGCTTGACCAAACGACTGTGACGTTTGGACTGGATTTGACCGCTCTGACGCGGTTTTTACGGGGCCGTGATGATGGTTCCTCGTTTTACGTGCGTAGTGGGCGGAGTGGCCGGCGACGGTTGCCCTCCGAGGCTGCCACGTGTATGGCTGGATATGCAGCTCTGCCCACGATCTCGCATCAACGATGCGGATTCGTTGTGCTGAGGTTAAAAGGGTGTGGCAGCGTAAATAATTTTTTACTTGCCATCTGTGCACCGCCGCCGTTGCTTCTTCTTCCTCCTCTGCGCTGCGCATCCCCTCTCTCTTGCGAACCACCACCTCCATGGCGCCCAAGAGGAAAGCTGCGCTTGCTGCCGCCGCCGCGGTGGCTGGTGGGAGTACGAGCACCGCCGCCGCCAAGGGTGGCGAGGACGTGACCTTGGACAAGAAGACCGGCGACTGGACGCGGTCCACCATGAAGTTGTCCAGGCTGGACGGGTACCGGCGGGATGGATGGATCCCCTCCGCCGAGCTGCTGACGACGCGCCTCCCCGGAGACGAGGTAAGCCCTCAACCCAAGGAGGGCGAGCGCGTATGCTTTCACGACTTCGTGAATAGGGGATTCTCATTCCCTATTCACGATTTTGTGCGGGCTCTGATGTACGCGTACAAGGTGCAGTTGCACGATTTTACGCCCAACTCCATTATGCACATTGCTGTGTTCTTTGTGCTGTGTGAGTGTTTCTTGGGTGTGCACCCACATTGGGGTCTTTGGAAGAAGATCTTCACTGTGAGGGAGAACGCCGGAAGAAGGCGTTTATGCTGTTGGCGGCTTCAACATTCAGAGCCGCAAAGAAGTCGCATATTTTGACATTAAGCAAGTCGAATCTGCGCAAGGTTGGAGGCAGAAGTGGTTCTACTTCACCACCAACCAAGAGGGACTGCCGCGCTTTGATCCCCACGCGCCTCTGGTGAAGACACGGGCTTGGCTGCATCAGACCACTGCTGCTGAAGAGGCTGAGGTGAAGCCTTTGATGGCCAAGATTGCCAAGCTTATGAAGACTGCGGGCCGCGAAGTGAGCGGCCTGCATTTGATTTCGACCTTCATCAAGAGGGGTGTGCAGCCGCTGCGAGTGCGAGCGCACCCCATGTGGGCATTTCAGGGTCCACAGGACCCGACACGTTTGGTGCCTGGCCAAACTCTGCCAGCACCTGATGATGTGGAGAAGCGAGTTCGATCGATCACCAAGCTGACGGCGAACGATAGCTGCCCACTCGATTGCCCTGTCGACGCTTTCGACAGTGAGCACCCTTTACCCAAGGTATTCGCTGTCTTTCCTTTATGCATTTAGCATTGGAGATATGATTTTTGTCGAGTGATAGCTCATGGCTAGATTGTGTACAGGGTCATGTTCCCCTCAAGTGCTTGCCCCCACTACCCGAAGATGGGATACCGCGGAGACAGAGGTATTGCTGGCTGATCATAAAGCCGACGACGTCTCACTCGCCTCCGCGCACACCCCTACAGAGGAGGCAGAGGACTCCGAGCAAGAGGAGGAGGACGAGCTTCCACTCCTGAAGCGCCGTCGTGCAGACGAACGAAATCGACTGCAGAAAGCTCGCCTCCGCGTGCCACTCGAGGCGAGGATTCTGATTCTTCTTCGACTGACTCGGGGGAGCTTAAGGGGAAGTCCCCTTCGCGTGCAGCTTCACCGGCTAGGTCGCCGTCATTCAAGGCGTGTATAGACTATAACACGCTGATTCTCTCGGATGACGACGAACCTCAGTAAGTTTGTGCTGGAACATTATGTGTCATAGGTTATGCTTTATGCGACTGATTCTGATATGTGCAGGCTGGTCGAGGACGACCCACCCAAGGTTGATCTGCCACCGCCTGCACCTGAGGTGACGCCCGTTTCTTCTTCGGGTGAAGCGATTCGCTCAGAGGCCCAACAGACCTCCCCGGCAGCTCCTCGACCCGAGCCTCAGGAAAACATGCCTTCCTCATCGGGTGAAACGCTTCCTGCACGTTATAACCACGTAAGTGCGATATGCTCTTTTTTATTTGTTTTGATCAACAGCTGAAGCCATGTATGCACTGATTTCCTGAGTTTTTATGCTGTACAGTCATTCATCCGTACTCTCCTTGAGTCGGGTGACACATATTTGCAAGTGGAGCAGGAACGCGATCAACTGCGAGCCAGAGTGGAGCAGTTGGACCGTAAGAATTTCCGCCTCTCCTTTTATGCCCTTTCTGTTTTGTAATGTTCTGATTTTTGCTAAAAGGTGGCTTGTGCCATTCGCAGGTGAGAAGGCAACGTCTGCCACCCGTGTGCAAGAGCTTGAGAAGAAACTCGAAGATTCACAGAAAAAGCTCGAGGAGGTGGAGGCACGCGAAACGCTGCAAACTCATCGGCTTCGCGCGCTGTCCCAAGTGCTGGGAGGTAATGTGTTTGAGAGAATATTTTCGAGTTTGATCTGACTACCACCAGTAGTATAACTTATGCTTTTTCCAACAGAAACTGTTGGTGCCGAGCCTGCCGTCGATGAGGGCTCATTCGAGGATGCGGCGAGTGCCTTCGACAAAATATGTGCCCGCACTCGAGAGGCTTTTCGCCGGTCCAAGAGTGCACTGACTTCTATATATCAGACCGTGCTGCCTGCCAATCCACCACCTAAGACAGTGGAGGACTTGGCTGACATGTTTGCACCGGGGACAACCACCCTGGCGAACTTCGCCCGAGCCCAAATGGTAGGTGGATCCGAGACCACCCTCATTCTGTTAAGGGGCAACGGTGTTACGGGTGATTTTGCGACAGCTCTGGCTGGTTTCCCGAAGAGTTCTGGTGGAAAACCAGCCATTACGGACGCTATGAAGATGGAAGCTGGAACACTATCGAAGAAGATGGTGACCATGCTTGAGAAGCGCCGCGGCTGTGTCTGAGCGTGCCGGTCGTGCTGCTAGGGCTAGGTCTGAGTCGGTGTCAGACGTAGCATAGTCGACATTTTATGTCTTGTTATGCTTTTGCTTGTAAAGAACTTGAATGCCGCCCAGGGCTTTTGTTTAATATGAATTGCATCTTTTGCTCTGCTTCATGCTTTCGTCATGCGTGTCCTCTTGGAGAACAGCCCCCGAGCCTGCTTGGCCGGGATTTATGCAAGTGTGATGTGAAACTTATTTGAAGTATATTTTGTGTAGTCTGAAGGTCATGCTGCGGCAACTGGTTCATCTGCAAGCAGCTCCAAGCCCAAGCACACTCGAAGCGTGAATGACCAGAAGCTGATTGAATATCTCACGCATAAATTCACAGCTATGGAGGCAGAGCTGAAGGAGACCAAGGCTTCCCTTGCTGACCTCCAGTCGAGACCCTCACCCTTTTCAGAGCAAGAGTTATTCTTGCTGGCGGAATTGGACAAGGTGAATCTGCAGCTCGAGTGTAAGTTCACCCGATACACGCTTCTTCTTTTGCTTCGGCGAGCTTGAATATACGAGCTGATTATGCTACGAATGCGCAGGTGCCTGCTTTGATAAACAAAAGGAGGAGATCCGAATACGCGAGCGACTGGACGATCAGGCCAATAGACCCGAGTATACCCATCACCCCTTTTGGACTGATAGGGATAGGAGTCAGACACTTGTGACTCTTTATGATCGCGCCTGGCGTGTGGCTGTTGTGCTGGAGAGCTATAGGCAAGCCTTCTCCAGGATACACCACGCGTTGTTCCCCCTTGTACAAATGGAATCTGCAATCAGCATCCATCTTTTATTTGAATGATCGCTCGGTTTGTGTGTCGGAGCGCGACTTGCGCCAGTCTTTCCTCTTGTAGCTGTCGCTGCGTTGGCCACGGTCTCGACTGTCCCGGCGATCATCTCGACTGTCCCGTCGATCTTCTGACCGTCTGTCGCTTCTGTCTTGGTCGTTGCGGGGTGTGGAGAACCCAGCCGCCATAAACTCGGGTCTGTCGTCGTCGTAGTGACGTTTTGAACGCTTGCGCCTTCGGTCGTCTCTGTATGAGTCTCTGCGGCTTCGACTGTCGCTTTCGTGATTATCACGGGGTGAGGACCCGCTTGTGGTGCGCGCCATGTCTTCTCCATCTGCCCACTCAGTCGCGATCTTCAGGAGGTTAGCCACAGAGGTTGGCTTTTGGCGACCAAGTGCTTCTTTGAAGTCTCGCCTGGCGAGGCCCATGATGGAAGCATCCATGGCCATATCTTCTGAAATTACTCCAACTGAGTTGCGTATCTCAGTCCATCGTCGGATGTATGACCTCAACGTTTCGTCTGACCGTTGAACGCAAGCTCGCAGCTCTTCGAACGTTTTTGGGCGCTCACATAGAGCCTCGAAGTTTTTGATGAAGTCTGTGCGGAAGTGATCCCACGAGTCGTATGTTGATGGAGGTAGAGCCTTGAGCCAGTCGCGGGCTGTGCCTTCGAGCATGAGTCGTATGTATTGCATGGCTGTGATATTTGTGCCTCGCTGGCACGCGACAGCCAGCCTGTAGTCTTCCAGCCACCCTGAAGGTTCCTGTCGACCCGTGTACTTGGGCTGCTCAGATGTGAGTTTGAATCCTTTGGGCATCCGTGTCTCGCGGACGCGTCGAGTGAAGCACAAAGCTCTGTGTGGCTCGGACTCCCGATCAGAGTACGAGTCGCTACTGTAAGATCGACATGATCTGCTCCTGGACCTGCGCCGACGCGAGCCGCTTCTTTCCTTCGAGTGGTGGCGGCGACCACTGCGATTATGCTCTTCACGACGCGTGTCAACTATGGCACGATCTTGACTCCCTCCTGGAGTTTTTGGGATTTGGCGTATGGCCTTCGCCGCTAAGGCGAGTGATTTGATCTGTTGGTGATGTAGTTTTGCATTGGGGTCATCAGCTGGAGGCTTGATTGCCTCTAGGTATGCTGCAGCGGTAAAGAGAGCACCCGCAGCTGTTTTGGGTACTGGCACTCCCTCCTCGTCGTATGTCATGAAAGAGTTGCCTAGGTTTCGGGTGAGTGCTGCCCTCTCATCTGGCGCGAGGTGTGACAGCCGTGATCTGGGTCTTGTGTCTGCTCGCCCGGTGGAGCTCAGGGAGAGTTGTCTTCTTCGCGCACTCGACAAGCTAGCTTGCTTTTTACGTTCTTCGAGTATTGCTCTGATCTGCTGTAGTCGAAGTGATTCCTGCCAGTTGAAGTACTGGAAGGTCAACATCTCCTCCCGTGTTGTGTCTGCTGGCATCATTGTGCACTCCTTGATGACTTTATCTGCTTTTGCTGCCATCTCAGCAGTAATTGTGAGATTTGTGACTCCATCCGGCATAGTAACTGTGCACGGGAACTCTGTAGGCCTGCGACTGGCCGCGGCATCAGATGATTCTGCGGCGAAGACAACGTAGAACTGCTGGGGTATCACCCGAGGGTATTTGTATGTGTTTTCGAGTCCCGTCATGGACTCGACGTCGTCATCAAGGCTCATGTCGGAATCGATATGCCCATCGAGTGGTCCGTCTGGACGGATCTCGCTGTCGATGCCTTCATCGCCTATGCTCATCTCGGCGTCGGCGAAGTTGTTATGAATCTCGAAGTCGAGGTTGTTGTTGGTGCACATCTCGGAGTCGACGTAGTTGTCGATATGAGTTTCGGTCTCGTCGAAGTCGCTGAGGGAGATTCCGCAGTCGAAACTATCCTCGAGTGGGAGATCGAGCTCGGGATCGTTTGTGCGGTATGCTGATTCGGCCTCTTCACCTTGGAGTTCTTCAATGAGCTCGTTGATCTCTCGAGTCGACATGGTTGTTGCAGACGAGCAAGCCTGGAGGATCGACGATGGTATGGACGCAGTTGATGGATCCGCAGTCGAAGGAGTCGCAACCGATGGAGCCTCGGGTGCGGAAGGCGCAAGTTGGCGTGGATCTGTCAAGTCCTGCACACCAAGCTTGTTGACGAAAAAATTGAACGAACCAACGGTTAAACCCAAACCTGACTCGAGATCGGAGAAGGTCTCCTGGAATTCTGGACAGTGTGGCTCGAAATCCATCGGAGGATCTGATGTGCTTTTTGCAGGTGAAGCTGGCGTGCTGCCGTTTGTCGAGTGAGTCGGCGAGTTGCCGTGTGTCGCCCGAGTCGGCGAGTTCTGGTTTGTTGATGCAGCCGGCGAGTTGCCGTTTGTAGATCCGATCGGCGAGTCGCCGTTTTCCGATGGAACCGAAGAAACCGTGAGTCCAACACTATTCTTCCCCACGGTCAGCGCCAATTGACGAGGTGTTAACTCATCAAATCCCATGGTTAAGGACCTAGGGTTAAGATTATGGGGAGAGAACGTGGTAGTACTGGTAGTTTCGTCGGCTGACAAGCAGAGGCAAAGATTTACCCAGGTTCAGGCCCCTCGGGTGGAGGTAAAGACCCTACTTCCTGCTTGTCTGATATTGATTGTGTGAGATTATGCGGTTACAAGGGGAGCACCGGCGAGATGTTGATCTCAATAGGGATTTTGGTGGTTCGAGTATGGCTTGTCTAGGATCGACGGCCCTCCTAGCCTTTATAAGAGGCTGGGTCTCGAGAGTCCGTAACCGACCCTGTTTACATGTAAGGAAAGTATAAACCGACTATGCCTACGTCTAATCTTGGAGAGTACTCCATCTTGTTGGGCCTTTCGTCATGGGCTTCATGTTAGGCTCTTGATAATTGGGCCTTAGTCGACACGTGCACCAGGTATCCTTATGGTGGGGTACCCGAGATGTATATCCTTGTCACATGTACTGACTGAACCTCGTGATAGTAGGTGGATTTCTTGTCGGCCGACGAGGGCTCTCAGTCTCACAGTTCATAGTCCGGGTAGCAGTTTCCCAAGGCACGTACTGACGTTCTGGCGGCGGAGAGCATCAGCGCAGCGATGCGGGTCTCCGGCCGGCGGCGGAGGAGGCCGAGAGTAGATGTGTGGATTTGGGACGGCCGCGACATCGTTGAGCCATCCAGAACAAGGTCGCATATTAATTTCTCTCGATTTTGTATTTGGGATGATGGAGAAGAATATGGATATGACATCTGTCGTGTGGGCCCAAGTCAACAATCCGACTTTGACCTGCCACGTCAACGGAATTCCAAGTTAAATAGTCTTAAGGTTTAAAATAGACCAGGATTCGAAAGTTCGGTGTGTCGATTTCGAGGATTAAAAATTTAGGGTTTGATTTAGCTAAGCCCTACAAGTTCCAGGTTTAATTTGGACTTTTTCCATTCATTTTCCTTGGAGTATGATCCAATTTCCTCCAGAAGCAGATGGTGCCAAATAAAAGATAAGTCCAAAATAAATCCTCTTCCAGATATGTATAATATACGTAATCTGTGTACTCTCCTATTCAGTAGCCAAATGATCAGTCATTAATGTCAATATAAATATGCGACCTATCTGCTGAAGTGAGGACGAAGTATTCCGTCGCAGCGGCCAAGCAGCCGACGGTACCAGAAACGGCAGCTTGGTGTAGCGACGTGTGCGCTAGAGCCAGCAAATCACAGTTCCGGCAATTTTTTGCACATCGCGGTAATTCCCTGGTCAACTAGCTGTCCAAGTGCCTTCACGAACAGCAGAAACAAAATAATATCCAACTTGTATTCTCGAAGCAGCCTTTAAGCACATGATTTGGCGCAGTCTGAAAAATACCAGATTAACCACCAATGCTCGAAATTCTTTTGCAGGTTCCTCTGTTCTCCCTGGAGTAAGAAAACAGAGTGCTTCTTCAGTTCCTTTGCGTTTCAGAAAACAGCAAAGTGGCGAGCTTGAACAAGTTGCTGTGGGCCGCTGATGGCAGGGTCAACGGACTTGGGGGTCTTCAGCTTGATACATACGTGATTTCTGCCGGAGCTATTCCCTGTCGCGAGCAGGTGATTTCTGGAAGGGAGAACACGACCTGACAGAGACGAACTTGGTTCCTCGAGCCCCGGCAAGGGATTGATCTCGTCCGGCGATGATGGCCGGCGGTCGACGGCAGAGTTGCACAGCGGACGAGAGTTGCCGGCGGCGATGAACCATCGGGTCTGGTACCAATGTTAGGTTTAGCACAACCCCTATTTCTCGACCCTATTCAGTGGTCCTTCCACAATGATCAATTTGAAGATAAGGGTTAGGTACTTTTATATATAGTGCTAATTGCAGTTTATTTAAATCGTAATTTCACAGATAATTATTCTAGAAACTCCAGGTTAACCAAACCAAACCACGATCATCAGTAAACATGTAGGAGTTTTAATCTGCAATTAGTCTCACGAGAACACGTGTGTGAGTCACGTGTCGAATTTGAATAACTCAAATTCATAGTCTTTAATCAATTCATATAGCCAACATATGAACAATCCGGATTTCCACTCTATATTGTCCCGGGTATTATTACAACATATTTTATATACATTGTATTCCAGTATAAACGTACCGACTTCTTTAAGTATATTTTCTTAAGTATAATTTCACATCATTAATTTCCTGTTATTTCCATGATAGTTTCACATGAAGTTTTTAATACCGGACAATGCAGTATACAAATAAAATGTTGGAAGACACAAATTTCTACACAACACATGGAGGTGGTGTCACACAGTGACACAGACACGCCGTTGCTGTTTTTTTTTCCATTGTCATGTATGTGCCAGCCCTTTCAGCATCCGCCACCTGCAATGGGAAGCAGCTATTAACATATCAGTGACCTCCACATGGATAATTGATATCTAGATGTTGTGATTTCCAGGTCAATTTTCTAAGCTTTACAATGTACTTCAAGGAATCGTGCACTTGGCCGCGATGCAAGATATTACAGCCTAATTTTATTTGTAAATTTCTGTTTGCAATGAGAATAGATAGTTGTTTGCTGCAAGATAAGATAGTCAAGAGAGTGCATTCAATCCAGGAAGTTTAATAACGGATAATGCGTTGATAGCTTTTAAGTTTATACACTCACTACATAAAAGTGCTGATGGGAAAGGAAAGTTCTATGGTTATAAATTAAATTTAGCCAAGGGTTTATGACAGGGTGGATTGGGCATAACTAGAGGGGATTCTTCAAAAGTTGGGCTCTCCATAATCCTCTTAGATGCTGCATATTAGAATTACTTATTAAATATAGTTTGCTCCAGTAAGAATGGTTGCGTCATTGCTTCATGCAGGCTGACCTACTCAAGCAGGGACAGAGCTAGTGGGTGCGGGCAGGGGCCATGGCCCCCTCCATGTTAGATTATTTTCCCAAAATACACCTTGTAGTATGTGGACTTAACCCTAAAATTTGTTAGAATTTAATCATATGGCCCCCTCCACGTTTAATAATGTTCACTTGGCAACTTCATCTGAAATCTTCTTCTGCTCAAAATATATTTCCTTCCGATCAGTTTCCATGTGATGAGGTTAAGAAAACGACGATTCCCACTGAGTCCATTGATTGCATGGATCACACTTCGCTGGGAACCCCAAGAGGAAGGTATGATGCAGCGTAGTGACAATTTTCCCTCGATAGAAAACCAAGGTTTGTCGATCCAGTAGGACTTGGAGAAGGCTTCGGCTTGGTGTCAACGGCGCCCTTTACGATTATTGACGTGGATCTGCACACAGTCACGAACAAACTATTTTGCCCCAACGAAACAGAGAGGTTGTCAATCTCTCCGGCTTGCTGAATACAAAGAATTAAATGTATGTGTAAAATAATATGAGAGCAAAAACGACCAGTGAGCAAATGACTAGGAAAAGCTATGGAAACGGTTGTAAACAATATAAGAAAATAGGACCAGGGTCCACGGTTCACTAGTGGTGTCTCTCCAAAAGATAAACATGTTGGCTAAACAAATTACAGCGGGTCAATTGACAAAGCATGGGCGTATAACAAACTATCATGACACAAAGTTCACCGTTTCATTTAATATGGGCATTACATCAAAATACATAGACCGTTATCCAACTGCATCTATGACTAATAATCCACCCCGGGATCGCTATCCAGCATGTCACACGAAAATATTAAGTTGCAAGCAACAGATAATTGCAATAAGCATGGTGCGTAATGTAATCAATGGTTACAACATATAGCAAAAAAAACACCGATGTTTTACCCCTAGTAGCAACAGCACATCTCAAGTCTTAATCGTTTCTGTCAACTCGAGCTCAGACAAGAGAGGCATGAACCCACTATCTACCATAAATACTCCCTCTAAAGACACAAGTAATTACTTTGGCCAAAGCATACACAAGCATCGGAGAGCATGCAAGATAATAAATAAAACATATCATAAATAAACTGAACAATAATGTCATGACTCCATAATTCATCAGATCCCCGCAAATACAACATATAGCATTACAAATAGATGACCTTGATCATGTTAATCAGCTCACAAGATCTAAACGATGGAGTACAAGGAAGAGAGACAACCATCTAGCTACTGCCACGGACCCGTAGTCCCGTGGTGAACTACTCACGCATCACTCCGGATGTAGTCATGGTGGTGTAGATGCCTTCGGAGACAATCTCTCCCTACGGCAGGGTGCCGGGAAGAGATTTAGAACCCTCCCGATCTAGGGTTGGCGACGGCGGCGGCCTCGGACGTATTTCTGGAAAAGTGATCGGGTGTCGAGGGTTTTTGGGACAAAGGTAATTTATAGGCGAAAGGGTGACTCGAGAAGACCCCGGAGGGCGCCAGGTGGGCCCCAGCCGTGGCCAAGGCCTAGGCCACGGCTGGGTGGTGTCTGGGGGCTGTAGGGCCCCCCTGCAGCTCCCCTTCCGGCTCCGTCTTTGTTTCCATGTAAAAATAATTCACGTATATTTTCAGGCGATTCGGAGAAACTTTCCCGACTAGCTTTTCTGAAACAAAAAGACAGCAGAAAACAGGAACTGGCACTGGGCATCTTGTTAATAGGTTAGTTCCATAAAATATGCCAAAATGATATAAAAACATTATAAAAACATGTGGCAATGATATATAACAAGCATGGAACAATCAAAAATTATAGATACATTTGAGACATATCATCCATGTGCAGAAGCAAGGGCAGGGCGGGTCCTGACATTTCGAGGGCACGGGGCAAAACTAGAATTTTGGGCCCCTTACTATAAAGAAGTAAAAAAATACATATATGAATCAGGGATCAAACGAGAGAAGCGCGAAACAAATTTTAGCGCCAACTCGTCTAGATTTGTCGAAGTGCTCATGTTACTATTCAAAGATCCGTGAAGAGGTGCTCTATGTGATTCTATAAGTTTTGCTTCTTCTTTTCTACTTTATTTTTCCACAACACCGGACATATATATAATAACGATGGAAATAAAATGGAATTAGTAATTGAAATTAGGGGATAAATCATCTACACGGCTAAACCAGAGAATTAGAGAAGATAAAAATAATAAACAAATATACCTAGGTTGGCCGGTTGGCCGTCCGGCGGTGCAGCGCCTTGGGCGATGGGATATACATTGGGCCCTGGATGTATAGGAAAATACCACCGGCGCGACGCCTTGGGCAATTGGACGCAAGGCCCCGGATGTATGGCAACCTACCGACGCGGAGCTGTGCTGCGGCAGGCAAGAGACATTGGGCCCTGGATGTATATTCGGCCCTGGATGTATAGGAAAATGTGGGCCCTGGATGTATAGGAAAATGGTTCTTTTTGAAAATGGTTCTGATTTTTTTTTAAATATAATGTTCTGTTTTTTGAAAATGGTTCTGATTTTTATAAAATGGTTCCGATTATGTAATATGTTCCTTTTTTGAAAATGGTTCTTTTAAAAAATGGTTCTTTAATAAATTTTTTTTGATTTTTAAAAATGGTTCCAATTTTTTAAAATGTTCCTTTTTTGAAAATGGTTCTTTTTAAAAATTGTTCTTTTTTGAAAATGGTTCTTATTTTTTAAAATGTTCCATTTTTTTAAATTGTTCTTTTGAAATTGTTCTTTTTTTTAAAATGGTTTTCATTTTTAAAAATGGTTCCGATTTTTCAAAATGTTCCTTTTTTCGAAAATGGTTATTTTAAAAATGGTTATTTTTTGAAAATGGTTTTTTTTTTAAACGATTCTGATTTTTGAAAATGGTTCTTTTTTGAAAATTGTTCCGATTTTTAAAAAAATTCATTTTCTAAAATGGTTTCGAATTTTAAAAATATTCACTTTATGAAAATGTTTAATTTACGAAAATCTGAACCATTTAAAAAAAAAATTTCAAAAATCTAAACATTTAAAAATTGAACATTATCCAAATCTGTATAATTTTAAATGTAAACATTTTATATCATCAAAATATAAAAAATAAAGGAAACCGAAAAAGAAAAAACATGCGAGCGGCTTGCTACAAGAGACCCTATGTGTGCATCCTTTATCACGTGGTCAATCAGGTCGTATTGGTTAGGTGCTTCAGTTCCCACCTGCAAGGTGCGGGTTCGAATCCCAGCCTCACATCATTATTTTGCGCCCGTTGTTTAAATCCCAAATGGGCTTCCTTCTTAAATGGGCTTTCGTCGGGGAGGGTTCCTGCAGGCGAGTTTGGGGTTTAGGTTTCCTGCGGGCGAGTCGTATCTTCGCCTCGCAAAGAGCGATAGGTAGGGCCTCCCAGAGGCGCCCCCTGAAGCGACCCGCTAATGGGCCGGCGAGAGATCCTTTTCGGTTTAATTTTTTAGTTTCTTCTTTTTTATATTTTGCTTCTTCCTTTTCAATTTTCTTTTTTCCTTTTTATTATTCTTTTTTCATTATTTAAAAAATTACAGATTTTTTTAAAATTTCTTCATCTAAAAATTTGTAGATTTTCAAAATATGTGTATTTGAAAAACCTGTTCACACCTACGCAATTTTTGCTAAGGTCTTTGAGAAAATGTTAATGTTATTAAAAATAGTCGGAATTAAAAAAAAACTTCACATGTTTTATACAAATACACCAATTTCAATAAATTTTTGACGAGTTTCCGAAAAATGTTCAGATGATGGAGATATTTTTTTATTGTCAAACTAATTTTAAAATTGAGTAGAAACCTATTTTTTAATATATTAACAAAATGCAAAACAAATCTCGCTTTTTAATGGGTCGCAAAAGTGTGGCCCACTAGGCGCCTCCCTTGAGGCAGCCTAGTGCATTCCAAAGCGACATATAGTAGCTCCCCAGCAAGAGCCGCCGGCACAGGTTTCAATCGTCACAACCCACAACAAGTTAATAGGCCTAGCACCAGAACCATTCTTTTTTTCCTTTTTCTTTAAACTAAAAAAATCCCCTAAAAGAACTAAAATAATATTCTTTTTGGACAACCATCCTATTTGAACAATGAAGGTTGTGTCGTGACTAAACAGAGTCAAGCTTAATGGAAATCGTCAAAAGGGATAAGTGTGTGCATGGAATCTACTCCCTCCGTTATACCTCCAAATTTTGAGATAGCTAAGACATCTATTTCCGAACGGAGGGAGTATTTCCCAGCGACTGCCTCTGGGAAAGATGAGGGGATATCAGAGAGAGGATGGGTGGCGGCGGAGGGGGGGTAGGCTTTTCTCCCGCGGTCGCCCATGCAATGTATAGATGGAATCTATGGCCTTGTATGGGGACAATCCGGACGATCTTGGGCTTCTTTCGATCACAGGATTACAAAACACAGGAATGAGAAAAACTCAGGAATTTCACAGGGTTGCACGTGCAAAACAGAGGAATTCAAAATAGAGAAAAACTATAGGAATAGTCATTTAGATGGAATACAGAAAAAACACATGCTAAGTTCCTCGATTCTACGTGAATCAGTCTAAAAAAAGATATTAGAGTGGATGCTGAAATTCCTATAGGATTGAGATGTAGGAATGCAACCGTAGGAATTTTATAGGCGTCATTCTTTTACTCCAAAGGGTTTCCTTAGGAAAAAATCATATGGATTTAAATCCTCCAAAGTACCTGTAAAATTCCTACAATCCAAATGCCTTATTGACCTCAAGCATTCCCCGGCAGAGTTCGAAGCTAACCTACAGATGTTTGTGTCCTTTTCTTAGGGAACTTGTTTTAGTTGTCTTCTTCATGAGAATGGACTAATGACTCCCGAGCTACATGGAGTTTGTTTTAAAAATTCGAAATCGGCACTTTTAAGTTTCCAAAAATTAAGAAAAAACTCTAGATGTAGATAATATCGAGAACTATAAGTATGCAAAATTTAAATCTAAATACGTTATATTGCGGGCTAGGCAAAAATGACAAATGAGTGGTGAATAGTACACATTTTAAAAAACTCTAAATTGTTCCTTATTTGTCTTTTTTGTGTAGCACAAAATATAACGACTTTGGAGTTGAAATTTTATACATTTGTAGATCTCGACACTATCTTCATCTGGGATTTTTTTCACGATTTTTGAAAATTCAAAAGTACCGATTTTAATTTTTAAAAAAATAATCCATGTACCTCGGGAGTCATTTGCAGTTTCCGCTTCTTCATCTCTGTCTGCAACGAGTAGGTATTGGCACAGATCGGAAAGATTAAACAGTAGTACCCAAACAAACATAAACGGAGTACAAAAGGTCAAAACACTCTTATGCATGTTCTTGGCACACACAGACACAAAAATGTCATCAGACCATACTAGAAAGACCACTCACATCATGCTCAGTTGCTCATCTTCTTCTCTTACTGTTAACTACCAAGATTCACAGAAACTTCAGTACCACGGCCGGAACTAGCTAGTAGAGCACTAGAGCATGTATTGTCCCTGCGGACACTAGCACTTCTTCTGCCAATCTGACTGACTCGATTCAGTATTAATGTCGTGTACCGTGCCACAGCGTCGGTCACGCGACGCCGGTACTGTTGGCGGCCGCCGACCAGCAGTACATGCTTGTGGCCGCGGTTCTCATGGTGCTCGTCGACCCGCACTCGCTGTCGTGGAGGGACGGGCTGGACATATCCAGCCTCACGCCCCACGGACACGCCGCGGCCGGCGCGCTCGCCTGCGACTGGCACCGCTGGACGCGCACGGCTCCGATCTTGGGCGACGCCATCCCGCGCTGCGCTGGCCCCTCCAGCGACGCCCTGCGCCGCCCGCCGCTGGCCTGCCTCTCCCACGACGACGGCGCCTCTGGGGCGGACGACACCGACGCGCGCTGCCTGGGCGCGCTCTGCGACCGCGCCTTGGCGCGCGACGACTGCGTGTTGGCCATGTAGCTAGGGAACAGCAGCGGGTGGTCGGCGCCGGTGCTCTGCTGCGGCTGCGTGCACGACGCGTCGGAGGCGTAATAAGGGTACGGGCTGGTCCGCGCGGTGCCGAAGGAGAAGTCCTCGTACCGGCCGCTGTACGACCGCCCGCTCACGTCCGTCAGCGCCGACGGCGTCGGCGACACCTTCTGGTACAGTTCGATCTTGGACGGCGTGCGGCACAGCGGCGTGGCGTAGCAGCTGCTGCGGCGGGACGTCCTGGGCGTGCAGTGGACGTCGCCCACCACGGTGTCCACCTCCACGATCTTGATGTTCTCCTCCATGTCCTGCATTTGCAAATTTGGTTCTTGGTTCCGTTTTGATCGGACCAAATTTTAACAGGGCCACATTCATACCTGATGCTGTCGGAACCGGGGATGGTGCGGCGAGCGCCGTGTGGGCGTCATCCGTGGCGTGCGGATGGGCTTCTCGTCGTCGAGTAGCCGGAGACGCGCCGTGCGTGCTCTGTTCTGGGCGGCGACGAGCGCCTGCATGCAGCGCAACGTGTTGCTCGCCTGCCTCCGGACGAGGTGGCCGCGCACGAGAGCCTGCAGCTTCACCAGCCCCCTGAGCGCGCACAGTGCCTTCCTCGCCTGCGCATCGATCCCGAGAAACAAACCAAGCCTCATCAGATAAAAACAAATGATAATGCAAGTGGACCGATCGATTCACGGGGACCAAGAACCGGTGGATGGATCGATCGACTCACCAGGTACGATCTGAAGACGGACTGAATCTTGATCGCGGCCGCCTCCTCAATGCCGACGACGACGGTCCGCTTGGACCCCGGCGCGGACGCGGCGTACCGGACGACGGCGGCGGCCGCCTGCTTGGCCGCGACCGCCGCCTCAGCCGCGGCAGCAGTGGCGATGGCGACCGCGATGGCGTGCTGGTCCGGGTCCATCCGCGTCTCCTGCAGGAACGCGAGCGGGCCCGTGGTGGCGGCGTCCTTCCCCGCCGGAGGCCGCCGGAAGCTCCATCTCTTTTTCTCCCTGGCCCCCGGCGTGGAGGCCGGGGTCACCGCCTGCGAGGCCGGCGCCCACTTGGGCGTCTCCTCGGGCCCGGCCTTGCCGTCCCTGACGGCGTCCTTCCCCTTGTCCTTCTTGCCCGGCAGGAAGCTTCGGAGCCACCTACCCGCCTTGCCCATCTGCGGCAGAGAGCTCACTCTAGCAGACTACTGCGCGATCTTGCAGAAATGGCAGCAGCAGCATTGCGGCAGAAGCAACCGACGATCCGCGCGCCCCGGCCGGCATGTGCTCTCTGCTACGAGTGCCGTGTGTGCGATCGATCCGCTACTGTGAGCTGGGTCGTGCAGGGCCAGGGGTGGAGGGAAACGGGAATATATTTAGGCACGCCACCATGTGCGGCGAACGCTGTGCATGCTCTGGATGTCGCTGCTCAGTGCTCACCTGTAATAACTGGGTACCATGGCGACTCGCAAGGTACGTATATTACATGGCGCGTTTATGGCTCGTTCGTACTGGCAACCAGCCTCCGCGCGTAGCGGAATGGAATTTTCGCTGGACGTACAGAGTCCTGTTTTGTGCTGGCAACGCGCGCTTCCCTCCCACCGGCCAGGGCTATCCGAACCAATTTGGTCCGAACCAAATGTTCAGACCGTCAGAGAATCCGGGCTCTTGGAAGAAAATACTTTGCTTGCCCAAATGTTCAGACGAACTGGCACAGCTAGGTACTTCGGCTAAAAAGCTTGCGGTGATCGTTACTTCTTCCGAAAGCAATGCTTCGCTGCTGCAAACATCTAGGCATCTTCAGCTAGTTAGTAAGTTTAACCGGGTTATACTCACAAAAATGTATGCAAAATCCTAGAGCTAAACTTGACTGAATTTCATACATTGTTCTATACATCACAGATTGCATCTCATGCTCTATTGTTCAACTCCACTGGGATGCATGACATAATGATGATGGATACAGGTTTGACCGTGGTTAAACTAACCGATCGGAGGATCTCCCGGTCTTCGTCAGCGCTCTTGCATCACTGCATGTGGCGACTAATGCAGTGCCCCAGTTCCTTATCCCAAACTCACATCTCTCTATTGAAAAACCATAGGATTGCAGAGCAACTGGAAGTCTGGAGGTCACACATGGCCCAGCTGATCTGCGTCGTCAAATCAGCCTTTTTTTTTTTTTGCGAGTACAAGGGGCTGAAAAGAAATTCAGCAATTACAGAAAGGTCCTCCAGAAAATCAAAATTACAGTCCAACCCTCCTGCAAAGTTGAGCTCGTCTTCCTCCTAGGCGCCGTCGGTGGCGCGCCGCCGCTCCAGCTCTCCTTGACCTTGGAACAAGAGCTTCCCCGAGCGGACGGGAAGTCGCCGATCGTCGGCCGCCGCAGCAAACCTACACCATCGGAATCCGCCGACCTCGCGCTGAATCCTCCGTCCTCCTGCACAAAAGTCGTCGACGCCGGATCCGCCGTCCCGCGGCCTCCGACGAAGGGGAAACCGCGCACAACAACTCCAGAGAGCTGCGAGCGCGGGCGCGGCAGAAGGTCGTCGCCAGAACTCCGTGAAGCACCGCCGACGAAGAAGAAGCCTTCCACCTGCAAAAACACCACCAGCTCCGCCCCTTCCTCCATGGCGACGCCGGCAGGACACCCACTCACCCCTACATAGCTATGCACAGATCCGGTGATTCCCCGTCCTCCCGCCGCCGGAGCGGCCGCCGGAGGGCGGGGAATCAAGCGGATTGACGGCGCGGCGGTGGTGCGAGCGAGAGGATCCAAATATCGCCCTTCTACTGTGGACGGGGAAGGGAACGCTCCAAGGTTGCGTTTTTTGTCAAATCAGCCTTTTTAACTAAGTAACTAACCTAAGCAAAGCTTTTAGCACATGATCCGATGCCAACAGCCACTAGCAGCTTCTGTACTGTATTCCATATCATGATCCCTTTTAACCAGCTACCCTTCACTGTTAGCATTTGTTCCACAGCTAGCTGTTGGACGGACGGACCCTGGGCTTTCAAAACAAGAATGGTACTCATCAGACAGTAGTGCAACTCGATTGTACCACGGCGCAGTGATATCTGCGACAGTTTACCGATCGACGGACAGGATCTCGTGCACGGTGGATAGGGGGACAGCACCGGAGGAGATCTCATTCAATTTAGGCCGACTCTATCTGGGGTTATGCATACATCAAGAACGAGTACAACGACTCGAGAAATCTAGCACAGCATACGCAGGAAGCAAAACAACGAGGAGGAAAACGCCGCTGCCGACGCCGGAGACGAAGAAGCTGAACCACCTTCTTACCTCCATCCGAGAGCACCTCCGCATGGAAAGGGCTGCAGAATCCGTCCGCCACTCAGTGACGGAACCTTGCTCGATAAACGAACACAGCCAGTGCCCTCCTCCACCTGCCGCACCACCTTCCATCAGCCACCAAGTCCGGCGAAGCCAGCAGAGCCTCCTCGCGAACGCCGCTTCTAGCTCCTTCACACCACCACCCAGGCTCTGCACCACCGCCGGAGGAAGCGGCGACGCAACGGCGAAGAAGCCCAGGGACCAGAACCCCAGCGCACCAGATCCGCGGCGCCGACCCGCCAACCAGGTGCAGGGGCCTGGAGCCTCGAGGAATCCGAAGATCCGCGACCTCCAGAACGACGAGCGCGCCGCCGCGGGCCTCCGAGGAGCACCTGCAACAGAGGGGAAACACGCCGCCGCCAAAACCGCCACCGACCGCACCTCCACCTCCAAGGCGCCGCCGGCTAGGCCTCCTACCAAACCTACACTATATACAAGACGGGATCCGGGGATTCCCCCGCCTCCCGCTGCCGAAGCAGCCACCGGAGGCGAAGAAATCCCGCGGATCGCCGCCGCACACGGTGGTTTCGCCGGAGAGTTCCAAGAAATCGCCTCACTGTAGCGAGAGGATAAGGGGTCGATGGGGTGTGTTTCTAATCTAATCTAATCTCTCTGCGCAGACGCTTTAATCGTTTTCAGTATCCATACCTGTCGCTTCTATCTGGGGTTCCTGATCTACTGGTTTCTTCAAACACCAAGATTTGAACTTTGCTTTTGCCAAATTGCCCGCGCCGCAGGGGCGACAATGATCAGGAAAGGGACCATATGGGAAGATCCATAACTTAATTGGGCATCCAGGATGTGTGGGGCTTACTGGTTTTGAACATGTCTGGCTCTCATCATCCGAGCTTAAAATTCAGTGCCTCCTTGTGATTCATTTGAATTTTTCTCCGGTCTTCCGCGCTGAGCCATGAACTATGAACCTACAATTGAGGATTGCAGATTTGTTAGGAATCTTTTTCCAAGTGGGACTGCGATCGATAGGATCGCGGTTATCAATTGGGATCCGTAGCTGACTTCAGAGACTGAAGAATCATGCGCATCAAACTGGGTGCCGACAGTGTGTCTAGACGCTGCAGACCAGATGATTTAGGGAGATTGAAATACAGACATGATAGGTTACAGACCACGTGATGTCTGGATCTCATGCATTACAAAACTATGCAAATTGGCTTGTCGTGGTTATCCACTAGGTCATGATTTTTTTCTGGATTAAGTATCGATAATGAGCTGGTTAGATTTGACTAAATCCCTGCGTATTTTCCCCTTTGGACGACAGCACACTGGTGGGGGGCAGCTAACCTTGTGATATTCAGCCGCTTCAGCGTACCCGATAATTGTTGTGTTCCTGGATGCTTACGCGTAATAGTCCTACTTTGCAACAAGGATGAGGCACGGATAAGTGCCAGTAGCAATGTGCTGAGATTACAATTAGCCATATTCCCCCTTTTGTCCCTTTCGGGTGTGTTTAGTTTGTGTCAAGGGGTGGAATGTACACCTGGGTCTTATTCCTGTGTTTGGTTGACAAGTAGAACCGGAACCAACCAATTCTTCAGAACGGCATATTCCACCCAGATGCTGAATTTGATGGTTCACTGAATCGGAGGAATCACCTCGTTCCATGACTGTCTCTCCCCTAATCTCCCTTGTCTCGTAATCTCTCCCACATGATACCATGTGACCTCTCCATCTCTCCCTCGTCCTTTTGTTTCTTCTTCCCGACCTAGCAGCGTGGCGGTGGGCTAGCGCGGGAGACGGAACGCGCCGGCGGCCAGCGCTACCATCCGTGGCGTCGGGCGGCCTCAAGGATGCGGATCGCGCCGATGGCCAGCGACACCTTCCGCGGCGGCGCGGTTACAAAACCCGAAGGGAGGCGACGGAAAGGAAAAGGAGCTGGTGACGGGGGAACATGGAGATGGGGCGGCGGCGGCTAGCAAGCACAGATGCAGCCAGCGGCGAGCAAGCAGATGTGGCCAGCATCAACGCCAAGCAGCGGCTCCGTCGGCACGTTGCGGTGGCAAGAAGCAGCGCCAAAGTACGATCTCCAGCTTCGATTGTGTGTGTTTGTGCGGCAGCTGCAGATCTGTATTTTTTAAATTTTGCTTTGCTTTACATAGTTGCTGTATATAACTTGTGCTTTGTCAGGATTGTTGGATCAAATAAAATAATGTGTTTTGCATTTTGGTATATATTTCTGTCAAAATGTTAATTGAATATCATTGTTGTCTTAGCAGTGTATTAAGAGCCGGGCTAAACCAACTTCACTCAATTCCATTTCTCCAACCAAACGCAATCATGCACCTTGAACAAGAACTAAAACATTACTTGAAAATAAGAAAGTGTAAAAGCTGGAGCACGGTCTCAAGGAATTCATGACCTACAACAGTTGCTTAAAAGTACTAGCTTACAAATAATATGAGAAAACAAGAGAACATAATAAATGTGGTCATAAACTGAAGGTCACAATATGAAGATAATTCAAGTCGAAATGCCCATGAACTGCCACCCTGTAAACTTCATGGCGACTTGTATGGGTCCATATTCAGGCGTGATTTGGTGTGTCTGCGTGGGCCCTCGACAATTTCAGTGAGATTCTTGGTGGAAAGTTGTTCTTTAACTGTATTTGTGGCAATCTTTCTCGGACGTTCACGTTTCCGATTGAGTTTTTCAGGTGAAATAGTAGGTTTGTTGGGAACATCAGGATTAGGGATTTCTTCAACGATGTCGTCTTCTGCACCATTGTGTTTCTCTGCAGAGAGAATTCCTTCTGTGACACCCGCTTAAAACATCGTTCCCTATTTGACACTCCAAAATATTTTCTTCCCTGCATGTCTCTGATAAGTTTTTCTTTCCTTCCATGACACTGCGGACGAAACTACCCTCTCGTATTAAGTCAAACTCTATCCATATCCGTGGGAACGCACGGGGCGGCGGCGCGCCGGCCTCCAGCGGCGGGCTGCAGCTGCACGACCCCAGGCGGCGCCCTTGCCGTGGCCGCGCCGGCCGTGCCCGGCGGCGCCCGCGCCCTGCTCGCCCGAGGCCGCGCCGGCCGTGCCCGGCGCGCTCGCCTGCGACTGGCACCGCTGGACGCGCACGGCTCCGATCTTGGGCGACGCCGGCTCCACCAAGTCGCTCCACCCGGCGCTGTGCCGCCCGCTCGTCTTCGACCCGGCCGAGCCCCGGTGGCATGATCTCCCGCAGGTCGGGGCACCCGACGGCGACGCAGCCGAGCCCCATGTCCGTGACGGGCTTGCAGCGCGAGAGGCAGAGCCTCCGCAGCCCCCGCGCCCGCGCCACCTCGGCCGCCGCCGCGTCCCCGAGGTCGACCCCATTGGAGAGGTCGAGATCGGCGAGGCCGGGGCAGGCGGCGGTGAGCGCGGCGAGGCCGGGCGCGCCGAAGCCGCGGGAGCGGGAGAGGTCGACGGCGACGAGGGAAGGCAGGGGCGCGGAGGAGAGGGCGGCGTCGGGGACGCGCGGGCAGAGGGTGAGGTCGAGGTGGGAGGCGGAGGGGTAGCGCGCAAGCGCGGCACGGAGGAGGAGGTCGGCGCGGTAGGGGCGGAGCACGCGGCGGTGGCGCGACTCGGCGTCACGGCAGGCGCGGGAGGCTAGCGCGAAGGACTTGAGCGCGCGCGGGTCGGCGGCCGCAACCCGGTCCAGGACCAAGAAGAGGAGCTCGTCCGCTAGCGAGTCGAGCGGCGCGGCCGCGACCGTAGCAGGAGGGCGCACGCGGCGTCGCTTGGGGATGTGGGTGTGGGTCGCCCCGACCTCGTCGTTCGCCGCCGCCTTCGTGCGGTCTTCCTCTGTCGGGAGCTCGACGTGCTGGCCGAGCAGGAGCAGGCGGCCCGCCTCCGCCGCGCCGAGTTCGCGCCCGGCAAGCATCCCGCGCCCCTGCCTTCCGGAGAAGCCGCCGAACGTGGAGGTGGCCCCCGCGCCGGCGCTGCTGGTGCTGGTGTACTCGGCGTCCGGGACGGAGCTGGCGGGCGCGGCGTCCGAGTGCGCCATCTGCCTGGCCGAGTTCGCGGACGGGGACGCCGTGCGCGCCGTGCCGGCGTGCGGGCACGGCTTCCACGCGCGCTGCATCGAGCGGTGGCTCGCCCCCGGCGGACGACGGTCTTCCTGCCCGACCCCGCGCGCCGGCCTCGACCACGCCGCCGACGGCACCGGCACCGGACGGCGCCCCCACCCCCGCCACAGAGTCTTGATGCCATGCCAAGATTGCTCGCGCGCCGCGCACTCTGTTCGTCGCAAGTGCCCTGTTTTCCCTTCGTTTCTGCTTCTGAATTTCGTTTGTTCGCTTCCATTCCATGTGTAAATAATATTCATCGACGTAGGCTGATTCCAAGTGACCTCTGTTCGTCGCAAGTGACGAGCGCAAGCGCAAGTGACCTCCTTCCTATTTTTTATTTTCTGTGCTAGCTGATTCCAGATTTCTGGGCACAAATGGCTGATACTATGCCAGGGGTAAAAGGGTCTTTGCATACGCAGAAAATGAACTAAAGTGTCACCAAAGTAAAGAAAAACTTATCAGAGACATACAGGGAAGAAAATATTTTGGAGTGTCAAATAGGGAACGATGTTTTAAGCGGGTGTCACAGAAGGAATTCTCTCTTCTCTGCAATGCTGGCTTCGTACTCATCCTTCTGTAAAGGAGAAAGCAGTGCGTTAGTTGCAACCGTGAAAGGTAGAAAGTTGGTGACATTAGACGTCAGTTCTGTAGCACTAACCGTTATAGGATTTTCGTAGGATTCTTTTCGAACCCCGTTGCAATCAGAACGCAGCAGACTTGAACATACTTTGATGCAAAAAATATCCATGTGTGCTTGTATTTGATAGGGATACATATGTTCGCATAGCGTCGAAGGCATAGAAAACTCTTGAAATGGAACTTGATGTTTCGCTGACCTGTGTAAAATGCTCGGTTATCTTATCCCCGTCCCATGACAGCATGTACTTCAGTGTGTACGCCCCGCAAGAATGGCTGCGTACTATAGTTGAATTTCAGAAATCTTGTGTAGTCGAGTAATAATTTAGGAAGCCAATTACTACCTATCCTTCTGTTGTGGTATGTTTAAATAGTTTACGGTTTTCCGTTCGGTAATGTTGATCGGCTTAGCCGTTGTTACGAAGCCAGCATCGACTGTTTCGATGATCAATGTCTGAATGGACTTCACCTGGTGTATAACGAGTAATACATAGGGGTGTGTTAGTACCTTGGAAGTTTACGTGGCATGCTAAGAGGCATCAATATCACGCTCACCAGGGCCTTTTCCTTGGCCTAGTCACGATATGCTTGGGTGGAGTTCAAGACCTGAATCTCTTCCTTGTCAAAATTTAAATTTAGTAGAAGCCAGTGTACATTGTGTACATTTTACGAGATACACACCTGCCGTACAATTAAATCAGTCTTAGTTTGGGACAGTAGAAGACAAGTCGATGAGATGACATGCTTCTTGTAGTTTTCAAGAATGCGAAATAAGAAAAATTCAGGGAAAATATGTACCATTCGGCGTCCTACAATTTTGTTTGCTATACGTGCAACCCATGAGGTTCCGTTTCCCCGAGGAATACTCCCACTGTCTCCTAACAGCTTCCTGGATTCTATGGTTGATAGGAATAATGTAGTAGCAGTCTCAACATTGCTAATGTGTGCATATGAATTAATAACCTGCAAAAGTTGCAATCATGTAATACGCCATAAGTTGGAATAGGTAATGTATATTGCAGTATAAGGGCTCACCGCATCGACATAGAATCCTTGGTTGACATTTGGCTTAAGACAGTGGGGTGTTAGGACTTGGTTTTGCGATGACAACTACTTATGCAAGGTCATAACTACCGCAGATGAAAAGTGTCGCCTCCTTGTCTTCAGCTGTCAAGTTATAATGAGGCGACACTTTTCATCCGCGGTAGTTATGACCTTGCATAAGTAGCTGTCATCGCAAACCAAGTCCTAACACCTCACTTCCTTAAGCCAAATGTCAACCAAGAATTCTATGTCGATGCGGTGAGTCCTTATACTATAATATGCATTAACTATTCCAACTTATGGCGTATTACATGATTGCAACTTTTGCAGGTTATTAATGCATATGCACACATTAGCAATGTTGAGACTGCTACTACATCATTCCTATCAACCATAGAATCCAGGAATCTATTAGGAGACTGTGGGGGTATTCCTCGGAGAAACGGAAGCCCATGGGTTGCATGTATAGCAAACAAAATTGTAGGACGCCGAATGGTATTCCCTGAATTTTCTTATTTCGCATTCTTGGAAACTACAAGAAGCATGTCATCTCATTGATATGTCTTCTACTGTCCCAAACTGAGACTGATTTAATTGTACGACAGATGTGTATCCCGTTCAATGTACACAATGTTCACTGGCTTCTACTAAATTTAAATTTCGACAAGGAAGAGATTCAGGTCCTGAACTCCAGCCAAACATACCATGACGAGGCCAAGAAAAAGGCCCTGGTGAGCGTGATATTGATGCCTCTTAGCATGCCACGTAAACTTCCAAGGTACTAACACACCCCTATGTATTACTCGTCGTACACCAGGTGAAATCGATTCAGGCGTTGATCATCGAAGCAGTCGATGCTGGCTTCGTAACAATGGCTAAGCCGATCAACATTACCGAATGGAAAACCGTAAACTATTCAAACATACCACAACAGAAGGATAGGTAGGTATTGGCTTCCTAAATTATTACTCGCCTACACAAGATTTCTGAAATTCAACTATACTACGCAGTCATTCTTGTGGGCGTACACACTGAATTACATGCTGTCATGGGATGGGAATAAGATGACCGAGCATATTACGCAGGTCAGCGAAACATTAAGTTCCATTTCCACTCAAGAGTTTTCTATGCCTTCGACCTATGCTAACATATGTATCCCTATCAAATACAGGCACAAATAGATATTTTTAGCATCAAAGTATGTTCAAGTCTGCTGTGTTCTGATTGCAACGGGGTTCGAAAAGAATCCTACGAAAATCCTATAACGGTTAGTGCTACAGAACTGACGTATAATGTCACCTAATTTTGACCTTTCACGATTGCAACTAACGCACTGCTTTCTCCTTTACAGAAGGAGGAGTACGAAGCCAGCATTGTAGAGAAACATAATGGTGTAGAAGACGACATCGTCGAAGAAATCACTAATCCTGATGTTCCCAACAAACCCACTATTTCACATGAAAAACTCAAGCGGAAACGTGGATGTCCGAAAAAGATTGCCACTACTGAAAATACAGTCAAAAAACAACTTTCCACCAAGAATCTCACTGAAATTGTCGAGGGCCCACACAGACACACTAAATCACGTCTGAAGATGGACCCATACAAGTCGCCATGAAGTTTACAGGGTGGCAGTTCATGGGCATTTCGACATGAATTATCTTCATATCGTGACCTTCAGTTTACGACCACATTTATTATGTTCTCTTGTTTTCTCATATTTTTTGTAAGCTAGTACTTTTAAGTAATTGTTGTAGGTCATGAATTCCTTGAGACCGTGCTCCAGCTTTTACACTTTCTTGTTTTCAAGTAACGTTTTAGTTCTTTTTCAAGGTGAATGATCGCTATACAAGTTATGAAGACAACCCTCACTTGGTACATGAGAACTGAATTATCAAACACTTGTCTTGCAACGTAATTTTTCAAAAGGAATCAGATTGAGATACTAATAAACACAAGACTCAATTTGGACAAGTGAAAGTAGACATTAAACTATCATGAACATGAACTAATTGATCTGCATAACCAAGATTTCCAATGTACTGGAGAGGCGAGTCTCAAAACAAAAGGATACTTACTCAAAAATTTCAGCAGAGGTAAGCTGCTCATTGGGGTCTTGCTGTAGCATCCTCTTCAAGTCATTTGCGACATTCGAGCTTGACGTGCAGGAAAACATCTTCTCGGGGGCCTCATGACCTGATTTGCAAAAACCAAATGCTTTATTCACGGCTCATTAAGTTGCATCGCAGATAATATAGCGTCAAAACTTATACAAGACATATTCAAGATAGACCATACTGATCAGAATAATCTCAGTTACAATCTTATTGATAGAAGACTCCTACTCCCTCCGTTCCAAATTAATTGACTTGCTTTTGTCTAAATATGGATGTATCTATACATGTTAGGTGTCTAGATACATCCATGTGTAACCAAGTGTGTGTCAATTAAATCCGAACGGACATATGAACCTCTACAGTAGACAGATGAAGCTGAATACTCCACAAAGAGAACAAGGTACAGAACAAGGTACATAGCTTTGACAACAGCAGTAGATACTATCCTACATTAGAACTACATCTGTAGCAAATCTTCCAGCATCAATTGTTCAACATGTCTCAAGTTACAATAGAAGTGCTAAAGACAGCTCAACAGCTGTCGAAATCAAACAACATCACAATGAACAAAACAAAACGGAAGAGATCAGGGAGCTCTCGCCTTCTCTGGTTCTGGATGGCGGTGCAAACCTAGCGTGGGGGATGGCGGCTTGGTCAAGAAGCCAGAGGATGGCGAGCTTGGCCATGCCTACGGGTCGGATGCTACTGCTGCTCCGGAGGTGGTGGAGGGAAAGGCCGGCGACGGTGTCCGCTGACGGATCCTGCTGATGGAGGGGATGTGGAGGAGGCCGGAGACGGCGCCCCATCCCGCGCCCGGCTCGCTGCTGGAGCAGAGGTGGAGGAGGCCGGTGACGGCGCCCCCGCCCCCGCCTGGCGGCTGCTACTGGAGGGGAGATGGAGGAGACCAGAGACGGCGCCACGCCCGGCTCCCGCTGCTTGAGGGAAGGTCGAGGAGGCCGGCGACGGCGCCCGCGCCCGGCTCCTGGAGGGGAGGTGGAAGAGGCCGGCGATGGCGCCCCCCTACTTCTGGAGGGGAGCTGGAGGAGGGAGCTGTGATAGAGCGCCGGCGGCTGGTGGTGGAGAGAGTGGTGGGAGGAGATTAGGGTGAGAGAAGAGAGTGACGGTGAGTAAAGAAAAATAGCGTTTAAAATAATAGAATAAACATAATTTTGGTACCAGGCCCACTAGTTTCGGTACCGGTGCCACACAATTTTCGGTACCGCGGAACCGTTCGGTACCGTCAGTCTGGTACCGACTATTTTAACACCGTTAGATCGCAGTGGATGAACGGTTATTAAAAAGGCCAACCACACTAAAACTTGTAAACAAAACAACATATCTGGAGATAAAAAAGTAAGGTACCAGTGCAAAAATTGCAGAGTCACGATAAATTCTGAGTACCTAAATCATGAAGATGTGGTCTTATCCTGGACTACCAATTCCACATTAATTATGGAAGTACACCAGAACCTACACAAGTTTAAAACAAAAGGGTACAAAAGTTTATATTGGTATAAGAGTGTAATTTACCACTAGCTAGTTACACCAGGTAAATTTTCCTTGCCACATCACATGCTTTGCAAACACTCTAAAATCAATTAATCCCCATTTAGCTTCACCCTAATTTTAACAATTCAAAGAGACTCGAATTGACTAATAAGACTTCGTACTAGAGATTAAATTACCTCAGAACAGAAAGGACCGGCCAGGAGGACGGTCCGTTAGAAGCGACGAAGTTAGGGTGAGCCCCAAGGGCCAGTGCCTCGGCGGACGGCGGCTGCAGCCTCAACTGCGAACGGCCTGATCCTGCGGTCGAGCTACGAAACAGCAGGGCAGCGGCGTCCTGACGTGGACCACATGGTCGAGGCGCCCGAGTGTCCGTCGGACTGGCGGCGGTGCGATCGCGGGTCTACACGACGAGAATTCAGGCGGAAAACGAACCAAATTGCACACAGTTTTTCTAGATATTCCCGTACAGGTAGCTGGTAGTCTGCGTATGGACGTGCCACCGCCCACCGAGCGGGTGATTCCTATATGCCGCCCGTTAGCGTCCCTAAACCGCAGCGCCGCCTGAAGAGCTTGTTCGCGAAGCGTTTTCTGGGCCGGCCTTTTTTCTGTTTCTCGTGACGACGCGACCGGTCTCTCTCCTTCTCGCGGCTTCGTTCGCCTCCGAGTCTCCCTCCCCCGCCGCCTTCCTCTGTCGTCTTCTCTGGCGATCTGCTCCACCCGCAGCGACACCGGCGGTCTTCTCTTCTCACTCCCGCGAGCTCTGATGGCGGCGGCCTCTTCTTCGCAGTTCGGCGAGCAGCGACGGCGGAGGCCTTGTCTTCTCCCTCCCGCAAGCAGCGACGCCGGCGACCTTGTCCTCTGACTTCCGCGAGCAGCAATGCCTACGCCTTCGACAAGATCTTCGTCAAGTGTGTAGCCTCACGACGCAATCTCCTTCCTCCTCCAGCGCCCTCCACCCTAACCCTAGCTCCACCAAGATCTCAAGTCTGGGAGATTAGCAACGTTGGGGTAATATTCTCCTTCTTTTACTCTTTTTTATTCTTGGGATAGTAGATCTTTCATCTGAGATTTGCGTACTTGAGAATAAATCCACATTCTAAAATATTGTGAAATTCAGATGAGAACTGTTGGTGTAAATTCGTTCTCTGTTAAGAACAAATGTGAATTTATTCTTCTGATTGCATGAACCATTGTGAACTTATTCTGTTAAGATAGTGTTTGCAAAATTGCATGAGTTTTTTCTTCTCGAATTTGATGATTTATTATGCTGCATCTGAAATCTAAAATTGATGCTAGTCTGCAAGCCATCTAAATTATGTAGAACAATTGGAGATGCTAATTTGTGCCAGCACTTTGGACTGTTCTTGATGTCTTTAGATGCAGTTCTTGCAATTGCACTTTTTTTTTCAAAATTAAAATGTGTTGTAGCAGTTTATGTAGTTGCTTGTCTTCTGTCATTTTTGGTAAAGCTTCCCTTTGCATACGAGGTTTATTGTCAGACCTTTACGTGGACTAAACATCATTTTAACTTTTAAGTACACTGCACAATTACTTATCCAAAGTGTCAGCTCATGTACTAGTCGTTGGGCATGCTTCTGTTAATGTTCAGAGTGTCGATTTTTTGCAACTTGCTCAACAAAATCAACCTTTACGACCTCTGTTCATACCCATATACTTGTAGCTCAACTGTTATTAAGTATGTTGGCTTTCTGATAATCTTGTAAGTATGCTTTACACATGTACCACATGAATGGACAAAAATGACTGAGACCCGAGCTCTCTCAGCCAGACCAACCAAAACAAAATTTTGATGCATCAATTTGTGTAGCCATATTCAGTACTGAATATTCAGTACTGAATATTTGCAACCACCATTTGTATAAATCTGGGATCTGTTGCCTGAACATGTCCTCTGTCATGTAATTGTCTAGGGAAAAAAGCTAATGAACATGCAGTGAGTTTGGCCACACTTATATTAACTTGGGAAGAGGTACTCAATATTGAACAAGTCCTAATGTTTTTTTTGTTCCATTCATCACTTTACAGTTCAGTTGCTAATTTATTCTGTGTTGGAAGGAGCAAATTGACTGTGTTCAGTTCTATGCCCTTGATGAAAATTTTGCAGTTTCGTAACATAATGGAAGCTGCGTGTGGTTCTATGCCCTTGATGAATTGTTCTATATCCTGATACTGTTAATAGCCATGAATCTGGTATCTGATACGTCACTACTTATCTTGATACTATTCATAGCTTGATATCTGATGCTGCAAACTTGGCTGTAGCTATACTATATGTAAAATTCTGATCATATTGGTAGGTTGATGATTCTTGATTTGAGATGACCTGTACCTACAGTGGAGCGTCGTGGGATCAACGGCGGCCGATGGTGCATCAGCACTGATCGTCCTGTGAGCCATCCGGCTGCGGCTCGATCTGGCGCGGACGAGGTGATCGGCTATGGAGAGCTCTCTTGAACCTAGCGATGATCGTGGCTTTTGGTTTATTTTTTTGAATGGGATCTGGAGAAGCGATGATCGTGGCTTTTGTGTACATTTTGTATAGCATGTAAAATTGTTGTTTGATACGGACCAAAGCAGTGGAATATAGTTTTTATTTTCGGAATTGTTTTTAAAGTTCTTGTGTGTCTCTTTGTAGTTTCAGGATTATTTTTGTTTTATTGGTATTTAAATACCTCTGAATTTTCGATGGATGCCTTTTTTGTTAGTTGTCAGCGCCTTTTGTTTTTGTCATCACATGATGTTGCATATATGCTGCTGTCAACTGCTTTTTGCTGTGATTTATTTGCTGCTTTGTTTTGTCCTCACAAGTTTTTGCCTAAAGCTAACGCTGATGTATACTGCTTCTGTGATTGAATGTTACATATTTTCTTAATATGGAAAAAGCCAATCGAAGTTCTGTTTAAACTTGAATGTTGCCAATAGTTGGCTTAAGCAACAAAATAAATATTAAACTTGAATGGTTCCAAATTTAAAATGGTTCCAACGGTGCCGATTTTAAAATGGTTCCAAATTGGAAAATTGTTCATTTTTTAAATTGGTTCTTCCAACTTTAAAATGGTTCTAAATTTGAAAACGGTTCCAAATTTAAAATGGTTCCAAATTTAAAAACGGTTCCGAATTTTAAATGGTTCCGGATTTAAAATGGTTCCAAATGTAGAATGGTTCCATATTAAAAATAATGGTTCCATTTTGAAAATGGTTCCAAATTTAAAAATGGTTGCATTTTGAAAATGGTTCCAAATTTAAAAATGGTTCCATTTTGAAAATGGTTCCAAATTTAAAAATGGTTCCGAATTTAAAATGGTTCCAAATTTAAAAATGGTTCCCAATTAAAAAATGGTTCCAAATTTAAAAATTGTTCCATTTTGAAAACTGTTCCAAATTTAAAAATGGTTCCAAATTTAAAATGGTTCCAAATTTTAAAATAGTTCCATTTTGAAAATGGTTCCAAATTTAAAAATGGTTCCGAATTTAAAATGGTTCCAAATGTAAAATGGTTCCCTATTAAAAATGGTTTTGATTTTCCGAAAATGGTTTCTTTTTGAAAATGGTTCCGATTTTTGAAAATGGTTCCGAACCGAAAAATGGTTCCTTTTTTGATAATGGTTCTGAACCGAAAAAATGGTTCCGATTTTTCGAAAATGGTTCCGTTTTGAAATGGTTCCGAACCGAAAAAATGGTTCCTTTTTTAAAATGAATTAAAAAATGGTTCCCAATTTAAAATGGTCCATTTTGAAAATGGTTCCAAATTAAAAAATGGTTCCATTTTGAAAATGGTTCCGAATTGAAAATGGTTCCAAATTTTAAAATGGTTCTATTTTGAAAATGGTTCCAAATTTAAATTCGGAACCATTTTGAAAATGGTTCCAAATTTAAAAATGGTTCCATTTTGAAAATGGTTCCAATTTTAAAAATGGTTCCGAATTTAAAATGGTTCCAAATTTAAAAATGGTTCCATTTTGAAAATGGTTCCAAATTTTAAAATGGTTCCAAAATTTTAAAATTGTTCATTTTTGAAAATGGGTTCACTTTGAAAATGGTTCCAAACTAAAATTTGTTCCAAAATTGAAAATGGTTCCATTTTGAAAATGGTTCCAATTTAAAAAATGGTTCCATTTTTTAAATGTTCCAAATTTAAAAATGGTTCCATTTTGAAATTGCTCCAAATTTAAAAACGGTTCCGAATTAAAAATGGTTCTAAATTTGAAAATTGTTCATTTTTAAAAATGGAAAACGGGAATTGAAACGAAAATGGTCCTCAATAAGAAGAGGCTAAATGCATACATACGTACAAGATATATTCGTATCTCTGTTGAAACGAAAAAGTTGTAACACGAAAGTTGTGGAAAACGGCGAGTTTCATATACCCGTGAAAAGATTTTTCAAACCGTCTACTCAGTGTGACAAATTTAACAAAATTGATCTAAAAATATTGAAAACTTCGGTCCAAAATTAAGAAGCTACATTCCACGAAACTCGAAACCGATCACGGGAATGGAACCTAATCGTGAACGTACACATATTTCGTGTATAAATTATTTTGAAATGAAATATATTTTTGTGTGAGATGGAGTATGTGTTAGACTGTGTAGTAGCAAATAGCACCAAAGGAATCCACCAAACAGTCTAAGAAGGCAGGAAACGTAGCGCTAGAAGAATGGGCCGGCCCACGAAGGAAACTCTTCAGCGTCGCGTCTCGTTAGCGCCGCTAACGAGCGGAGCAAAGGAGCTCCCCACCGAGCGTCCGTGCCGATGCGAACAACCGATGGCTGTTCGTGCCCTCTACATGGGCTTCTCAAATCAGCCCTTGCAATGATGGCTGACTACACGGGCTGGGCTGCTAATGTTTGTTTGTTTTCCTAGCAAATAGCAAGGGGACACATGCACCCCTCAAAAAAAAAAGCAAGGGGAAACATGCACGACACGGACGAACACCGGGCCATTGACCGGGTTGCCCTGGGCGTAGGACGTTCATGATCTAACCTCCACCGCTCGCTATAATAAACTTTGGTGTGTTCATGCTCTAACCTCCATCGTTCGTCGTGTTAGACTGTGCTTCGTGTGCGTGTATTCTTCAACCTTTTTGTCGTTTTCGTTAAACCACCGCAGCTAGCCGCCATGAACTTCGCCGTGCTCATGGTGACCTCCTACCACGGCATCCACCGCCGAACCACCGCCGTGCCGCGCCGTTGTACTGCTCACCGCTCCTTGTGGTGATGTGTGGTAATTTCACCACGTAGCCATGTGGTGAGAGTAAAAGAAACATGAAACATGAAAATACAACATAACATATGTTTGATACACGCAACCAAATGTAGTGCACAACATGATTTTTGTTGCTTTTTCCAGAGCCAGACCCTACAAAGCCACATATGCAAATGGTTTAAAATTCGGGTAACAAACACGCCACAGGATTCATCGAGAAAGTGCATGCACCCAGTACAGAGGGAGATGCTATTTGCTGCCTTTTGCGGCGCGACCCGCGCCGCACACCCCCGCGCCGCACTGGGCCGGCCCAATCCACGTTTTCCGTTTCTCCTTTCTGTTTCTTTTTCTTTTTTCTGTTTTTTTTTGTTTCTTTTTTAAAATGTGTTTTTTTTGTAAAATATACAAGTTTGAAATTTGTTCAAATTTGAAATTGTTCCAACTTGAAAATTTGAAAAATTTGAATCTGAACAAATTTTTGAATCTGAACAAATTTTCGAATCTGAACAAATTTCAAATCTGAACAAATTTTCGAATATGAACAATTTTTTGAATCTGAACAAATTTTCAAATCTGAACAAATTTTTGAATCTGAACAAATTTTTGAATCTTAACAAATTTCGAATCTGAACAACTTTTCGAATCTGAACATTTGTCAAAAACACATTTTAAAAAAGAAACAAAAAAAGAAAAAAAGAAAAAGGAAAAACCGAAAGGAAAAGGGAAAAACGCGAACTGGGCCAGCCCAATGCAGCGCGGGGGTGTCCGGCGCGAGCCTCCCACGCTGCACTGGACCGGCCAAATTCGCGTTTTTCGCTTCTCCTTTCTGTTTTTTCTTTTTTCTGTTTTTTCTGTTTGTTTTCTTAAAATGTGTTTTTTGTAAAATATTCAAGTTTGAAATTTGTTCAAACTTCAAATTTGTTCAAGTTTGAAATTTGTTCAAATTTGAAATTGTTCCAATTTGAAAATTTTGAATCTGAACAAATTTTTGAATCTGAACAAATTTTTGAACTTGAATAAATTTTGAATCTGAACAAATTTTCGAATCTGAGCAAAATTTTAAATTTGAACAAAATTTGAATCTGAACAAAATTTTGAATCTGAACAAATTCTCGAATCTGAACAAATTTTTGAATCTAAACAAAATTCAAATCCGAACAATTTTTCGAATCTGAACAATTTTTCGAATCCGAACAAATTTTATAATCTGAACAAATTTTCGAATCTGAACATTTGTCAAAACACACATTTTAAAAAAGAAACAGAAAAAATAAAAAATAAAAAGGAAAAAACGCGAACTGGGCCGGCCCAATGCGGCACTGGGGTGTGCGGCGCGAGCCTCCCGCGCCGCACTAGGCCGGCGCAATTCGTGTTTTCCGCTTCTCCTTTCTGTTTTTTTTTATTTTTATTTTTTATTTTTTCTGTTTTTATTTTCTGTTTCTTTTTTAAAATGTGTTTTTTGTTAAATATTCAAGTTTGAAATTTGTTCAAACTTCAAATTTGTTCAAGTTTGAATTTTGTTCAAATTTTAAATTGTTCCAACATTTTTCTGTTTTTAAATTTTTTGGTGGACAATTTCTTTTTGCAACTCCCGCCTCTCAGCGTGTATTCATGATTAGTCAATAGCTATCTGATTGTAGTAAACAGTGGCGGAGCTAGGGGGGCCAGCAGGGTCTTGCCCCCCCCCCCCCCCCCCCCCCCCTATGCCATGCAAATCAAGCTATTTTTTACACATGTAAGCTTGATTTAGAGTAGATTTAGAGGAAAGTTACATGCTTGGCCCCCTCTAATTGATTAGTACCAGGCTTGGCCCCCTCTAATGACCAATCCTGGCTCCGCCCCCGGTAGTAAATCAATCATAAAGCCAGGGATAACATCAAAGCCTGTTACATTATTACTCAAAAGAGCTTCTCTAGCGCATCTATGGGCCTCACAATTAGCAGTACGGTTCACGTGAAGAAGCTGGTGTCCCTAGAGTTGAGAAGCGATAACTCACATCTCATATGGCAGGTGGGAATCCACACTCCTGCCAGACCTCACTCCCACAATGATACTGAGGCAATCAGTCTCGACAATCAAGTTTTGTACTCCCTTTTCCTTCGTAGCAATCAAAGCCTCTCCGCGGACAAGCATCTCCACCGATTCAAGGTGAGTAACTAATTCAACTTTTTTAACTCTTCCAAAGACCAAATCTCCATCCTCGTCCTAGGCTACTACTACAACACCACCGTAGCCAGATGAGGAATCTACTTTGCACCATGAGTGTTGCCTTTGGTCCATCCTACCAAATGTTTGCTCTCTTTAGCTCAAAGTTTAATCTTCTTAGCCTTTCCACTGATGGTAATTCGAGAAACCAAAAAATATCGTCAATAACTTGCATGGAACGCACATGCTGATATTGTTCCTCGCCATGAGTGAACTTATTCCGGCGATGCCATATGCCCCACATAACCGTGATCATCACCGCCGCCTTATCACTCGAGGTTATCGAAGGGTCCAGGATGTCTCTTGACAAAGTTAAGGGCGTAGTTTTGGTGCCTTTACCTCAAAAAACTTCTCCATTGCATCCCAGAAGTGGATCGCATGATCACACTTCAGTAGGCTATGAAATAGCCCGTCATCTTCATGTCCACACATAGGACATTTTAACACTAGCATGATATGCCTACTATGGAATTCTTGGAAGCAAGGCATCATATTCTTAACCACTCGCCACCAGAATACTCACATATTTGGCAAGTCATTCATCCTCTATAGGCGCTTCCACATACCCGCATCACCCAGCGAGGTCCCTTGTGAAAGCTTTTCCTTGAAATAATTTCTATGATTCCACGGTAAGCCGACCGAATCGTAAATAAACCAGTTTTCTAACATGCCCATGCCCAAAAGTCAAGACATGGCTTTCGCGGTCATGGCATACTTAATATTGCACTCACATCCGTTGGAAGGAAAACTTTTCACACAAGATAAGTCTTCCACGTTAATGTATCTTCATCCACAAGATCAGCGACGAGTTGCACTGGTTCAACACTTATTCTTCCTATCAATTTCATTGTCCTAGTCCCCATGATCCATCGATCATGCCACACTTTCGTCGTCATACCATCTCTAACACGGCGAATAAGTCCTTTCTTCAACAGATTCGTACCTGTAATAATCGCTCTCCACGTAGGAGAATCCCTAGCCGGGCACACAAACTGTCAGGAAGCAACCTACATGGGTTATGATCAATGAATTATTTCGCATTAAAAAAGAAAAAAGGGTTATACGTAAATTGGAAAAGAAAAATCCAAAGCTCCATGTTAAGATGGCCGCGATAAAGCATGCATTTTAGGATTTGAGAACTTCTCCACCTCAGACAAAACACTCTAAATATTACTTCTTATACTCTCTTTGAGAATGGAGGGTAAGTGCGGGACGTTTGCACGAGTTGTGAAGATATCATGCCATGATGGTGTTCCCAGCATAACATTAGGCCAAAGCGAATGCAAAACAAAATTCAAAACTTGTTCACAATATATCATCATTGTTTAATTAGGGTCATGAGGGGGCAATTGCCCCCTCCCCACATGGCAAGGATCTAATAACTATTTAACATTCATTTTGTGTAATTATGTGATATGCAAGATTCAATTTACCACGGTAGTTAAGCTGCTTGCTTATATAAATCTATCTCTTATACATATTTTTGTCATCTACCACAATTCTTTCTATTGCAAGACCTCTACTAACTGCATTAATTGCACTTGCAAGTAAAAGACATAGTCAAAGCCTGGATGTGCCGCGCGGCGTGTCGGGGTCTAGGTACACCATCTTAGGCTGCTTCTCGCTGTTGTGAGTGCTGATTAAGCGAGTGCATTGCCCTGCTCGGTCGGCTTCATGCTCGTTGCTCCCAAGATCACCTCATCCCCAGCCCAAAACCAGCTCAGCCGCCACCCTGGATCCTCGAGGTGGTGGTAGAGCTGGTAATTCTGGAGGCTAACCGAGCATGCATATAGAAATATATATTATGGTTACCTCATTTATTTCTATTAGAGAATAAGCTAACGAGCTATTACACAAATAAACTGAAGGGAACATGGATGCAGTTGTTCATCTAAATGACCATCGGAGTTATTAAGAAAATAGGAGGCCACACTAGTTCTTAATGGGGCTTTCGCCATCCTCTTGCCACTTACAACACCGATAGTCATTTCCAAGGATCCAGAACAACATATCAATGTATCTAACTCTGAGGAATAAAACTGAAGCGTGATATTTATCGTTCCAAAAAAGATAAGTAAACATTAATTTTCTCAGTGCTTTTTTTAGGTGATGAATATCGGATTATCACTCGATTTCATGACCTCAAAGTTCAACCAAATCTTTTCAATATACCTCAAAATAATTTTCTTATCTGTCAATGACATATTGTGGGTTGATGGACAAATGGAGCAGTCGATGAATCTATTATTGCCGAACGTTAACCACATAAAATTGTTATTATGATAAGGAACTTCGTATATTATTGATTCAATATATGTGTTTAAAATCCGTATGTGCGTAACGTTAACCACATAATGGGGGATGGGGTGGTCAAGTTAAGCAAGACCTTGTATATATAATTTGGTGGCGATCAAAGACAACTATACACAACAAAAACGAGATATAACTTTGTGCTACCGTGCTTGCTTCCACTATTGCATCTCTAAGAAATATGTAATTCCTTGATACATACTATTGTCAAACCATCTCACACTGGCAACACGTGCACATGTGTAGCGTGTCGCCGCAGAACTTCCTCATACTTCAATGGTACGAAGGGCTGATGTACATACTACTCACATTAAGAACACAAAATTCGCTAGATGCATTTTGAAATGTAGTTTCATAATATACTAATTTAACTAGCTGGGTGACAAGCACATTTGCGCTGCTAGATTTACTTTAGATTGGCGTATTTTTATATTGGTTTGCCTTATTTTTTACTCCTCATTTTTGCCATGAATTTAATTTAGATATATCACCTATGAAAAACATTTTATCCAGAAGTAATTTTTGAAGAAATATAAATGATTTGATTGACAAAAAAATCATTTTTTTTTTGTAGTGCGTGAGATCATGAGGAATTTATCTTGTGACAACAAATTAAGGCAGGCGTATTGAGGTCCGAGAGAGATGCCTTTGTTAGCTTCCTATCAATCTCACCATCGTGTCCATGTGTGTGAGTGTGTTCAAACAGAGAGAGAGAGAGGGGAATTGGGTTGATACCTTCAGTGTGAGAGGAAGAGCTCGAGCCCGAGGCCATGGTGGCGTGGTGGTGGCGGTGGTGCTTCCCGTCGCTACTGCGTCACCTAGATCGGCTAGGGTTATCGGTGGGGGTGGCAGCGGCACGGTGAACCTCGTACCGTGTGCCCCGGCCCCCCACCTCTTTATATGGCGCAGCACGACAGGGGCCCACCGACCATTAATGGGTCGGGCGCCCCCGATCAGGGCGCGATCACAGGGGTTAATTAGCCGTTGGGCTAATCAACGGGAGATCAATACCTAACATTCTCCCCCTTGATCTCAACTTTTACTTTTAACTTTTACCTTTTACTTTACTCGTCTCATCACCGATTAGTACATAGAGCATGTTTCATCGTCACAGCTCAATTGCCGATAGAATCAGACAGCCACCATATACTTTTCAGTTTTGAAACAATAAACTATTACTTTTGGGCCTCTGTGATCCAGTGATCATAGGCTTTCCATTAATCCCATGCCGGCTATGTGTTTCTGGAACACATCGGGTGGTAAGCCTTTCGTTAGCGGATCCGCAAGCATTTCCTTTGTCCTTATATGCTCGAGACTTATAGTTTGATCCTGGATCTTATCTTTCACAACATAATACTTTATATCTATTGCCTTTGTAGCATTACTCGACTTGTTGTTGTGAGCATAGAATACTGCGGGCTGGTTGTCACAGTACATCTTTAGTGGTTTGTCAATACAATCTACCACTTTCAAGTCGGGTATAAATTTCTTTAACCATATCGCCTGTCCCGTGGCCTCATAACATGCTATAAATTCTGCATACATCGTGGATGCAGCAACTAATGACTGTTTGGAGCTTTTCCACGAAATAGCCCCTCCTGCGAGAGTGAACACGTACCCTGACGTGGACTTCCTATCATCTTTGTCTCCCGCAAAATCTGCGTCTGAATACCCTCTTAGTTCTAGGGAATCAGATCTTCTATATGTTAGCATGAGGTCTTTTGCGCCTTGTACATAACGCAATGCTTTCTTTACCATGTTCCAGTGTTCATGGCCTGGATTTTCTTGATATCTACCGAGTACCCCGGTGATAAAAGCTAAGTCAGGGCGAGTGCACACTTGTGCATACTGTAAGCTTCCAACAGCCGAAGCATATGGTACTGCTTTCATTCGATCGATCTCATATTGACTTTTGGGACATTGAAATTTCCCAAAACTATCGCCCTTGACTATCGGAGCAGGTGATGCGCTACTTTTATGCATATTATATTTCTTTAGAACCTTTTCTAAATATGCCTTTTGTGATAGTCCTAGCACTCCATTCTTTCTATCCCGGTGAATTTCTATGCCCAAAACATATGAAGCTTCACCAAGATCTTTCATATCAAAATTTGAGGACAAGTATTTCTTTGTTTCTAGCAGTAGACTGACATCATTGCTTGCAAGCAAGATATCATCCACGTACAGAATTAGGAAAATATATTTCCACTTTTAAACTTTGCATAAATGCAGTTGTCCTCAACATTCTCTTTAAACCAAAACTTTTAATTGTATTATTGAACTTTAAATACCACTGTCTAGAGGCTTGCTTTAACCCATAAATGGATTTCTTTAGGCGGCATCCCATATGTTCCTTCCCCTCCATGAAAAAACCGGTGGGTTGTTTCATGTAAACATTTTCTTCTAAATCTCCATTTAGAAATGCCGTCTTTACATCCATTTGATGCAACTCTAAATCAAAATGCGCAACTAGTGCCATGATGATTCTGAAAGAATCCTTACATGAGACCGGAGAAAATGTCTCATTGTAATCTACCCCTTCTCTTTGCGTAAAGCCTTTTGCCACAAGTCGCGCTTTATACTTTTCTACGTTCCCATTGGAGTCATACTTTGTTTTGTAGACCCATTTGCAGCCTACTGTTTTGGCTCCTTTAGGAATTTCCTCTAAATCCCAAACATTGTTAGAACTCATCGATTTCATCTCGTCTTCCATGGCTTCCAGCCACTTCGAAGAGTGAACGCTTCTCATGGCTTCTTCATATGAAGTGGGATCTTCTTCCATATGAACTGTTTCTGTATTATAAACTCTATAATCACTAGAAATAGCTGATTTCCTAGCTCTTTTAGACCTTCTAAGAGTCTCATTCTCTGGCACATCATGTGTCTCAACGTGCGACTCTTCTTCTAAATGTGGCTGTCGTCGCTCCCTTTCATGCTCAACAACGGGTTGAGTCGGTCCTGACGGACAGGTTCCGAATCTTGCCTCGTTGTGGTCACGGGTGGAGTTACAACAGGTGCTTGCACCACAACCTCTGGGATTATCGGTGCAGGTACAACAGGTAGGGCGAAAAATGGCTCATGGATCATCGGAAAAGGTGCACACACCCTCTTCTCCTCAAGATCAATTTTCCGGCCTACCATGCTCCCCCTCATCATTTCGTCCTCTAAGAAGACCGCGTGTCTCGTTTCTACAAACTTTGTGTATCTGTCTGCACAGTAGAAACGATAACCTTTTGATCTATCAGGATAGCCAATGAAATGGCAAGTTACTGTTTTGGGGTCTAACTTTGCAATGTGTGGATTAAAAACTTTTGCCTCAGCTGGGCTCCCCCAGACTTTTAAGTGGCGTAGAGAAGGAACTTTCCCTGTCCACAACTCGTACGGTGTTTTGGGCACCGACTTACTTGGTACTCTGTTGAGAATGTGAATGGCGGTTTTTAACGCCTCCATCCATAATCCCAATGGCAGTGTGGAATAACTCATCATACTGCGCACCATATCCATAAGAGTACGGTTACGCCTTTCAGCTACTCCATTTTGCTGTGGTTCGCCCGGCATAGAATACTGGGCGACTATTCCATTTTCCTGTAAAAACCTTGCAAAAGGTCCAGGTACTTGACCATATGGAGTGTGCCGACCGTAGTACTCCCCCCCACGGTCGGACCTGACTATTTTAATTCTTTTATCATGTTGATTTTCAACTTCAGCTTTGAATATTTTAAATTTATCCAATGCTTCAGATCTTTCTTTAATTGGATAAATATAACCATATCGGGAGTAATCATCTGTGAACGTTATGAACGAGTCATAACCATCCACACTTTTCACCGGAAATGGTCCACATATATCAGTGTGAATAATTTCTAGTGTCGCTGTGCTTCGGTTTGCACCCTTTTTAATTTGTTTTACGTATTTTCCTTTTATGCAATCTATGCATTGTTCGATATCTGAGAACTCTAACGGAGGAAGAATATCATTTTTAACGAGGCTTTCTATTCTTCCCCTCGAAATATGGCCTAATCGACAGTGCCATAACTTCGAAGAGTCATGAGTTCGCTTTCTTTTCTTTTGTTCTTTGTTCGACAAGGAATTTGTTCATTCACATTACTCACAGAATGCACTTTTTCACGCAAGGATAACAAATAAAGCTTATCATGAAGTAAAGCAATACCCACACAAGCATCTTTAAACCATATGGCACACTTGCCATGACCGAAATAACATTCATAACTGTCTTTATCCAAGCACGATACACTTATTAAGTTTCTGTGAATCGAAGGAACAAATAAAACATCTCTAAGCATAATATTGAAACCATCAGCTAGCTCAAGGAGACGTCGCCAACAGCTTCAACTTCTGCTTGAACTCCATTTGCGACTTCAATGTGTCTTTCGCTTCTTTGCATACTCCTTGTCGAATGGAATCCCTGTAAAGAATTTGCAACATGAACAGTTGCACCTGAGTCAATCCACCAAGTAGATTTTGAAAACTGTGTATACAGGGATTCATTTACAAAAGAAACTGTGTCTGTACCTTTCTTGGCCATTATCATCTTGAGCCAATCTGGGCAATCTTGCTTGAAATGCCCTTTCTTCTTGCAGTGGTGGCATGTATCTTTGTCCACTTGCTGAAACTGCTGGGACCTTTGCCATGTGGCTTATACTGATGAGGACCTTTGCCATATGGCTTAGAAGGGGAACCGTTGTAGTTCCTGTTCTTGTTGTCCTTCACAAAGTTCAAGGAGCCCCCATTCTGGGACTTCAGCCTTTCCTCTTCTTGCGACAGCATGGCAATGGTCTTTTCAATGTCCCATTTTTCAGGCGACACATTGTAGTTGATGATGAAATTTTCAAATTGTGGTGGCAGTGAAGCCATCACCAATGAACTATGAGTGCAGGCTTGAGCTCCAGATCAGCCTCCATGGACTTAAGCTTAGCAGCCATGTTGCTCATTCTGAGAATGTGCTCCCTTATTCCATGTGAACCTCCATGATACTTTTCTGTCACCAGCTGTTTGAGCAGCTGGGTAGCATAAGTCTTTGAAGAACCAGTAAACTGGCTCTTTATCTTTTGGAGATACTCTCCCACAGAGGTACACTCTTCAATTGAGCCCACAATAGCGTTCTCAACTGTGTTCTTTATGAATGCCATGCACTTTTTGTTGGCGTTCACCCACTTTTGGTTCTCTAGGGTGTAACCCATCTCTACTGGACCATAGTCCAGCTGCTTTTTCTGCCAAGCAGAATCATCATCATCTGTTGCTCTCACTGGCTCTGCTGGCTTGACTGGCTGTGGAGTACTCACAACCCAGTCGACCTCAGCGCAGACAAAAGCCAGCTCGACTTTCTTCCACCACTCAGCGTAGTTGTCACCCCTGAGCGTCGGAACGTCCTTGAGGCAACTCATCAGGTGAAAACTTCCTGAAACCACAAGGATATAAGATAACAAAAAACAATTGCATGTAATAATCCAACGTTGGTATAAATTAAAACATACAACCGTTTGTGCAATTAAAACTATATTACCGTTGGGCAATAAAAGAAATAAATGCACCTTTAAGACATAATAAATAATCATGATCATGCTATTAACAACGTTGGTCATTTAATAACAAAAATAATCATCATTAATATCACTTTATCATGCTTTCAATTCTCACTTTAAATCATGATAATGCTATTAATAACGTTGGTCAATAATAGCAGAATCATAATCAGCATTAATATCATTTAATCATGCTTTTAATTTTCACTTTATTGCTCTATGCAATTACTTTTAACTATTTGCAGCGGAAATTATGAATAAAAAATTCATAAACTTTTATACTTTTAACAAGTATTCACTTTTCTTTCTTCTGTTTTCCTAAACAAAATTTTCGTTGGATAAATTTGGATAGGAAAAACAGAATTAAATTTGCCCAAAAAAATGGACCAAAACAAATTAAAACTTGCTTCTGTTAAAAAATAACAGAAAAAACTATTCTGTGCGAAAAAACTTTAGGCCCATGGCCCTTTTGCTATCTGTCGCGTGGTGCAGCTCTTAACAGCGGCCCACGGCCGGTCAGCGGCAGCGCTAACTGCCGCACGCGGAGACGCGGAACACGGCCCAAGCCGGCCCACGGCCTGCTTCTTTCGGCCCGTTGGCCCGGCTGCGCGCTAGGGTTTCCCAGCGGTGCGATCGTGGCCGTCGGATGGGATCCGACGGTTCGGCGCCTTTTACGCTGGAACAAAAACACAGCGCGAGCTGCCTCCCGTAACCCTAGCCGCAAAACTCTTCCCCGTGCTCGCTCTCGCCCTTCGCACGATCCCGCAAACGCCGGTCTCCAGCGAGGCCTTGCCGCGCGGCAGCGGCGACCAGGCCGTGCGTGCTGTGCGCGCCTCGAGCGCGTGCGTGCCGTGCGCGCCTCGTGCGCTTGCGTCTGGCCGGAGACGGCCGGAGTCGACGGCCGCGCCCCCCTTTCCCCTTTCCCCTCCTCTTTATTTCCTCCACCTACAGCCCGCATCAAGGCGAGAAGACGGCGATGGCGCCCCTCGCTGGCCCTCTTGCCGGCGCGTGCGTGCACCCGAGGGTGGGCGCACCACCGTCAAGCGGCTCAGCTGGCGGCGCATGACGGAGGGCGGTTGCGCAGTCTTTGCCCCCGAAGGGGATCCTCTCCTTTCGGCCGTGGCGGAGGCGTGCCCCCCCCCCCCCCCCCCACTGCCCGAGCCCTTCTTCCCAGATGCCCCCTAGGGTGCGCATCGAGATCGAGAGGGGCAGGCGCGGCCATGACGGCGGCGCTACTTTGCCGGTGAAAACCGGTGAGCTTTCTTTTTCTTTGCCCTCTTTTAAATTAGGGTTAGGGGATCTTTTTCTTTTCTTTTGCTTTTGATTCTCCACTAGTGAGATCTAGGAAAACTAGAAGCTCTGATACCATTGTTAGCTTCCTATCAATCTCACCATCGTGTCCATGTGTGTGAGTGTGTTCGAACAGAGAGAGAGAGAGGGGAATTGGGTTGATACCTTCAGTGTGAGAGGAAGAGCTCGAGCCCGAGGCCTTGGTGGCGTGGTGGTGGCGGTGGTGCTTCCCGTCGCTACTGCGTCACCTAGATCGGCTAGGGTTATCGGTGGGGGTGGCAGCGGCACGGTGAACCTCGTACCGTGTGCCCCGGCCCCCCCACCTCTTTATATGGCGCAGCACGACAGGGGCCCACCGACCATTAATGGGTCGGGCGCCCCCGATCAGGGCGCGATCACAGGGGTTAATTAGCCGTTGGGCTAATCAACGGGAGATCAATACCTAACAGCCTGTGCAGGAAAAGATCAATAGTAATCTATAGATTTTAATCATCCACTCCTCTTGGTCCCTCAAAGTCTATCTCCACACACAAATTTCTTGAGAATATGTTTGCCATGAATTAAATCTAAAACTTTTCCTCACACCTATATCTTGTGTTGTATCCCTCCATTCAATGTGTCACCTCCATATGTAGTCGCATTATTTGTTTACCATTAGAAACAAACATCGGAATCAAATTACACCTCTACTTAGAACCTCCATTTGAAAAAAGAATGATACATCATTAAAAAATCGTTATTTCTATACTTGTCTTCTTTTCTGATCATCCTCGTCTCTCTTCTGTGTTTCTCAATGTTATTCTCTCTTTCTTGTTTGTCCACAATCTACCAAAAATTATCTATGACTATTGATGACTCAATCATTGCATGGATTTTAAGGAAATTTTGCTTTACATATAAGTTGATTGATAATTTACTATATCCACGTTGAAGGTGCCAACAACGTGATATTTTTTTTTATTCCAAGTCGCTACAATGGTTAATGACGGTCAACTTAGACATGAAAGTAACAGTCTATTTACAATTTAGCAAACCAATAAAGAATTATAATATTAGTGTTGTAGCTGTAGTGACCGTTCCCCTCTCTTCGTCTACAGTGCGAGAGGCGATTTTCTGAAAGTTCCCCGTCTCCCCACCTCGCCGGCCGGCGATTCGCGGATTCTTCCGCCTCCGTCTGCTGCTCCGGCGGCGGGAGGCTGGGGAATCCGCGGATCCCGGCTTGTACATAGTGTAGGGGTAGGTAGGGTTGCAGCCGGCGGTGCTACGGAGGTGGAGGTGCCGGCGGTGGTGTGTTTGGTGTCGATCTGCTCTTCCTCCGGCGTCGGTGTTCCCTGGAGCTCCTTCGCGCGCGGATCGACTTCCCTGAGCTCCTCGATCTACGGATCCGTGGAGTTCGTCGAGCCCCTGCCGGTTCCGGCTAGACGACGGTGCCGATGTTTACTTTCTGAAGGTGATGTTGCTTTCTACCAAGTTGGCCTCGCCGCCCGTGGTGCAGGGTGGAGGTGTCATGCCGAGGAGCGTCGACTCCCTGCTCGCCGAGGGGTGCCTCCGAGTCCAAGGTTGTGGAGGTTTGGCGGCGGGTTTCGCCGGCGCAGCGTTCTGCTCCGTGGAGACGAAGCCAGAGTTCAGACAGGACCTTGTTGTAATTTCTTTGTTTGTCTGGACTTTTCTGTAAGAAACTTGGTGTAATGCAATATGATCCTTTGTCGCAAAAAAAAAAGAGTTTAGAGGGTCGGGTCAGTTAGGCGGCTACATTGTAGTTAGACAACTACATTGTAGTTGCCTAATTCGGTTTGCAATTAAAATCAAGAACCTGATGGGGAAAAAATCAAGGACGTACAAAGCACAAAGCAACATACTTGCCTCTTTGATGGACGCAGACTTATCACTCTCGAGTATGTCTGCACCTGATATATGGAAAACAATTCAGAAAAATAAAAAATGTTCGAAAAATTCTGAAACTTTTTACGCTCGAAGTTTACCAAGTATTCTACTCGTGTAAATAATTTGGCCGCAAAAAATTATTCGTTGACTTCCGAGTAAAAAGACAAATCTCTGATGAATATAACATGTATATAGCGTATTTTTGGCAAATCTTAGACCCAGGCTGCAATTAATGTCATTTTCTGACACAATTTTTTGTACGGGTGCGATACTTGATAATATTTGCCCGACTGAAAGTTTCAGAAAATTTTGAACTTTTTTTTAATATCAGGTGCAAACGTACCTGAGACACCGCGTATTTTCGCCTCTTTGATGTGATATTCTAATTGAGATTATTCATCGATGAGGTAACTCAGCCAAGATATCATCACAGGCAATACGGGTCGGTTTGCTCTGTGTATGCATATACTTGGTATTAAAAAATGTTCTGTAGCACGCACCTTGACACATCAATCTTTTCATTCTTTCTTTTTCTTGAACCCTGACTTAGTCGGCTAGTTCTGTACAGAAAAAAAAATCAGCGTGCAACAACGCCAGGTTTCATCTTTTAAATATTGGACATTTTAATAAAAATAAACGGTGTATGTATATATGTTGGCCTATGTGGAAGAACCTGGTCGATAAACGCTAAAACATCTTATGTTTAAAAACAGAGGGAGTATAATCTTTACTAATAAATGGGAGTTTTTTTTTGCGAAACACAGTACAACGCAGGCGCTCATATACACGCGCACACACTCACCCCTATTAACACACGCACGCACACCCTACCCCTATGAGCACTTCCGAAAAGACCGAGTCAGCGGGTCGAGTCTTGAGATTGACGAAGTCACCACGGGCGCCTCGCTGTCGACGGGACGTCGCCTTCCACTGAAAAATATTCCGCATTAAATGAGAAATATCTGCGTCAAACCTACGGTTTGAACTCTGGTGAGCTGGGGGTACAACCACCCTTCTAAGTTCTAACTATCTTATCACAGGCAAGTTCTCAATAAATGGGAGTTGGTGGTTGGTGTAACCGTGCGAACCATCCTCGCTTTTGCCCTCCCACGACCGCGCGCCGACCTGTGGGCCACCAGAGGAAAACGGCCTCGATTTTATCCCTGACTCAGTCCTCGATCTCCTCCATGGAACCCTAGCACAGGGTCAGGCCGCCGCGGCGCCGCTCCTCCTCCTGTCTCGCCCCCCGCTCCGGGCCCTGGCCCCCTACCACCCATGGTGAGGAGCAAAGAGGTGCCCAACGACGGCTGCGTTGGCGCGAGCCTGCCGATAAATCGCGGCGGCGCGGCCATGTCATCCCATCAAAGCCTCCTGCCGAGCTACATGACGGCCACAAGAAGCTCCGGCGCCAAGGTCGGCCATGTTGAATATATAAGCAATTTAGCATATGATTTAATTCGTGAAAACAGTAAATAGAACATGACTAGAATAATAAGAATTAAACTAATCATGCGATCTACCAGTACAATACATAAACAGATGCGATCTACCAATGCCGTAGATAAACAGAACAAATCTACAGCATATACTACTAGCAGAAATTATAGTAGTAATTCGAACAGGAAGATTAGGAGATCATACAGTGTGGCGGCAGCGGCAGCGGAAACGTTGGCGTTCGTGTTGTCGCCCATGTCGTCGATGAAGAGGCTGCCAATATCGGGGAAGAAGTCGTCGTTGGGGAAGAACTCGAAGCCAGTAGTCACGCGAGTGCGCTTCCCAAAAACCTGATTGCCCCTCTCCCGTACAGGATCACAGGAGGCGGGGTTCCGGAGGCCTACTGTCCCTTCAACCGGTGCACGCCGGAAGACGGGATGGAGAAGACTTGGAAGACGGCGGCGTAAGGTTCTGGAACTAGGACGGCGAGCGACCATGTGTTGCGTGTAGGCGGCTAGGGTTCGCTCAGCCAGGATATATAGTGCGGGTCGGGTAGGACGTGGGCGCAGCCGCACGATCAAGTTGGTAACAACCCCACGATCCAAAAGAATCGGAAACGGCTGAGGTAATTAACGCGTCCGTTAATTATCAATCAATGACTTATTTAATTTTTCCGAACAGCAAAAATATAAGCTCGGCTCGGCGAGATTTCCGCAACCCGCGGCGTGTCGTGACGAGACGAGCGAGCGGCGGCGGAGGAGGAGGAGTGCGTGGGAGAGAGCCTTCTGTTCACTCAAGCACACCAAGTGTCTCAACACTCCACCTTATAAGGTGGTGTTTGTCTCCTCCAACTAGCAATGTGGGACTAAACTTTAGTCCCCAACCAGCCATATAAATGGGCCATGAGATTTTAGGAATTTTAGTTGGGCCATGTGAAAAAACTGTGATTTAATTTGGGCCATGCGCAAAGTCCCATAAAATTCCAACCATCCCCCACAAAGACTCATTGGCACACATCTCATCATTCAGTTCCAAAATATTGTTTTATATACTGGTGCTTAGTGGAGACTGTTAAGTTGAACTTCCACTTAGAAACTTATACTACACTAGATCACAACTTGGATAGTGGACTATGCCTTGAACTACGAGTTTGCTGCAAACTAGTTTCACACAAGCCCTTAACCGATACAGGGCTGCCGCAAGGCTTCCCCGCGGGTGGAGCTTATGCGTCATACTCCAAGACCTTTCATGAGTTTACTAGAGAGCACCCAACTCTCATAGACTACGACGTTTAATAGTCAGACTCATATAGGTGTATTCCTCAAGAGATACTCTGCAGGATAACATCTCCGCTTATAAAAGTAAGCCGCTTGGAACACATTAAGATAAATCTCAACCTGCCATGCAGATCAGGAGAGTATTGCATCTTCACGGAGTGGGAAAAATAATGTAGAGATACTCTCCTCCCAGCTGACCAACAGCTTGTCACCCACTTCTAATTCACGGGATCTCCGATCACATAGAGTGGTTTACCACTGTGGACAACTCATACCGTGGGTCTCAAACCCATCTCCCTCGATTCACTATCTATCACATTACGTGATAAACCCTTTGTGAAGGGATCTGCCAAGTTCTTAGACGTTTGGATATAATCCAACGCAATAACTCCGGAGTTTTCAATTTTCTGACAGATTTCAATCTCCTCTTCACATGCCTTGATGATTTCAAATTATCCTTAGAACTTTTAATCTTAACTATCACAGTTTGATTATCACAGTTCATAAGGATAGCGGGTATTGGTTTTTCAACCACAGGTAAGTCCATCAAGAGCTCACGAAGCCACTCTGCTTCAACAGTGGTTGTGTCTAACGCTGTGAGTTCTGCTTCCATAGTTGACCTCGTTAAGATGGTCTGCTTGCAAGACTTCCAGGAAACAGCGCCACCACCGAGTGTAAACACGTAACCACTCGTGGCCTTAATCTCATCAGCATCAGATATCCAGTTTGAATCACTATAACCCTCCAGTACCCTCGGATACCCGGAGTAGTGAATTCCATAGCTCGCAGTGCCTTTTAAATAACGCATAACTCTCTCAAGAGCATGCCAATGATCATCTCCCGGATTAGAAACAAACCGGCTCAACTTGCTCACAGCAAAAGAGATGTCAGGCCTCGTGGCACAAGCCAAATACATAAGCGAGCCAATAATCTGAGAATATCTCAGCTGATCTCTAGCACTATGTTGATTCTTTCGAAGCAACACACTAGGATCATATGGTGTCGGAGAAGGCTTGCAGTCGTCATACCCGAAGTGACTCAAGACCTTTTCCACATAGTGAGACTGAAGCAGTGTAATCCCACCATTACCATCTCTCAGCAGCTTGATGTTCAAGATAACATCAGCCACTCCTAGATCCTTCATCTCAAAACAGCGAGATAAGAAATCCTTAACCTCCTTAATCAATTAAAGGTTGGTTCCAAAGATCAGTATGTCATCGACATACAGACAGAGAATAACTCCCTCGCCCCCACCATGGCGATAGTACACACACTTGTCAGATTCGTTTACAACGAAACCTGCAGCAGTTAAAGTTCTTTCAAACTTTTCATGCCATTGCTTAGGAGCTTGCTTCAGGCCATATAAAGACTTCAACAACTTGCACACCTTTGCTTCCTGACCAGGTACTACAAAACCATCGGGCTGATCCATGTAAATTTCCTCGTCTAACTCTCCATTTAGGAAAGCTGTCTTAACGTCCATTTGATGAACGAGAAGACCATGCGAGGCAGCCAACGAAAGTAGCACATGAATCGTGGTCAGTCTAGCCACAGGTGAGTAAGTATCAAAGAAGTCTTCACCTTCTTTCTGGGTATAACCCTTGGCCACAAGCCGCGCCTTGTACTTCTCAATAGTACCATCAGGCCTAAGCTTTTTCTTGAACACCCACTTACATCCTACAGGTTTACACCCATAAGGACGATCAGTGACTTCCCAGGTTCCATTAGCCAAGATGGAATCCATCTCGCTACGGACAGCTTCCTTCCAGTAGTCAGCATCAAGAGATGCATAGGCTTCTGAAATGGTACTGGGTGTGTCATCCACAAGGTACACAATGAAATCATCACCAAAGGACTTTGCAGTCCTCTGTCTCTTGCTCCTAACAGGAACTTCATTGTCATCCTCCACAGGATTATCAGTGTGTTCTATCGAAATGGTAGGATCAGGAATATCAACCAATTCCTGACTAGATGTATTAGGTATCTCCTGATTTGATGAGCTAGGCATATCCTTCATCGGAAAGATTTCCTCAAAGAAAGTCGCATCCTTCGACTCCATAATCGTACCAACGTTAACGTCGGATACCTCAGATTTTACTACCAAAAATCTATAACCAACGCTATGAAAAGCGTAGCCCAGAAGAACACAATCCACGGTTTTTGGTCCTAGCTTGCGCTTCTTGGGAATTGGTATATTGACTTTCGCCAAACAACCCCAAGTACGTAAGTAAGAGAGTCTCGTATTTTTCCTTTCCCATTCCTCAAATGGAGAAACGTTTTTTTCTTTGTGGGAACTCGGTTTAGGACATGACAAGCTGTCAATAGAGCCTCCCCCCACCATGCCTTGGAGAGACCCGAAGTGTCTAACATGGCGTTAACCAAATCAGTCAGAGTTCGGTTCTTTCTTTCGGCCACCCCATTTGACTGAGGCGAGTAGGGAGGCGTCCTCTCATGAATTATACCATGTTCCGCACAAAAAGAATCAAACTCATTGGAAAAATACTCTCCACCACGATCAGACCTTAGCCGTTTAATTTTCCGATCAAGTTGGTTCTCTGCTTCAGCTTTATAGATTTTAAAGTAGTTTAAGGCTTCATCTTTTGATTTCAGAAGATACACATAACAATATCTAGTGGAGTCATCAATAAGCGTCATGAAATATTTCTTTCCGCCTTTTGTCAACACGCCATTCATCTCACAGAGATCCGAATGTATAAGTTCCAGCGGTGCCAAGTCTCTTGCCTCCGCAGTCTTATGGGACTTGCGAGGTTGTTTAGCTTGCACACACACTTGACACTTGGAACCTTTGACAGTAGTGAATTTCGGAATTAAATCCAAACTAGCTAGCCGCGTCATGCAACCAAAGTTAATATGACAAAGTCGTGAATGCCAAATATTGGACTCAATCTCATGACAAATATGATTAATAACTTTAGTGCAAAAATCTGACAAAGATAGGCGGAACAAGCCTCCGCACTCATAGCCTTTTCCAACAAATTGTCCATACTTAGATATTACAACTTTATTGGACTCGAAAACCAACTTATAACCATCTCGACGTAGAAGAGATCCGCTGACGAGATTTTTATTGATGGAGGGCACATGATGCACGTTCTTCAAGCGCACGATCTTCCCAAAGTAAACTTCAGATCGACCGTGCCAACACCACGAACAGAAGCATGTGACCCGTTCCCCATCAGCACGGGAGAAGTCCCTGTGAACTGGTAAGAAGAAAACATGGAAGCATCAGCACAAACATGTACATTGGCACCAGTGTCAATCAACCATTCAGGAGAATGACAAACTGAAAGGATAGTAGGAAATATACCGTACCCAGAATCCTTCATCTCAGTGTCGCCAATGACAACATTGGCAGTCTTGCCGTTGTTATCCAGTCCGCGCAGCTCATGGCGGTTGGGACAGCGAGGTGCCCAGTGAGTTGGATCACCGCAAACATGGCATGATCCCTTCATCGGCTTATTATTGTTCTTATTGAAGTTGGTAGGCTGTTTTGGCTTGTGCCTATCATCAGACTTGCCTTTGCCCTCAGATTTGCCCTTGTTATATTTGGTCTTGTGGGACTGCTGGAAATTCTTCTTCTGTACCATGTGGGCACTAGAACCAGCCTCAGTAACTCGAGCACGAGTGTCCTTTACTCTCGCCTTCTCTTCCACGTCAAGAGACCCAATGAGATCCGAAACGGAAAACTCTTGCCTCTTGTGTTTCAGAGCAGTAGCAAAGTTGCTCCATGAAGATGGAAGCTTAGCGATAATGCCACCGGCAACAAACTTGTCCGGCAGGTTACACTTAAAATGCTCAAGTTCTTTTGCGAGTGACTGTATCTCATGAGCCTATTGTACAACAGAGCGTTCATTAGTCATCTTGTAGTCATAGAATTGTTCCATGACGTACAACTCGCTGCCAGCGTCCGAGGCCCCAAATTCGGCCTCGAGCGCATCCCACATATCCTTTCCGTTATCGAACGACATGTACGAGTCCACAATGGAGTCGTCAAGGATACTGTGGAGGGCACTCTTGAAAAGAGTATCGAGCCTCTCATATGCCTCCAGTTGTTCAGCATTAAGCTCGCCCTCAGGCTTGCCTTTGGTGGCGGCATAGCAGTTACTGTTCTGAAACCAGCAAACTGCTCTCATGCGCCACCGTTTGTAAAGCACCCCTTTAAAGGGAAACAGCTTCGTTGACGCGAGAAAGCCAGGTGATGCAAATTGCCTATAATCAGGTTTTTGGATTGTTGAATATATAAGCAATTTAGCATATGATTTAATTCGTGACAACAGTAAATAGAACATGACTAGAATAATAAGAATTAAACTAATCATGCGATCTACCAGTACAATAGATAAACAGATGCGATCTACCAATGCCGTAGATAAACAGAACAAATCTACAGCATATACTACTAGCAGAAATTGTAGTAGTAATTCGAACAGGAAGATTAGGAGATCATACACTGTGGCGGCAGCGGCAGCGGAAGCGTTGGCGTTCGTGTTGTCGCCCATGTCGTCGATGAAGAGGCTGCCAATATCGGGGAAGAGGTCGTCGTTGGGGAAGAACTCGAAGCCATTAGTCGCGCGAGTGCGCTCCCCAAAAACCTGATCCCCCCTCTCCCGTACAGGATCACAAGAGGCGGGGTTCCGGAGGCCTACTGTCCCTTCAACCGGTGCACGCCGGAAGACGGGATGGAGAAGACTTGGAAGACGGCGGCGCAAGGTTCTGGAACTAGGACGGCGAGCGACCATGTGTTGCGTGTAGGCGGCTAGGGTTCGCTCAGCCAGGATATATAGTGCGGGTCGGGTAGGACGTGGGCGCAGCCGCACGATCAAGTCGGCTCGGCGAGATTCCCGCAAGCCGCGGCGTGTCGTGACGAGACGAGCGAGCGGCCGCGGAGGAGGAGGAGTGCGCGGGAGAGAGCCTTCTGTTCACTCAAGCACACCAAGTGTCTCAACACTCCACCTTATAAGGTGGTGTTTGTCTACTCTAACTAGCAATGTGGGACTAAACTTTAGTCCCCAACCAGCCATATAAATGGGCCATGAGATTTTAGATATTTTAGTTGGACCATGTGAAAAAGCTGTGATTTAATTTGGGCCATGGGCAAATTCCAACAGGCCAGAGCCATCGCGTGGGGCTGCCTTGTTGGCGTGGGCGTCACCGCCGAGGTAGCGGATGTCGGTACCGCTGGCGACGACGAGGGGAAGGTGATGTTCCCAGCGCCTGCGGCGGCGGCACCCCGGACCTCCTAAAGTACCAAGCTCGTGGTCATTTGACTACCAGCCCGACTGCCCGAGCACCTCCAAGCCAGAGTGCCAGACGGCCTCCTTTTTCTGGAGCACCTCTGACCCGATCATGTCCCTGGCCCGACCTTCTCCTCTAGCCCCACGTGGTCTGAGATCGCCGCGGCGCTTGCTGCGCAGCTTCCACCATCCGCCGCCCTTGTCCTGACGGTTTCCTCCATGGAGGTCCTGCGGCCATCCTCCATGTGTTCCTGTCGGCTTCCTCCTGTTGCGCTCATTCTCCCGGAGCACCTAATGTCGTCTTCTTCGTTTCCAAGCACGAACAAGGTGATGTGCTACACTTGTTTGGTCATAATTTTTTCTCTGTTTGAATATCAGTGGAGAAATTGGTCTACGTTTTGTGTATTTTTTTCTCTGTTTGCATATCAGTGGAGAAATTAGTCTACGTTTTGTGTAGATGCGTAATTTGGTGCATAATAAGATAATGTGCAAATTATCAAATTCCATTGGCGACTGACCTGTAGTGTCCTTTAGGCTGCTATGCCTTTTGTGAGAAAAAGGGAGACAGATACCTGGCTTAGACCAGATTGACAATGACGATAAAAAGTCGGTGAAATTGTGAAGAAGTGTCAAGAACTAAATACTGTAAACCTGACAATCATGGACAGTTTCAAACAGGCCCCTAGCTCAATATCGTAATATCGTCTGCACGTTCTTGTTACTTTAGTACATCTGCATTTTGTTCGTTGGCGGTACTTCTAATTGCAATTTTGTTCATATGGTTGGTCCCAGACCAACACTCATGGCCAGTTGGTTATGGCATCTTAATTCTGCGAGGACAACACTCATATCATTGTATCTAAATTTTGTTGGTTTGCATCTGTGTTAACATCAGTTGTTACTCCTACATTCGCTACATACACAACTGAAAAGTGACTCTACATTTCGGCATGAACATCAGCTTCGTGCTTGTCATGAGCATTATGATTGGCCTGAAGTGACTCTACATTTCGGCCTGAACAGCAGCTTCGTGCTTGTCATGAGCATTATGCTTGGCCTGAGATCAGGGCACAGGGTGGTGTCTCCCCTGTACTGCACAACACGCTTTTGTTCGGTTCACAGGGGCTCACTTTCCTCTCGACAATTGCAGGAGCACGATCAGAGCAGCGACCAGGTTTCACGACCACTCGACCAGGGGCATGACCATAGTAGCAACGTGGGCCAGTGCCTCTCATGCTCCTACCCGTCCTCGAGGCTCCACCCATCCTACTCCTGCTCTATCTGCCAATGATCAACAATTGTTCTGTGCTGCGTCTGATACTACTGCTACTCCAGTCCATACTATTGTAGTGTATGAAATTTGATTGTATTCTTTAGAGTTGAGTCTTCAATTCATGATGTTTAAGTGCTTAAATTTGTGCGGAGTGATTATACCAAAACTGCAAGAATCATGTCTATATGTGCTCTGATCATAAGGTTATGAGCAAAAGATGAGTTTCTTACAGTTAATGAGCAATTAAATGAGTACTATACTCTATTCTTTTTGCTGAATTAATTCAAAATCAGTCCAGGCAATTGACTTCTCCTTATCTTGTCATCTTTGGGTTGTTTGTTCTCAGGTACGGAGTGATTATGCCAAACTGCCGCAGCCACTGAACATTGCGTAGGACAAGGTCAGCTAGAAGCTGAGATGATCCTAATCTCCCATGTAAGTCACCCCCTTCCTGTGTGAGTGCACTTGTACTTTTAGTATGCTCCTAATTGTTTGATAATGCTAAAATTGGAGAAAAATATTCTACATTCTTAATCAGGCAAGTCATATACACAACTTGTGCATAGTAGACCCTATTTCGAGCTTAGTACAATAAAACCAATTATAGTTTGATCATGTGAAGATGAAGATTCTGTACTTTGGTGGATGAACTCCTTGCCCTTGGAGATGGTCCCATGTGTTACAAGGCTTAAATAGGAAAATCAAGTTGTGGAATTGTAATAGAAATATAAAGATGCCTGATAAACATCATTCGTTGCTATTTGGCCTAATGTTTCGAATTCTGCACTAATAAGCAAGTTCAAGCCTGGTTACCTTTATCCCCAGATCTAATGTGAGTAGGGTACCAAGAACAACAGGGAATTGTGTTACTGATTGTAGCTGCTCTAAGAAGTTGCTTACTCCGCATCTTTGATTTGGCAAAGGAAGTTCAAAATTCAGTCTGCCTATAGTTGTTGTTTTTCTTATTTGGTGGAGGTGGAACTTTATCAGCTTTCAATTACATTTAATGTAAACATCGTTGTAAAATTCCTTGCAAGATATTCTACCAGGGGGGCCATCATCGTGAGGTTTATGTCATCCCAACACACTGAGATGAAGGATCGGCCGCCAACGAATTTTGACGAGGATAAAAATGGGTCACATACTAACTGGGACAATTATCTGTTACACTCGTTACAGAAAATAGTAATGCCAATGGCAGTGTGACCTGGGCACAAGGTACAAATAATACTTCCATGATAAATCTTGTGCTTAAAATATTTGATATATCATGATTCTCAAAATTAAATAAAGTTTGCACTATCATTATTGTTTTTGTGTACTGTTCTTCAAATATTTGCAAAGTAATTTTCATCCATCTAAATTTAATGTACATTTTTTCTTTGACCAGTGTAGGAGCCTCAACAAGAACTAGGTGGGCAAAGATCCGCTGTAGGGGAAAGTAGCAGTCAGGTTTCCCTCGCCTGGGATGTCCCAGAGTAGTCTTCTTAATATCAACCTGCTCTTCAACCTGCTCTTTGTAAGTAGAGTACATTGTTGGATGTCCCAGGAAACTTTTGTGGTACATGCTTGGAGAAAATTCGCATATTGGTGACACAATATTTTAATACACATATTGTTGTTCACACACTCATTCATAAAAAAAAAATATGGTTAATTATTTCTCTATATTTTTTGTTTATTAGCCCGGCAACTAGTATAGATACTTAGGAAGATAGAGGGCAGTGTCGTGTTTACTGGAGCTAAATTGGCTCGTCCCGGTTACAGCTTGATTGGAAGGCCAGGCCGAACATCACCCAACAGCCGGTAGTACTTAGACGGGCCTTCTATCTTTTCTTAGAATATACATGAAGGATCCAAATCTCATGCACGGGCCGCGGCCTGAGAATTGTAAAAAAGCGCATCCAAACACAAATCGGGAGGAGATTATGGTGTGGTCATCGTGGTCCACATTAGACCTTTGCTTATGTATTTTTTTTAGTTTCATCATTGATCTTTTTATCGTTCATATTTGTTTAGGTTTGTTCAATTTAATATGTCATCTATAGTGCATCGAGTTAGTTTCAAAAAACCGTGTACCGCTGTCTAGATACGAAATTGCTTCTCCCAGGGAGCGCAACCGGTTGCACGGTCGTGGCACGCACGACGCGGGCGCACACACGTTCTTCCTCCTCCCCTTTCGTCCTCAATTCATCTTTCTTCCGTTTCTCTTCCCAAAAATCTCCTCCCCTCTATCCAATTTCTCTCTCTCTCTCTCTCTCTCTCTCTCTCCGCACCCCCATCCTTAATGGAGGCGACACCGGCCGAGATGGCGCCGGCGACGACGCCGGCGACCCCCACCCTTCCCCTAGACTCCTCCATGAGTCGGCAACGGCGAAGCCGCTGCGACCGACAGGGAGCTGCGGCGGAGAAGGCGCCGACGAGGATGGACCGAGGCGAAGCCGAGCAATAAACTTAACTTGGGGGGTGCGGGGTGGGGCGCCAGAGCCGGAGAAGATGGGGGTGCCAGGTAGAGGGATGGTCGGGCGGATGCGGACCGATGGAGGAGGGCGGGACGACGAGGCGGCCGTGGTAGAGCCGCCGGCCGCGCGCGGCGGTGGTAGTCGGTTCGGCCGGCGTTTGGCTGCCGGGGTGGAGGTGGTTTTTTTTCCTCCGGCCCCGTTTGTCGTCTAGCGGTCAGAACGCGCGCGCTTGAGCTGTCGGAAACCACGCGAGTGCTCGCGCGTAAGCTAGACTTGCCCGTTTAGATATGAGCCTTGTGTGATTTCGTAGAGAGAGCGTGGGAGGAACCAAAAGACTCAAAGAAGCGCGCAACCGAGAGACAATTCGTGACAGGCCACAGGCTGGCTAGGGCGACCAGAACTGAACGCTGCTTTGTCATATTACCGGTGGCCGGTACCTGAAATAGCAGTACCACACCGGAGTAGCTACAGCTAGCCGTGCCGGTACTTAATCGGGCAGGATGTCGGTGTTCCGGCAAATGTTTCCAAACACACAAAGATTGACTGGTCAACTCGTTTTCTCCCCTAGTTTTTTTAGGCCTTTTCTCCCCTAGTTGTTGCTCATCCAGTCACGTGATTTTTACCTCTCATGTTTACAGTCGTGTGTTTCATCTTTTCCTAACGTGACTTGTGTACATTTATTCATGTCTTTTAAGCGTATTAGTATAGTAGGAAGAACATTAGATATGGTCATCTCGTGGTGTATTTCTCTTCATTTCTGTGACCAACGTGTATCCTTGCTTCCACTTTGAAAACGTCAAAGAGATAGACCGATCCATTACGGGGTAGGGTAGTACCTAAAAGGTTCCGATCATTGGTGGTTACTTTCGGATTCAGTGATGGTGTCAATCTTTACAGCGCAGCTGCTGGCAAATGGCAAATGCAGGTGCAGCCTTAACAGAGAGCACATGTACTGATGAACCACAGGGTAGCTTACTGCATATGTAATGTGCATGCGAGACTGAGGACAAGGAGCCCCAGGATCCGTCTCTTTCGGGCTCGAGGCTTTATCGGGATCTCCTCCCGCCGCAGAGCTGCTGCATTCCTGAAAATTCCAGGTACGTATGCGTCCAATCCGCATGTACAGCGGCCACAACACTTTGATCAGCAGCCGCACTTTTGTTGGGCATCGTGCCGCCGGCGCCGGTATATGCCTCGTCACGTCCACGCCACGGTGTGGGCGCGGCGGCGCGTTTGCCGCCGGCTCCATCCTATCTTGTCGCCTTCTTCCCGGTGCTGGTAGTACTGTGTGTATCTTTCGGCTTCCATGTTTGCTAGGAAGAAATTCAACAAGACGCCCATCTGAAAAAACGAAACCAAAAGCAAGCCCTGTGCATGCACGCTATCTGGCTCTTGGCAATCACAAAGAATGAACGTAAACTGTAGACCACAGAGGCAACAAAATTGCAGAATATCGTAGCAATGCACTGCAACAGTAAAACGCATCATGTGTAGTAGAAAGCTTTTAGAACCAAATCCCCCTCTGTTTAGCTAAATACCATGCGCATACGTACATGCAATGCATTACCTCTGTTCCAAAATGTGAAATATTCGGTAGGCTAAAATAACTCACCAGAACGTTTTACATTTTGAAACGGAGGTAGTAGGTGTCGGTGTCGCCACAAACACACCAATGGGATAGCGCGAGCGACGCATGACAGAACCAGTATTAATGGGTTCTTTTTTTTCTCCTTTGAAGCTATCCAGCAGTTGAAGCAGATCTAGAGCTCTGACCGATGAGCATGTATCTGTAACCATCAGGGTGGAAATTAATTCAGAATAAGACTTGCTACATTGACTGGTGATGATCTGTGCTAGCCAATCATTACATTATCTTTAGATGCACGCACGCACCGCAGGGAAGAAAGCGAGGTTTTATCTTTCTAGAGCTGTGCTACATACTAACAGATTATACATATGATTGGTACGTGTTCTTCTAGAGGTATTATATCATGGACAATTAATAAAATCTCTTAGAGGGAAAAGGCTCACTCTAAGGTGCCGCCTTTGCTAATTTTCTGTTACGAGAAACTTTTAAATTGGATTTTTAAAATTAAATTGCGGTCTTGAAGGTGTACAGCTTTAGTTTTTTTTGTAAGTTATACTGTTGGAATTATTGAATTATGGACCAGCCCATTTATGTCCAATTAAGTACAGTAATTCCTAGTCAACCCGTAGTTCCGAATACGAGGTCTCCCGCGTTTCCCAGGCGGCGGCGGAAAAGCTTTTTCCTGCTCCAATCTCCGGCGATTGTGCTGGTCCCCTCTCCTTCCGCTTGCCGCTCCGGCGGCAGGAGGGAGGGGACCCCGTTTTTTGCATGGTACTTAGGGCTAGGAGTTCTCTGGCATGGCGCGTCGTTGGGGTGGTGGGAGCGGCGCCCGGACAAATAAATCTGCCTCAACTCTTCTCCCACACCGGCGTTGTCCTTAATGGCGGCGTCTCGGAGTTGGTGGCACTGTGTGCTTGCCGATCTTTCAGATTGGTGGCTTTAGAGTTCATGGATGGTGTCGGCGAGGCGGCGGCGACGACTCCATCAGATGGTTTTTTTCCTCCTGCTCTGTCTCCGTTGCTGCGGCGTTGTCTTCGGCGCCAAGGTAGAGCAGAGAGGATTCGTCCAGGAGTACGTGCAGACGGTGGTCTGCACTGGCGACAGCTGGAAGATGGTGTACCTTGTGGTGGGTTCGTGGTTGAAGGCTGATGGTTCTGGTTCCCTACTCCGACATCGTCGTGCGTGGGTGCCAGTGCTGAAGTTCGATGGCGTGTCCGGGGACATGCTGCCCCGGTCTGATTCTTTCAACGGCAATGGTTTGTCCTATGGCAAACTACATTGGAGGTCCGAAAAGCTGATGATCAGCGATGGAGCCGCGTCGAGCTCGGGTGAAGAGGTGATCTGTCTATTTTTTCCTTGGTGGCTGCTACGGTGGTGCCGAAAAAGATGGATAGGCGTTGGTTTGTCACATAGGTTTATCCTATCTTTCCAGATCTGTAAGATCGGTGTATACGTACTTTGTATCTCGCCTTTTATTTATCAATGAGAATCGTATTACCATGCAAAAAAAAAGTACAGTAATTCCTAGTGAAAACCTAAAGGCTAATTTATACTCCCTCCATATCAAAATATAAGACTCTCTAGCTAGCTAGTACACACATGAATTTATAGTCTTATATTTTGATACGGAGGGAGTACATGGCAACAGGTGTAGTTACAGTTTAGTTCATATTGGTAATTTACAAGGTGATTCACCTCCTTATGATGGAGGCCGTTTTCACTTCTTGTATGTGCATCATAAGAAGAGCTACATGCGCGCTACTCCGCCGCCAGGCTCATCACGACCCAACGCTTGTGTCGAGTTTCAGGAATTAGTCATTCTAGGACCTATGTCAGGTGTATGCTTCTTTTTGCTACATATGTTTGGAGAAGCTGAATCCTTTTCGTGTCCAACACGAGTGGAGGAAGAATCTGGTTCGTCTCATCGATTTCTCCCTGGTCGTTCATTTTACCTTCACCGTTTATAGAGAGGTCGCTCCTCACTCTAAGAAAAATATGCCACACATGAGACTTCCTTGTTCTAGAAACTTGCGCCGACATCCAAGTATTTTCCATCCCATGTTCCTGCATGCACCATGAGACGGGACAATAGACCTCCGGAACTCCGCTTCTCATGATCCTGTACATGAGAGAAGCGGTTAGCCTTTTGGGGAGTGCACTTGCGCTCCTCCTCCGCCGCCCGCCTTGTCGTGACACGCGCGTCGGTTTTCTTTTGCCACACATTTTTGGAGAATCTGAACGGTCTATCCAAAGTTGAACCATTTTTGTGTCCGACATGATTGGAGGACGAATCAGAACGGCTCATCTCATTCGTTTCTCCATGAATGTTTTTCCTCGGCCGTCTATAAAGAGGTTGCTCATAAATGTAGACGAATACGCAAGTGAGACTTCCTCGTTTCAGAACCTTCCGCCGCCATCAAAGTTTTCTCCATCCTGTTTTCCGTGTGCACTGCGAAATGGGACTGTAAGCTTCCAAAATGCCGCTTCTCATGATGATGTATGGTAGAGACACGATCAGGTTGAGAGCGCACTCGCGTGTCTACTAACAGCGACGACTTTCCAACGACGAATTCTTTTCCAACATCAACAACCTATTCGGCAACATGGCTGACAATGCGAATACGAGCGGTTCAGGCTTTTGATAGAGTTTCTGTTGCTATTTTTGGTTTAGATCTGTTATTTTCAGCATGCTTGTTAGTTTGTATGATTAGTTTAATACTCGTTGTTATAGTTATGAATTATCTATTATTTCTATGGATTAATTAAATCATATGAGAAATTACTCATATATTCAACATATACATGGAAGGAGGTGGCTATATATGTTCACATGTTAGATGTTGACCTAAAGGTTTATGAAATGCATCCCTCTTAGTCGAATCTACTCGTTTCCGCAACATGGAATGGAGCAGTCCCTTGTTACAAGACCGACAACAAACCAGACATATCCATTTCCATCCACTGCTAAATTGCACTAACGTACCCATAATGGAGCTAGGTAGCGAGCAGGTATAATCAAGTACTGGCTAATTCCAGATGACAGCGATATGGAGGAGCAATGGAGCCAAGGTTGGACGCCATGATTTGAGAGGTGCACTCCCCCAATTGCTGTTTTGGAGTCTTCTCTGATCTCCAAAGCGACACTGATCGTCCGTTTCCCTTTTTCTAATTCTAATGGGTGTAGGGCTGTCAGTTTACTATTGGAGAAGTAGGAGACTAGGAAATAGTTCTATTTACCCATTGAGAGCTGACAGCGACAGACGTTGCCATGACTAGGCTGGACATAAAGCTCGAATTTCGTTAAGCTTATTGAGCGCTCGATAACTCGACTCGTTTGTGCTCGACTCGTTATCTTAACGAACCGAGCCGAGCAACAATTTTAGCTCGAGCCAAGCAAACGAAAACAGAACGCCTTTCCCCTCCCCGCTACAGTAGCCAGAGGCGGAAAAGGGCGATCTCGAGTTCCGCCGGCGATCTCGCCGGTTCCCTCCACCTCCGGCGCCGCCGCGGCGTTGTGAGGTGGGGGGAACTGCTGGACTTCGTCGTGCGGCAGTAGTTTAGGCTTAGTTTTTCTACTTTCCTGTCCTTCCTCGTCGGCGTTGGTCTGGAGGGGATGCCGGCGGAGATGAAGAATAAGTCCTCCACCCCCTCTCTCCGGTCCGGCGGCGTGCTCGCTGGGAGGGTGGTGGAGTTTGTGTACTCTGGGCTGGCGGCTACCATGGCGGCGTCGGCTGCTGTGCTTTGTGGAGTTGTTGACCTTCGGGCTGGTCGCCATCGCGTCGTCTTCTCTGAGGGCGGCGTGCGGCCCGTGAGGGGGTTTGTGCTTCGTCAAGTTCTGCTTCGGATCTTCTCGTCCTGCTTCGATTCTCCGGCTGACCGTGGAGGTAAAGGGAGAAGGAGGAGGTTGGGGTCGATTCGCTTTTGGTTGGGGTGTTGCAGGTGGATTTCTTCTCCGACGATCCCGTTCCGGCCGGCCGTGGTGGCGAGGGGAACGGCTCTTTGGAGGTGGGTGATGCTGGTGGAGGTCCTGGTTGGCGCGGAGGCGGCTGGATGCTGGGTGGTTTCAGGAGGACGACGCTCAGACCGTGTTCGTTCATTGAGCTTAGATCTCGTCGCTGCGCGGCGGTGGATGCTGCGGTCCTCTACATTTGGTGGTGGTGTCTTCTTCCTGCTGGTTGGTGGTACGGCGGCTCCGGCGTCCTCTAGGAGTTTGGGGTGCGGCGGCGGTGGATCCGGCGATGCTTCTTTGGTAGCTTGAGGTGGCCTCTGCTTTTCGGGGGTCCTTTTGTAATTTTCGGTTTCTTCTGGACCTTTTTGTAAAGTGTTGTGCTACCTTAATATATGGGTCGGATCCTTTCCTCAAAAAAAAAAAAATCAAACTAACGAGTCTCGTGAGCTACTCGTTAAGATCGTTAGCGTCGTGGCAGCTGGCATTCGGCAAGTTAGCAATATTTATTTTCATTTCAATGTGTGGCACTACTATGAGTCTGTGAACTATTAGCTATCGATTTGTCATTTTTGAAGTACTTTTATATGTTTTACGGCTAAAATCTTGTCTTCCTGATGCTTGATGCATTTTAAGTTTTTATATCTTCTTAACGAGTCTTAACGAGTTGCTCGCGAGCGCTCGCGAACGTCTAACGAACCGAGCCGAGTTTTAGTTTCAGCTCGTTATTCTTAACAAGCTTAACGATCCGAGTCTTAACGATCTCGAGCCTTAACGAGCCGAGCCTTAACGATCCGAACAGCTCGTTAGTCCAGCCCTAGCCATGACAGTGCCATAGAGAAGCAGAAATCGCTATCACGTACTCCCGTCGATCGAGCTGCTGTTTATCGATCAGAGCGGGTCTCGTGAGCTACCAGTATTCGTGTGTTGCGTAAGTGTTTTTCCATCAGTCCACGTCCATTATGTGTGTCGATATTTGGGCTATCTGCTTTCGATGTCCGTTTAATTCAGTGGTCCAGTTCAAATTACGGCTGAAACCTAAGCATAATCAAGAGATCGATCGTCTGTCTTACATAGCCACACGCGTGAGAAACCGGCCAACCTTGCACAGGCATCTTCAGAAGATACAAACGGACACCAATGTTTGGCAACAAGGTTGCACAGATGACAGATCAACACATAATCAAGCTCGCCACCTGGAGTGACGGCGACCTTACAGCTAAGGTTGCACCCACCTCCTTTTATCTCACTATCCAAGCCCGGGGGGAGCAATGCAAATGCAACGCACTCGACTCGGCCATGGCCATTGCGGCTATGATGACAAAGGGATTCAAATGTCAAGAGACGGAATTAGAAGGAATCATTGTGCCTGCCCTCCGGCTCCCGGTGGACGGCGACGTGATGCTGTCACCCATGGACATGGTGGTGGACGTCTGCCGTCTCGCCGTGTCGCTCGCTGCTCGAGCGGTGTGCGCACTGCCCAGTGGCAGTGGAGGAAAAGAAATGGTACAGTGTAATGCCTGTTACAAACAGTGGAGCTACCTAAGTAGCTGCTGCTACTGCCGGCACGAACACAGTAACGTCTCGTTGACACCTGACGGTAATCAGTGCTGATTACTGTCAGCTCGCTGCCAGATCTTTCTCATGGTTCTTTTTCATAAGCTGCATATGCAGCAGATCCGGACATGAATTTTACTCCATTTCTCTGAAGATTCATCTGTCACTGTATCCTATGATCAGAGCCACCATCATGCTAGTACTACCAAACAGAACCGCGGGTACGAAGCATTAGTGATGATCGCTCGATGGCGAGGGAGACCGTGAGAAGACGAGTCCTAATCAAGTGCACATGCGTGCGCGCGTGGATTAGCCAAAATTTGCTTTCAGTTTGAGGGAGATCGTTGACAGAGAAGGCGGATTGAAATGAATGCCCTCACATGCATATGCCGCAACAACTAGATCGCCAAATCAACACGCGAGATCGATACGTCGGCGCGGCGGGCGTCGATCCATCTCTGGCTTTACCTACACATGAGTACGTCCTAGCGTTGTAGCGCGATGTAGATCGGCCGTCCACTCTTCCAGCACCGAACTGGACGAGCTGGATGAACCTAAACACTAGTACTTCTGCACAGAGTCGATCCGGGTTAATCGCGATCTGTAGTCCTTCCCAGGAGAATTAACGCAGGTAATGGGGTTGTGCCCCCGATCGGAACATTCTCCGGATAATAAGGCCGTGCATACGAAATCGATCGATCCACCTGGAGCAGAGTACTTACTCTTGTTTACAGGAGTAGTAGAAGTACGTACTGGAGTAATTTCAAAAAAAAAAAAAGTACGTACTGGAGTCTGGAGTAGCTCGTTAAGGGGCACGGGATTACTCGCTGTACTTCCGTTATCTGATGACCCACACGGCCTGCACAACCAGTTAAGGCTAATATTCGTGCATACGCTAAACATCGTTTGACATTTTTGCTTGATTAGTCTCCGATGTTCAAAGCGTTTTTATCAAGGCAAGAAGTACATGATAATTTTCTCTACGTCCAGAATTTGGCTCGAAAGCTTCAGATATCTCGCACCCCCACTGACATGGATATACATCTCGGGTACCCTACCATGAGGATACCTGGTGCACGTGACGACTAAGTCCCAATAGCGAAGAGCCTAATCGAAACCCAAGACAAGAGGCCCAACAAGATGGAGTACCCTCCAAGATTAGACATAGTCATAGTCAGTTTAGGTTTTCCTTACGTGTAAACTAGGTCGGTTACAAACTCCCGAGACCCAGCCTATTTAAAGGCTGGGAGGGGTGCCGATCTAAGACCAAGCCGTACTCGAACCACCAAAACTCTTGCGAGATTGTCGTCTCGCCGGAGCTCCCCTGTAATCGCATAATCCACAATCAATACCAGACAAGCAGGAAGTAGGGTCTTTACCTCCACCTGAGGGGCCTGAACCTGGGTCCTTAACCATGGGATTTGATGAGGGTACACCTCGTCAATTGGCGCCGTCTGTGGGAAAGAATAGTGCTGGACTCGCGGTTTCTTCGGTTCCATCGGAAAACGGCGACTCGCCGATCGGATCTACAAACGGCAACTCGCCGGCTGCATCGACAAACCAGAACTCGCCGACTCAGGCGGCACACGGCAACTCGCCGGCTCACTCGACAAACGGCAACACGCCAGCTTCACCCGCAAAAAGCGCATCGGATCCTCTGATGGATTTCGAGCCACACTCGCCAGGATTCCAGGAGGCCTTCTCCGATCTCGAGTCAGGTTTGGGTTTAACCGTTGGTTCGTTCAATTTTTTCGTCAACAAGCTTGGTGTGCAGGACTTGACGGATCCACGCCAACTCGCGACTTCCGCACCCGAGGCTCCATCGGTTGCGGCTCCTTCGACTGCGGATCCCTCAACTGTGTCCATACCATCGTCGACCCTCCAAGCTTGTTCGTCTGCAACAACCATGTCCACACGAGAGATGCGAGCTCATTGAAGAACTCCAGGGCGAGGAGGCCGAATCAGCATACGCACAAACGATCCCGAGCTGATCTCCCACTCGAGGATAGTTTCGACTGCGGGATCTCCTCAGCGACTTCGACGAACCTGAAACTCATATCGACAACCACGTCGACTCCGAGATCTGCACCAACAACAACAACCTCGACTTCGAGATTCATAACAACTCGCCGACGCCGAGAGCATAGGCGATGAAGGCATCGACAGCGAGATCCGTCCAGACGGACCACTCGACGGGTACATCGACTCCGACATGAGCCTTGATGAGATGTCGAGTCCATGACGGACTCGAAGACACACATACATACCCTCGGGTGATACCCCAGCAGGTTACGTCGCCATCGCCGCAGAATCATCAGATGCTGCGGCCAGCCGCAGGCCTACAGAATTCCCGTGCACAGTTACTATGCCGGACGGAGTCACAACTCTCACAATCACTGCTGAGATGGCAGCAAAAGCAGACAAAGTCATCAAGGAGTGCACAATGATGCCAGCAGACGCAACACAAGAGGAGATGTGACCTTCCAGTACTTCAACTGGCAGGAATCACTTCGACTGCGGCAGGTCAGAGCAACACTCGAAGAACGCAAAAAGCAAGCTAGCTTATCGAGTGCGCGAAGAAGACAGCTCTCCCTGAGCTCCACTGGGCGAGCACACAGGACCCAGATCAAGGTTGTCACACCTCTCGCCAGACGAAAGGGCGGCGCTCACCCGCAACTTAGGCAACTCTTTCATGACATACGACGAAGAAGGAGTGCCAGTACCCAAAACAGCTGCGGGTGCCCTCTTCACCGCTGCAGCGTACCTAGAGGCAATCAAACCTCCAGCTGATGACCCCAATGCAAAACTGCATCGCCAGCAGATCAAATCACTCGCCTTAGCGGCGAAGGCCATACGCCAAATTCCAAAAACTCCAGGTGGGAGTCGAGACCGTGCCCTAGTCGACGCGCGTCGGGAAGAGCATAATCACAGTGGTCGCCGCCACCACTCGAAGGAAAGAAGCGGCTCGCGTAGGCGCAGGTCCAGGAGCAGATCACGCAGATCTTACAGTAGCGACTCATACTCTGATCGAGATCCTGAGCCACATGGAGCTCTGTGCTTCACTCGACGCGTCCGCGAGACACGGATGCCCAAAGGGTTCAAACTCACATCTGAACAGCCCAAGTACACGGGTCGACAGGAACCTTCTGGCTGGAAGACTACAGGCTGGCTGTCGCGTGCCAGCGAGGACAAACACCACGCCATGCAATACATACGACTCATGCTCGAAGGCACAGCCCGCGACTGGCTCAAGGCCCTACCTCCATCAAAGTACGACTCGTGGGATCACTTCCGCGATGACTTCATCAAAAACTTCGAGCCTCTATGTGAGCGCCCAAAAACGTTCGAGGACTGCGGGCCTGCGTGCAACGTTCAGACGAAACGCTGAGGTCATACATCAGACGATGGACTGAGATACGCAACTCAGTCGGAGTAATTTCAGAAGATATGGCCATGGATGCTTTCATAATGGGACTCGCCAGGCGGACTCAAAGAAGCACTCGGTCGCAAAAAGCCAACCTCTGTGGCTACCTCTTGATGACCGACTGAGTGGGCAGACGGAGAAGACATGGCGCGCACCACACGCGGGTCCTCACCCCGTGACAATCATGAAAGCGGCAGTCGAAGCCGCAGAGACTCGTACAGAGACGACCGAAGGCGCAAACGTTCAAAACGTCACTACGACGATGACAGACCCGAATTCATGGCGGCTGGGTTCTCCACACCCCGCAATGACCAGGACAGAAGCGACCGACGGTCGGAAGATCGGCGAGACAGTCGAGATGATCGTCGAGACAGCCGAGACCGCGGCCAACGCAGTGATAGCTACAAGAGGAAGGACTGGCGCAAGTCACGGGCACAATCTGAGCGATCATTCGAAGAAAAGATGGACGCTGATTGCAGATTCCACCTGTACAAGGGGGACGACGGAAAACTGCGATCCAATCACTCGATGAGAAACTGCAGGGAGTTCGACCAAATGGCGACTGATTACGTAAATCGCAGAAAGGCAGCAGCCGCACAAGCACCTGCACCCGTGCCTCAGCCAAACAACGTGCCTGTTCTGATGGCACCACCTCCACCACCACAGCCTGCTGCAGGCGGAAACCTCGCGGGTGCCATACAGCACATACCTCGGGTGGACGAGCCACAGTACCCTCCGCCCCAAGGGCAGATGTACATGATACAGAAAGGTCGACCTTCCAACAGGGAGCAAAAACTTCGCACTCGACAAGTAAACATGGCGGTCATGTCACCTCCTGCGGTAACAGAATACTTGAAGGGATCCGAAACTACAATAAGCTTCAGCAAAGAGGACCACCCTCCATCGGTTGTTCGCCAGGGCACTCTGCTCTGGTACTCGACGCGCAAATTGGAGGCTACGCCATGTCCAAGGTCTTCATGGATGGTGGGAGCGGCATAAACATCATCTTCGCAGATACGCTCCGCAAAATGAACAGGTCAGTCGAAAACCTGCCAAGATCTTCAAATACCTTCCACGGTATCGTTCCAGGGAAAGCAATAAGCCCAGAAGGCACCATACAACTCGACGTGACGTTCGGGGACAAGCACCACTTCAGGACAGAGTCGATTGAGTTCGAAGTGGTCGACTGGAAGTCACAATACCATGCTATACTTGGACGCCCGACGTTCGCTCGATTCATGGCGGTGCCACATTACGCATACCTCCAGCTGAAGATGCCTGGACCAAAAGGAGTAATCACAGTCAAGGGAACTTCCAAAAGTCTGACTCTTGCGACCGAGAATTCAGCAAAATCTCTGAGATGTTTGGCATGGAAGCAACACTCGCTGATCTAGCGGTCTCCAACGATCGAACACTTATGCCAGAACAAAAAAGGTGGCAGTCGACAGAGCATTCAATGCCACCAATGACACAAGATCGCATCAGGTGCACCCGACTGACCCGACCAAGACAGTCAATGTCTCGTCGAGTCTGCCTATCGCATAGGAAAGCGCGCTCGTCGAATTCCTCCGTGAGAACTGGGATATATTTGCATGGTGTCCAGCAGACATGCCAGGTATTCCCAGGGAATTCGCCGAGCACTCTCTCCAGCTATTCCAGATGCTAAACCAGTCAAGCAAACAATGCGCCGCATATCCGGCCCAAAAAGAACTGCAGTCGAAGCCGAAGTCGACAGGCTACTCGCAGCAGGATTCATCAGAGAGATCAAGAAATCACAATGGGTGGCCAACCCCGTACTCGTAGAGAAGAAGCACACAGATATCCTTCGGATGTGCGTAGATTTTACAGCACTCAATAAGTGTGTCCAAAGGATCACTTTCCACTACCTCGAATCGACCAGATCGTCGACTCCACCGCCGGGTGCGCTCGCTTGTCCTTCCTGGATGCTACTCGGGTTACCACCAGATAAGGATGAAGGAAGAGATGAAGAGAAAACGGCGTTCATAACCCCACTCGGGGTCTACTGCTACACCACAATGCCTTTCGGGCTCAAGAACGCAGGCGCAACCTACCAGCGCATGATGCAAGATTGCCTCAAGAAGCAAATTGGGCGAAACGTCCAGGTCTATGTAGATGACATCGTCATCACCACAAGAGAGGAAAAACACTACTCGATGACTTGCGAGAGACATTCGCAAACCTCAAACGCTTCCACATCAAGCTCAACCCGAAGAAGTGCACGTTCGGCGTGCCAGCCGGGCAACTCCTCGGGTATCTAGTCTCAGCTCGAGGAATCGAGGCAGACCCGGAGAAAATACAGGCCATCTTGACGATGCAAAGGCCTTCAAAGCTCCATGACGTGCAAAAATTCGGGTCGAGTGCAGCGCTCAGTCGATTCATCAGCAAGCTAGGCGAAAAAGCACTCCCGTTCTATCGACTGATGAAGAAAGCAGATAAATTCGAGTGGACGCCAGAAGCCGAAGCAGCCTTCACGGACCTCAAGCGAGTCCTCACAAGCCCTCCAATCCTCGTCGCACCAAGGGAACGCGAGCCACTATACCTATATGTCTCTGCAACTAACAGGGTGGTGAGCACTGTTCTAGGGTCGAACGCAGAGAGGAGGGACACGCCCAAAGCATACAACGTCCAGTCTATTACTTGAGTGAAGTGCTCTCCACATCAAAGCAGCGGTACCCGCACTATCAGAAGCTGGCTACGCCGTGTTCATGTCCTCAAGGAAGCTGACGCATTACTTCTCCGAGCACCCGATCACTGTAATCAGCACCTCAGGGATCGGGGACATCCTCACAAACCCCAACGCAACTGGGCGAGTAGCAAAATGGCTCATCGAGCTAGCACCAAGAGACATCAAGTATGATTACCCGAAGGCCATCAAAGCACAAGTTTTACCTGACTTCCACACCGAGTGGATTGAAGCTCAGCTCCCAGGAGCACCAGATGTGTCCAACTCATGGACTATGTACTTCGACGGCTCAAAGAAAAACGAAGGCGCAGGCGCAGGTGTCATCCTCATATCACCAAAAGGCGACAAGCTCCGCTACATCCTACAAATGGGGTTCGAGTTCCCGTCCAATAACGAAGCAGAATATGAGGCTCTGATCCATGGCATGAGGATGGCCAAAGCCCTCGGGTGCACTCGACTGATGATCTACGGCGACTCGAATCTGGTGCAGCAAACAATGAAGGCCTGCGACGCAATCGCAGATAACATGATCGCCTACCGTGACCTGTACAACATCATGGAGGGCAGCTTCGAAGGCTGCGAGTTGCGGCACATAGGGCGTGAGAGCAATGAAGAAGCAGATAAGTTAGCCAACATTGGTGCGACCAAAGCACCAGTGCCACCTGGTGTCTTCTTCGAGCGCATCGAGCACAGATCAATCAAAAAGAAGCGGCAACTCCTCATCAGCCGCACCAGCCAAGAGCAAAGCACCTAGCACAGAGGACCCACCAGTCGAGGTACTCCTCATCGAGCCAACTTGGACTCAACCTTCCTCGCATACATACTCCGCGGCGAGGTACCCGAAGACTTCACAGAGTCAAGACGCGTCACTCGACGATCTAAAGCATACACTGTCATCAACGGTGAACTTACAAACGCAGCATATCAGGTATGTTCCAACGTTGCATAGCATTTGAAGATGGCCAAGCCATCCTTCGTGATATTCATGCAGGTACTTGCGGGCATCACGCCAGCAGTCGATCACTCGTAGCCAAAGCCTTTCGCGCAGGCTTCTACTGGCCCACAGCACTCAAAGACGCGGAGGACATAGTCAAAAGGTGCATCGGCTGTCAAAAATTCGCCACAAAGCCGCACGCACCCGCATCGGCGTTGAAGACAATACCATTGGCCTGGCCCTTCGCCCAGTGGGGGCTCGATATGGTTGGGCCACTCAAAAAATCCTCCCATGGAGGGCATACTCACCTTCTGGTGGCGGTCGACAAGTTCACCAAGTGGATTGAAGCAGTACCCATCACAAGTTCGACTGCCACTACAGCAGTCAATTTCATAAAATCCATCATATACCGCTTTGGTGTGCCAAGTAGCATCATCACTGACAACGGTACAAACTTCACGGCTGAGGAATTCAAATCCTTCTGCAAAGAGCAAGATATCACGCTCAATTATGCATCTGTGGCACACCCGCAATCAATGGCCAAGTCGAAAAGGCCAATGGGCTTGTGACAGTGGAATCAAGAAGCGCCTCCTGGTCCACTCAAAAGGCGCGGGTGCTTGGGTAGAAGAGCTCCCGTCTGTGCTATGGAGCCTACGCACAACACCCAACGCCTCACGCAATTCACTCCATTCTTCATGGTCTACGGCGCAGAGGCAATCCTGCCATCAGACGTAAGGTTCAACGCACCAAGGGTCGAAGCATACAATGAAGACGATGCAGATGAAGCACTCGAAGATGCAGTCGACTTGCTCGAAGAAGCACGCAACACGGCGCTAGCACGCACAGCTGTCTACCAGCAAGATTACGCAACTATCACAGCCGTCGACTGCGTACCAGGTCCTTCGAGGTGGGACTTGGTACTTCGACTGAAGCAAAAGAAGGTGCATAAACTTGCTTCTCCATGGGAAGGACCCTTCATCATCACCGAGGTCATTGGTGGTGGAGCATACAGACTGAAGCACGCGAAGACCGGCGAACTCTCCCACAATCCTTGGAACGTTGCGCAGCTGCGCCGTTTCTATGCTTAGATTGCTCAGTCGCATAATGTAATAGGCTCATATGTCGGATGGCTGCAGGTTTCAGACGCGCTCTTTTCCTTACCAGGGTACCTAAGGGGACTGGAAGGTTTTTAATGAGGCGGCCTGCAGCCTAACATTCATAAATGGAATATAGTCAATAAATTCCTCATATTTTTCCTGCTTACTACTCGCATAACTTATCAGCACAAACTTAGCCTCACCCGTATGCTCGGGGGCTGAGCTGCCTCATAACATAAAGCTTTCGCTCCTTCAAACATAATACTACAGCCACACTCGAATACTCGGGGCTGGATCATAAAACTCAATACATAAAGGAAAAAGTTGCTCAACCCCACTCAATTACTCGGGGGCTGAGCCTGCAGGCATAAGTTGAAGCTTCAACTCTCATAAAATTCATAGCCTCACTCGAGCACTCGGGGTGTATAATTCATGATCTATGTAAAGTGTTTTTCATAAACCCCACTCGATACACTCGGGGGCTGCATACATACAAGTGAACAAATATGTACCAAGTGGCAAAATTTACACTCGGGGGCTGTTCCTATACAGAAAAACCCTAATCTTCCGGTTCGTCCTTTGCTGGAAGAACAGGGCCCATAAGTTGCGCATGATAGCAATCAACCAATGTCCTCGCATGATCGAATGTATCGTCAAGATTCGACTGGGACAAGGACGATCCAGGCGCGGTGGACGTAGCTGCAAATTTGGACGTTGACTTCGGAGATATGCCATGGTTGCGTTGGCGCCATCCACAAGCTTCTGGGTGATAAAGCCTCGAATGGAACCTGTTGACCGGAAGAGCTCGAGTAACGCGTGGATTCCTTGAGGTTGCGGCCCAGCTGGAAAAAGCATCTGGTTGATTCGACTGAAGGCCGACCTGCATAACTCAAGGAGCATAGTACTCCGCCACACTCGATCCTGCAGGGTCGCGAGTATCCGTGCTCGGTGCTTATCCAAGCGAAAGTGCTGACGGCCAGTCGTGGGTTCGTCAGTTGCCATGTCAACTGCTCATCCACGCGAGCCTGCTCCGCCTGGAAATCTTGAACAAAACCTGCAACAACACAAGTTGGGTGAACAAAAAAGAACAGGCTGTGAACTCACAAGATCAAGGCAGTCATGCTTACACTCGAGCTGTCTGTTCACGATCTCCATCTCGCCAAGCACATACTCCTCCCGTTGGGTGGGTAAAGCAGGCCTTGCCCTCATCCTATCCAGCTCACTTCGGGCACTCGCCAGCTCTTGCTCCTGTTTCGCGAGTCGAGCCTTCATATAACGTATTACTGCGGCATCGTTTGCCACCTGAGCTCGAGATCGAGTAGGGGCATGATGCCGCGACGAACTGGATGAAGTGGCGGCTGGCCGTTTCTGTTCCAAGCATCATAAAAGTTTCATAAAAACTATCACAAAGCTCAGACGAGTAACAACATACAGCTTTACAAGCAGAATCATAACAGGAACATAAATTCATACAAAGGTAGCAAAAGCACATGCATACTCGCATGGTCATAAGTTTAATTACAAGGCATAAAAAGGCGCGGCTGCCCTACTTCTCAGACATCGACTCCGACCTAGCCCTACTCGCACGGGCGGCGACCTCTGCTGCCCGGCGCTCCATGGTAGCCATAAATGTTTCAGCCAACTTTGCGGCTGGCTCGTTCACATGCTTTAGGGACACCAGCTTCCCGCCCGGCTTGCGAGGAAAGTCAGACAGAGCGGCTTTGAAGTCACCCTCTATCCCATGACCTAAAAGGAGTTTGAGGGTGGTCTCTGAGCCGCGTACCGTCAAAGCGCGAGCAAAGTTCGTCATAGTCGAAGTTCCCGGGCCCAGGACGTCGGCGAAGCCATCCACAGTCGAAGGAGGTTGGCTAGACGGGAACACGTCCTTGAACACGGCGCCGAGGGTGCTCGTAGACTTGGCGAGTGCATCCTTGGCTTGGGTGGAGACGACGTCCAAATCGCCTATAGCGCGGTCAAGGGACAAATCGCCACTCGACTGGTCTACACCTAGCGGTGCGCCAACAGCTCCTGCAAAAATCAGACAGAACACAAACTTTTACACAACCTTCAGTGCCAAAAGAAGGGGACAAAAGTGGCAAATTCAACTTACCGCCCACGTCTCGGGTGAGGCTAGCCAAGCGCTCAGCAAAATCTTTCTCGCGCAGCGCAGCGGAGTTCTTGGCGTCATCCAAGGCCTTCTTCGACTCCGCGCGCTCCTTGGCGAGTGCATCTTCTAGCTCTTTAACCCGGGACTCAGCAGACGCCTTGTCACCTGAGATAGATGCAGATGTCATTCACAATCGACAAAGCAAAGACATACAGAAACCCAACACACTTACGGGTGAGCTGCTCCATAACAGTGCGCAGATTATCCCTCTCCTGTTCAACCTGGACAAATGCTTTACCTGATTCCACCAGGTTGAGGTAAAAGGGCTGCACGCACACGAAACCAACATAAGCTATACACAAATAGTCCCAGAAGGAAGACTCGACAAAAGACACTTACGTGTTCAACCCAAGGCGCAGGCTTGGCAGCAGAAGTCCCAATTTGCGGAGTCGACGTACTCGCAATCTTGGCGGCCTCAATGGAAGTGGCCGTGGCTACTGTTTGCACAACCTCAGCCGCAACAGGAGAAGCTTCAGGCTGATCTGGAGTCGAAGCTCTCTCGGTTGGAGGGGTTGGAGGTCGCGCAGTCTCAGCACTGCGAGTGACCAAAAGACATACAACATAAGAAACAGTACTCAACTCACAAAAATTGAGTACAAAAAGGAGCAAACCTGTGCTCTTCTTCATCATCAGTGTCGAGCTCTTCAAAGTTTGGGCCTCCAAAAAGTAGCTCCCCACCCGACTGAGGAGGAGGAGGAGCCGAGCTCAACGGGCTCACGTCCAAAGGAGCAGCTGTGGTCGTAGGAGACGAGCCTGAGTCTCCATCATCTCTCACATCTGATCCCTTGGCGGGTGAACTCATGGAGGAAGACACAACGTGAGCTGCCCGACGGCGCTTGCGAGTGGGGATCTCGCTCACATCATCAGTCGTGGCACGCTCCTTGTCATGTGCTTCTTCAACCTCTTCTTCTTCAACCTCTTCGTAGGAGATGTAGTAGCCGAAGGAAGAGGCGATTCATCTCCTCCCTTCGCTTCTACTGTCACCTCTGTTTCAGGAGTTGGGCCATCTTCAGGAAGAGGAGGAAGGGTTGAGGTGGTCGAGTGGCCCTGCACACAGAAAACAACAGTCGAATCACAAAGATGCATAGCAGAATAACAAAAGCAGGAGATCATAAAATCGATAGATTCACTAACCTCTGGCAAAGGATTTTCAGCCCCATAAGGATCGACGGGCAGTCGACGTTGCAGGGCTCGCTGGACTTTGTGCTGGTGATGGACCGCACGTGCGACACTAGCTCGCTCTTCGACAGCTCCTCCTTGCTCATTCGGGTGGCGTCGAGTGCACCCTCGTACTCCCACATTGGGTGGCGCGCGCGGAGCGGCCACACCCGCATCTTCACAAAGGTGGCAATTAGATGCACACCCGTGACGCTGTTTAGCAGCCCTCCAATCGTCTCCAGCAGAGGCGCTGCTTCCGCCATCTCTTCAGTCGAAAGCTCATGGTCCCAGGCCTTCGTCCTCGCGGCTATACCAGCAGTCGAAAATGCTGGGACTCCTTCTTGGTCGACGCGCACATAGAACCACCTCTTCCTCCACCCTTGCGCCGAGTCGACTGGCTTCAGGGCGAAGTAGCGGGTGTCGCTGCGCACCTGGATCTGGAAGCCGCCAACAGGATACGTGCGGCCGCCTCGATTGTTGGGTCTGACCATGAAGATCGACTTCCAGAGAGCCCAGCTGGGAGAACACCCAAGAAGCACTCGCACAAGACCATAAAACAGGCAATGTGCATAATGCCATTCGGGGTGAAATCATGGATTTGCACCCCGTATGCGTACATAAGTCCACGAACGAAGTCGTGGAGAGGAAACGAAAGACCTCTAGGCAGAAACTCCGCGAAACAGACGCGCTCGTTAGCGCGAGGCTCGGGAAGTACCTCCTTGGGCGAGGGTGCGCGGACGAAGAGTTGGTCCGAGGTGGCAGCATCCCTTCCTCGCGCAGCTTGTCCAGCTGCGCCGCCTTGATGGTGGATTTCATCCAATCACCATTGGTCTTCTTGAGATCGACGGCGGCCGCAGATGCGCCAGCCGCAGTCTTCTTCCCCTTCATCGCCGCCGCATCGGGCGCGGCAGCAGCAGTCGAGGCAGAGCGCTTGTTCCCCGCCACTTTCTTCATTGTCAACGAACAGGTGGGGAGCGCGCAAAACTCTAGCGCAGGAGCAATGGAGGCAGAGCGCAGGAAGACGATGGAACAGGGCGGCGCGCAGAGCAAATGGCAGGTAAAAAACAATGCCAGCGCCGTTCCCCTATTTACCACAAATCAAAAGAAATCATAGCCATCCAGATCCAAATCGTGCGTTACGCACGCAATCTCACCATACACGTGTCAAACGCGGAGAGCAACCGTCGCCGGCCACTCCGCCCACTACGCACGCAAAAAGAGGAGCCATAATCACCTCTCCGTCAAAAGTGGGCCAGAGTGGTCAAATCAAGTCCAAACTGCGCCGTTGTTCGGTCAGCTCTGCACAAACGGGCCCACCTATGTGTCACGTCCCATCCATCGCAGCGTAACGCACGCCACGCGTGTCAGAAATTGCAGTCGAAATAAACGTCATCCCTGACGTCATTGAAGCATCTGTTCAGAAATACATTCGAGTCTGCCC
>CAMZMU010000049.1:38816600-38976071 GCA_947311845.1 Poa pratensis
GTCGTCTGCAACAACCATGTCCACACGAGATATGATGCGAGCTCATTGAAGAACTCCAGGCGAGGAGGCCGAATCAGCATATCGCAACAAACGATCCCGAGCTGGATCTCCCACTCGAGGATAGTTTCGACTGCGGATCTCCCTCAGCGACTTCGACGACCTGAAACTCATATCGACAACCCACGTCGACTCCGAGATCTGCACCAACACAACAACCTCGACTCGAGATTCAAACAACCTCGCCGACGCCGAGATAAGCATACGATGAGGGCATCGACAGCGAGATCCGTCCAGACGACCACTCGACGGTACATCGACTCCGACATGAGCCTTGATGATGATGTCGAGTCCATGATGGACTCGAAGACACACATACATACCCTCGGGTGATACCCCAGCAGGTTTACGTCGCCATCGCCGCAGAATCATCAGATGCTGCGGCCAGCCGCAGGCCTACAGAATTCCCGTGCACAGTACTATGCCGGACGGAGTCACAACTCTCACAATCACTGCTGAGATGGCGCAAAAGCAGAACAAAGTCATCAAGGAGTGCACAATGATGCCAGCAGACGCAACACAAGAGGAGATGCTGACCTTCCAGTACTTCAACTGGCAGGAATCACTTCGACTGCGGCAGGTCAGAGCAACACTCGAAGAACGCAAAAAGCAAGCTAGCTTATCGAGTGCGCGAAGAAGACAGCTCTCCCTGAGCTCCACTGGGCGAGCACACAGGACCCAGATCAAGGTTGTCACACCTCTCGCCAGACGAAAGGGCGGCGCTCACCCGCAAACTTAGGCAACTCTTTCATGACATACGACGAAGAAGGAGTGCCAGTACCCAAAACAGCTGCGGGTGCCCTCTTCACCGCTGCAGCGTACCTAGAGGCAATCAAACCTCCAGCTGATGACCCCAATGCAAAACTGCATCGCCAGCAGATCAAATCACTCGCCTTAGCGGCGAAGGCCATACGCCAAATTCCAAAAACTCCAGGTGGGAGTCGAGACCGTGCCCTAGTCGACGCGCGTCGGGAAGAGCATAATCACAGTGGTCGCCGCCACCACTCGAAGGAAAGAAGCGGCTCGCGTAGGCGCAGGTCCAGGAGCAGATCACGCAGATCTTACAGTAGCGACTCATACTCTGATCGAGATCCCGAGCCACATGGAGCTCTGTGCTTCACTCGACGCGTCCGCGAGACACGGATGCCCAAAGGGTTCAAACTCACATCTGAACAGCCCAAGTACACGGGTCGACAGGAACCTTCTGGGTGGTGGAAGACTACAGGCTGGCTGTCGCGTGCCAGCGAGGCACAAACACCACGGCCATGCAATACATACGACTGATGCTCGAAGGCACAGCCCGCGACTGGCTCAAGGCCCTACCTCCATCAAAGTACGACTCGTGGGATCACTTCCGCGATGACTTCATCAAAAACTTCGAGCCTCTATGTGAGCGCCCAAAAACGTTCGAGGAACTGCGGGCCTGCGTGCAACGTTCAGACGAAACGCTGAGGTCATACATCAGACGATGGACTGAGATACGCAACTCAGTCGGAGTAATTTCAGAGATATGGCCATGGATGCTTTCATAATGGGACTCGCCAGGCGGGACTCAAAGAAGCACTCGGTCGCAAAAAGCCAACCTCTGTGGCTACCTCTTGATGACCGCGACTGAGTGGGCAGACGGAGAGGACATGGCGCGCACCACACGCGGGTCCTCACCCCGTGACAATCATGAAAGCGGCAGTCGAAGCCGCAGAGACTCGTACAGAGACGACCGAAGGCGCAAACGTTCAAAACGTCACTACGACGATGACAGACCCGAATTCATGGCGGCTGGGTTCTCCACACCCCGCAATGACCAGGACAGAAGCGACCGACGGTCGGAAGATCGGCGAGACAGTCGAGATGATCGTCGAGACAGCCGAGACCGCGGCCAACGCAGTGATAGCTACAAGAGGAAGGACTGGCGCAAGTCACGGGCACAATCTGAGCGATCATTCGAAGAAAAGATGGACGCTGATTGCAGATTCCACCTGTACAAGGGGGACGACGGAAAACTGCGATCCAATCACTCGATGAGAAACTGCAGGGAGTTCGACCAAATGGCGACTGATTACGTAAATCGCAGAAAGGCAGCAGCCGCACAAGCACCTGCACCCGTGCCTCAGCCAAACAACGTGCCTGTTCTGATGGCACCACCTCCACCACCACAGCCGCTGCAGGCGGAAACTCGCGGGTGCCATACAGCACATACCTCGGGTGGACGAGCCACAGTACCCTCCCCCCAAGGGCAGATGTACATGATACAGAAAGGTCGACCTTCCAACAGGGAGCAAAAACTTCGCACTCGACAAGTAAACATGGCGGTCATGTCACCTCCTGCGGTAACAGAATACTTGAAGGGATCCGAAACTACAATAAGCTTCAGCAAAGAGGACCACCCTCCATCGGTTGTTCGCCCAGGGCACTCTGCTCTGGTACTCGACGCGCAAATTGGAGGCTACGCCATGTCCAAGGTCTTCATGGATGGTGGGAGCGGCATAAACATCATCTTCGCAGATACGCTCCGCAAAATGAACAGGTCAGTCGAAAACCTGCCAAGATCTTCAAATACCTTCCACGGTATCGTTCCAGGGAAAGCAATAAGCCCAGAGGCACCATACAACTCGACGTGACGTTCGGGGACAAGCACCACTTCAGGACAGAGTCGATTGAGTTCGAAGTGGTCGACTGGAAGTCACAATACCATGCTATACTTGGACGCCCGACGTTCGCTCGATTCATGGCGGTGCCACATTACGCATACCTCCAGCTGAAGATGCCTGGACCAAAAGGAGTAATCACAGTCAAGGGAACTTCCAAAAGTCTGACTCTTGCGACCGAGAATTCAGCAAAATCTCTGAGATGTTTGGCATGGAAGCAACACTCGCTGATCTAGCGGTCTCCAACGATCGAACACTTATGCCAGAACAAAAAGGTGGCAGTCGACAGAGCATTCAATGCCACCAATGACACAAGATCGCATCAGGTGCACCCGACTGACCCGACCAAGACAGTCAATGTCTCGTCGAGTCTGCCTATCGCATAGGAAAGCGCGCTCGTCGAATTCCTCCGTGAGAACTGGGATATATTTGCATGGTGTCCAGCAGACATGCCAGGTATTCCCAGGGAATTCGCCGAGCACTCTCTCCAGCTACTTCCAGATGCTAAACCAGTCAAGCAAACAATGCGCCGCATATCCGGCCCAAAAAGAACTGCAGTCGAAGCCGAAGTCGACAGGCTACTCGCAGCAGGATTCATCAGAGAGATCAAGAAATCACAATGGGTGGCCAACCCCGTACTCGTAGAGAAGAAGCACCAGATATCCTTCGGATGTGCGTAGATTTTACAGCACTCAATAAGTGTCCAAAGGATCACTTTCCACTACCTCGAATCGACCAGATCGTCGACTCCACCGCCGGGTGCGCTCGCTTGTCCTTCCTGGATGCCTACTCGGGTTACCACCAGATAAGGATGAAGGAAGAAGAAGAGAAAAACGGCGTTCATAACCCCACTCGGGGTCTACTGCTACACCACAATGCCTTTCGGGCTCAAGAACGCAGGCGCAACATACCAGCGCATGATGCAAGATTGCCTCAAGAAGCAATTGGGCGAAACGTCCAGGTCTATGTAGATGACATCGTCATCACCACAAGAGAGGAAAACACACTACTCGATGACTTGCGAGAGACATTCGCAAACCTCAAACGCTTCCACATCAAGCTCAACCCGAAGAAGTGCACGTTCGGCGTGCCAGCCGGGCAACTCCTCGGGTATCTAGTCTCAGCTCGAGGAATCGAGGCGACCCGGAGAAAATACAGGCCATCTTGACGATGCAAAGGCCTTCAAAGCTCCATGACGTGCAAAAGTTGGCGGGTCGAGTGCAGCGCTCAGTCGATTCATCAGCAAGCTAGGCGAAAAAGCACTCCCGTTCTATCGACTGATGAAGAAGCAGATAAATTCGAGTGGACGCCAGAAGCCGAAGCAGCCTTCACGGACCTCAAGCGAGTCCTCACAAGCCCTCCAATCCTCGTAGCACCAAGGGAACGCGAGCCACTATACCTATATGTCTCTGCAACTAACAGGGTGGTGAGCACTGTTTATGTCGAACGCAGAGAGGAGGGACACGCCCAAAGCATACAACGTCCAGTCTATTACTTGAGTGAAGTGCTCTCCACATCAAAGCAGCGGTACCCGCACTATCAGAAGCTGGCTACGCCGTGTTCATGTCCTCAAGGAAGCTGACGCATTACTTCTCCGAGCACCCGATCACTGTAATCAGCACCTCAGGGATCGGGGACATCCTCACAAACCCCAACGCAACTGGGCGAGTAGCAAAATGGCTCATCGAGCTAGCACCAAGAGACATCAAGTATGATTACCCGAAGGCCATCAAAGCACAAGTTTTACCTGACTTCCACACCGAGTGGATTGAAGCTCAGCTCCCAGGAGCACCAGATGTGTCCAACTCCTGGACTATGTACTTCGACGGCTCAAAAAAAAAGAGCAGGCGCAGGTGTCATCCTCATATCACCAAAAGGCGACAAGCTCCGCTACATCCTACAAATGGGGTTCGAGTTCCCGTCCAATAACGAAGCAGAATATGAGGCTCTGATCCATGGCATGAGGATGGCCAAAGCCCTCGGGTGCACTCGACTGATGATCTACGGCGACTCGAATCTGGTGGTGCAGCAAACAATGAAGGCTGCGACGCAATCGCAGATAACATGATCGCCTACCGTGACCTGTACAACATCATGGAGGGCAGCTTCGAAGGCTGCGAGTTGCGGCACATAGGGCGTGAGAGCAATGAAGAAGCAGATAAGTTAGCCAACATTGGTGCGACCAAAGCACCAGTGCCACCTGGTGTCTTCTTCGAGCGCATCGAGCACAGATCAATCAAAAAGAAGCGGCAACTCCTGCATCAGCCGCACCAGCCAAGAGCAAAACACCTAGCACAGAGGACCCACCAGTCGAGGTACTCCTCATCGAGCCAACTTGGACTCAACCTTCCTCGCATACATACTCCGCGGCGAGGTACCCGAAGACTTCACAGAGTCAAGACGCGTCACTCGACGATCTAAAGCATACACTGTCATCAACGGAACTTTACAAACGCAGCATATCAGGTATGTTCCAACGTTGCATAGCATTTGAAGATGGCCAAGCCATCCTTCGTGATATTCATGCAGGTACTTGCGGGCATCACGCCAGCAGTCGATCACTCGTAGCCAAAGCCTTTCGCGCAGGCTTCTACTGGCCCACAGCACTCAAAGACGCGGAGGACATAGTCAAAAGGTGCATCGGCTGTCAAAAATTCGCCACAAAGCCGCACGCACCCGCATCGGCGTTGAAGACAATACCATTGGCCTGGCCCTTCGCCCAGTGGGGGCTCGATATGGTTGGGCCACTCAAAAAATCCTCCCATGGAGGGCATACTCACCTTCTGGTGGCGGTCGACAAGTTCACCAAGTGGATTGAAGCAGTACCCATCACAAGTTCGACTGCCACTACAGCAGTCAATTTCATAAAATCCATCATATACCGCTTTGGTGTGCCAAGTAGCATCATCACTGACAACGGTACAAACTTCACGGCTGAGGAATTCAAATCCTTCTGCAAAGAGCAAGATATCACGCTCAATTATGCATCTGTGGCGCACCCGCAATCAAATGGCCAAGTCGAAAAGGCCAATGGGCTTGTGACGAGTGGAATCAAGAAGCGCCCTCCTGGTGCCACTCAAAAGGGCGGGTGCTTGGGTAGAAGAGCTCCCGTCTGTGCTATGGAGCCTACGCACAACACCCAACGCCTCACCAATTCACTCCATTCTTCATGGTCTACGGCGCAGAGGCAATCCTGCCATCAGACGTAAGGTTCAACGCACCAAGGGTCGAAGCATACAATGAAGACGATGCAGATGAAGCACTCGAAGATGCAGTCGACTTGCTCGAAGAAGCACGCAACACGGCTAGCACGCACAGCTGTCTACCAGCAAGATTACGCAACTATCACAGCCGTCGACTGCGTACCAGGTCCTTCGAGGTGGGACTTGGTACTTCGACTGAAGCAAAAGAAGGTGCATAAACTTGCTTCTCCATGGGAAGGACCCTTCATCATCACCGAGGTCATTGGTGGAGCATACAGACTGAAGCACGCGAAGACCGGCGAACTCTCCCACAATCCTTGGAACGTTGCGCAGCTGCGCCGTTTCTATGCTTAGATTGCTCAGTCGCATAATGTAATAGGCTCATATGTCGGATGGCTGCAGGTTTCAGACGCGCTCTTTTCCTTACCAGGGTACCTAAGGGGACTGGAAGGTTTTTAATGAGGCGGCCTGCAGCCTAACATTCATAAATGGAATATAGTCAATAAATTCCTCATATTTTCCTGCTTACTACTCGCATAACTTATCAGCACAAACTTAGCCTCACCCGTATGCTCGGGGGCTGAGCTGCCTCATAACATAAAGCTTTCGCTCCTTCAAACATAATACTCAGCCACACTCGAATACTCGGGGGCTGGATCATAAAACTCAATACATAAAGGAAAAAGTTGCTCAACCCCACTCAATTACTCGGGGCTGAGCCTGCAGGCATAAGTTGAAGCTTCAACTCTCATAAAATTCATAGCCTCACTCGAGCACTCGGGGCTGTATAATTCATGATCTATGTAAAGTGTTTTTCATAAACCCCACTCGATACACTCGGGGCTGCATACATACAAGTGAACAAATATGTACCAAGTGGCAAATTTACACTCGGGGTGTTCCTATACAGAAAAACCCTAATCTTCCGGTTCGTCCTTTGCTGGAAGAACAGGGCCCATAAGTTGCGCATGATAGCAATCAACCAATGTCCTCGCATGATCGAATGTATCGTCAAGATTCGACTGGGACAAGGACGATCCAGGCGCGGTGGACGTAGCTGCAAATTTGGACGTTGACTTCGGAGATATGCCATGGTTGCGTTGGCGCCATCCACAAGCTTCTGGGTATAAAGCCTCGAATGGAACCTGTTGACCGGAAGAGCTCGAGTAACGCGTGGATTCCTTGAGGTTGCGGCCCAGCTGGAAAAAGCATCTGGTTGATTCGACTGAAGGCCGACCTGCATAACTCAAGGAGCATAGTACTCCGCCACACTCGATCCTGCAGGGTCGCGAGTATCCGTGCTCGGTGCTTATCCAAGCGAAAGTGCTGACGGCCAGTCGTGGGTTCGTCAGTTGCCATGCAAACTGCTCATCCACGCGAGCCTGCTCCGCCTGGAAATCTTGAACAAAACCTGCAACAACACAAGTTGGGTGAACAAAAAGAACAGGCGTGAACTCATAAGATCAAGGCAGTCATGCTTACACTCGAGCTGTCTGTTCACGATCTCCATCTCGCCAAGCACATACTCCTCCCGTTGGGTGGGTAAAGCAGGCCTTGCCCTCATCCTATCCAGCTCACTTCGGGCACTCGCCAGCTCTTGCTCCTGTTTCGCGAGTCGAGCCTTCATATAACGTATTACTGCGGCATCGTTTGCCACCTGAGCTCGAGATCGAGTAGGGGCATGATGCCGCGACGAACTGGATGAAGTGGCGGCTGGCCGTTTCTGTTCCAAGCATCATAAAAGTTTCATAAGAAACTCATCACAAAGCTAGGCGAGTAACAACACAGCTTACAAGCAGATCATAACAGGAACATAAATTCATACAAAGGTAGCAAAAGCACATGCATACTCGCATGGTCATAAGTTTAATTACAAGGCATAAAAAGGCGCGGCTGCCCTACTTCTCAGACATCGACTCCGACCTAGCCCTACTCGCACGGGCGGCGACCTCTGCTGCCCGGCGCTCCATGGTAGCCATAAATGTTTCAGCCAACTTTGCGGCTGGCTCGTTCACATGCTTTAGGGACACCAGCTTCCCGCCCGGCTTGCGAGGAAAGTCAGACAGAGCGGCTTTGAAGTCACCCTCTATCCCATGACCTAAAAGGAGTTTGAGGGTGGTCTCTGAGCCGCGTACCGTCAAAGCGCGAGCAAAGTTCGTCATAGTCGAAGTTCCCGGGCCCAGGACGTCGGCGAAGCCATCCACAGTCGAAGGAGGTTGGCTAGACGGGAACACGTCCTTGAACACGGCGCCGAGGGTGCTCGTAGACTTGGCGAGTGCATCCTTGGCTTGGGTGGAGACGACGTCCAAATCGCCTATAGCGCGGTCAAGGGACAAATCGCCACTCGACTGGTCTACACCTAGCGGTGCGCCAACAGCTCCTGCAAAAATCAGACAGAACACAAACTTTTACACAACCTTCAGTGCCAAAAGAAGGGGACAAAAGTGGCAAATTCAACTTACCGCCCACGTCTCGGGTGAGGCTAGCCAAGCGCTCAGCAAAATCTTTCTCGCGCAGCGCAGCGGAGTTCTTGGCGTCATCCAAGGCCTTCTTCGACTCCGCGCGCTCCTTGGCGAGTGCATCTTCTAGCTCTTTAACCCGGGACTCAGCAGACGCCTTGTCACCTGAGATAGATGGCAGATGTCATTCACAATCGACAAAGCAAAGACATACAGAAACCCAACACACTTACGGGTGAGCTGCTCCATAACAGTGCGCAGATTATCCCTCTCCTGTTCAACCTGGACAAATGCTTTACCTGATTCCACCAGGTTGAGGTAAAAGGGCTGCACGCACACGAAACCAACATAAGCTATACACAAATAGTCCCAGAAGGAAGACTCGACAAAAGACACTTACGTGTTCAACCCAAGGCGCAGGCTTGGCAGCAGAAGTCCCAATTTGCGGAGTCGACGTACTCGCAATCTTGGCGGCCTCAATGGAAGTGGCCGTGGCTACTGTTTGCACAACCTCAGCCGCAACAGGAGAAGCTTCAGGCTGATCTGGAGTCGAAGCTCTCTCGGTTGGAGGGTTGGAGGTCGCGCAGTCTCAGCACTGCGAGTGACCAAAAGACATACAACATAAGAAACAGTACTCAACTCACAAAAATTGTAGTACAAAAAGGAGCAAACCTGTGCTCTTCTTCATCATCAGTGTCGAGCTCTTCAAAGTTTGGGCCTCCAAAAAGCTCCCCACCCGACTGAGGAGGAGGAGGAGCCGAGCTCAACGGGCTCACGTCCAAAGGAGCAGCTGTGGTCGTAGGAGACGAGCCTGAGTCTCCATCATCTCTCACATCTGATCCCTTGGCGGGTGAACTCATGGAGGAAGACACAACGTGAGCTGCCCGACGGCGCTTGCGAGTGGGGATCTCGCTCACATCATCAGTCGTGGCACGCTCCTTGTCATGTGCTTCTTCAACCTCTTCTTCTTCAACCTCTTCCGTAGGAGATGTAGTAGCCGAAGGAAGAGGCGATTCATCTCCTCCCTTCGCTTCTACTGTCACCTCTGTTTCAGGAGTTGGGCCATCTTCAGGAAGAGGAGGAAGGGTTGAGGTGGTCGAGTGGCCCTGCACACAGAAAACAACAGTCGAATGTCACAAAGATGCATAGCAGAATAACAAAAGCAGGAGATCATAAAATCGATAGATTCACTAACCTCTGGCAAAGGCTTTTCAGCCCCATAAGGATCGACGGGCAGTCGACGTTGCAGGGCTCGCTGGACTTTGTGCTGGTGATGGACCGCACGTGCGACACTAGCTCGCTCTTCGACAGCTCCTCCTTGCTCATTCGGGTGGCGTCGAGTGCACCCTCGTACTCCCACATTGGGTGGGCGCGAGCGCGGAGCGGCCACACCCGCATCTTCACAAAGGTGGCAATTAGATGCACACCCGTGACGCTGTTTAGCAGCCCTCCAATCGTCTCCAGCAGAGGCGCTGCTTCCGCCATCTCTTCAGTCGAAAGCTCATGGTCCCAGGCCTTCGTCCTCGCGGCTATACCAGCAGTCGAAAATGCTGGGACTCCTTCTTGGTCGACGCGCACATAGAACCACCTCTTCCTCCACCCTTGCGCCGAGTCGACTGGCTTCAGGGCGAAGTAGCGGGTGTCGCTGCGCACCTGGATCTGGAAGCCGCCAACAGGATACGTGCGGCCGCCTCGATTGTTGGGTCTGACCATGAAGATCGACTTCCGAGAGCCCAGCTGGGAGAAACACCCAAGAAGCACTCGCACAAGACCATAAAACAGGCAATGTGCATAATGCCATTCGGGGTGAAATCATGGATTTGCACCCCGTATGCGTACATAAGTCCACGAACGAAGTCGTGGAGAGGAAACGAAAGACCCTAGGCAGAAACTCCGCAAACAGACGCGCTCGTTAGCGCGAGGCTCGGGAAGTACCTCCTTGGGCGAGGTGCGCGGACGAAGAGTTGGTCCGAGGGTGGCAGCATCCCTCCTCGCGCAGCTTGTCCAGCTGCGCCGCCTTGATGGTGGATTTCATCCAATCACCATTGGTCTTCTTGAGATCGACGGCGGCCGCAGATGCGCCAGCCGCAGTCTTCTTCCCCTTCATCGCCGCCGCATCGGGCGCGGCAGCAGCAGTCGAGGCAGAGCGCTTGTTCCCCGCCACTTTCTTCATTGTCAACGAACAGGGGTGGAGCGCGCAAAACTCTAGCGCAGGAGCAATGGAGGCAGAGCGCAAGGAAGACGATGGAACAGGGGCGGCGCGCAGAGCAAATGGCAGGTAAAAAACAATGCCAGCGCCGTTCCCCTATTTACCACAAATCAAAAGAAATCATAGCCATCCAGATCCAAATCGTGCGTTACGCACACAATCTCACCATACACGTGTCAAACGCGGAGAGCAACCGTCGCCGGCCACTCCGCCCACTACGCACGCAAAAAGAGGAGCCATAATCACCTCTCCGTCAAAAGTGGGCCAGAGTGGTCAAATCAAGTCCAAACTGCGCCGTTGTTCGGTCAGCTCTGCACAAACGGGCCCACCTATGTGTCACGTCCCATCCATCGCAGCGTAACGCACGCCACGCGTGTCAGAAATCGCAGTCGAAATAAACGTCATCCCTGACGTCATTGAAGCATCTGTTCAGAAATACATTCGAGTCTGCCCAACGCATATTGGTCACTCGATTGGCTTGTTTAGTTCGGGTGTGACAAATCCTTCTCAAGCAAAATTGGTCACTCGATCGTTCCTTCGACTAAGTCATATTAACTCCCATCGGGAGCATATTCAAAAAATTCTTCGACTGAAGATGCTCAAGACAATGATTGAGATTATCCTCCATTTACAAGTAATACAGCATAATCTCGGGGCTACTCCCATCGGGAGCACTGTCGTGCACCCGATAGAATTACGACACAAAATTATTCGATTAACATATGCAGAGTAAGAGGATTTTTGAGATTATCCTCCATTGCAAAGCAATGAAGCACAATCTCGGGGCTACTCCCATCGGAGCGCTGTCGCGCACCCGATAGCATAACAGCAAATATCAGTCGACAAAGGGCACGACTCGTCCAACAAAGTTCAAAAAACATACTCGAAACATTCCCGAGTTGCGTCCGTCGCAAATACCTCGGATGCTGCACGCATAGTGCAAAGGTAAGACCCGCCGAACTTTCGAGCTGGGCTAAGGACCGTTCCAGCAACGTCAATCCTATGCTTTCGTGTCAGCAGACATGATGAAAAATCCCGACGGACGCGTTGGGTAAAATTCAAAGTTATACTGCAGATCGACTCAGTAAGACCTCAGCGGCCTAGTCGAATCTGACCAGTTTGTTCCAGATTCGAGTCCGGGGACTCGATTTGATTGAAAGCTAGTAAGGTTTTACCCGAATGTGTAGTTAACCAGTCCCGATCCGTCGAGTGTACTGGGCCTGCTAAGCTATTATCCCTTGATCATCATAAAACACAGTCGATGAGATACTCGACATAGCCAAACGTGTGCTATTCATACATGAATTTCAAATTATATATACAGAATACAAAGCATATGACGTGCACTCACGAAAGAGTCCATGCCTGATTCTTCGAGTCAGCCAAGTACTCGGGGGCTACTGACATGGGTATACATCTCGGGTACCCTACCATGAGGGTACCTGGTGCACGTGACGACTAAAGGCCCAATAGCAAGAGCCTAATCGAAGCCCAAGACAAGAGGCCCAAGAAGATGGAGTACCCTCCAAGATTAGACATAGGCATAGTCGGTTTAGGTTTTCCTTACGTGTAAACTAGGTCGGTTACAAACTCCCGAGACCCAGCCTATTTAAAGGCTGGGAGGGGTGCCGATCTAAGACCAAGCCGTACTCGAACCACCAAAGCTCTTGCGAGATTGTCATCTCGCCGGAGCTCCCCTGTAATCGCATAATCCACAATTAATACCAGACAAGCAGGAAGTAGGGTCTTTACCTCCACCCGAGGGGCCTGAACCTGGGTAAATCTTTGCCTCTGCTTGTCAGCCGACGAAACTACCAGTACTACCACGTTCTCTCCCCATAATCTCAACCCTAGGTCCTTAACCATGGGATTTGATGAGGGTACACCTCGTCACCCACTCTCCTCGTCAAGCTTGACATCAAGAAAGCTTTTGATTCGGTCCGATGGGACTATTCCATGGAGGGCTTCCTTAGCAAATTTCGAAATTGGGTGCCGGCGCTTCATTCATCTTCGTTGTCGAGGGTGCTACTAAATGGCATTGCTAGTGTTCCCATAAAGCATGGGAGGGGCCTTAGGCAAGAGGATCCCTTCTCACCGCTACTGTTCGTGTTGGCCATGGATCCATTGCACCACATTCTCCGAAAGGCTACATACCAAGGGCACCTTCAAAGGCTTCGTGGGAGGACGCCTACCTTCCCTCTATGCCGATGATGCCACCATCTTTGTGACACCCAAGAATGAATATATCATTTTCTTGGCCAGCACTTTGAACCCGTTTGGAAATGTCACCGGCCTTGTGAAAAATTCTGGCAAAACCAAAGTGGCCCCTATTACATCTGAGGGTTCGGACCTTGATGACATTCTACAAACCTTCCCGGCGAGACGAACAAGCTTCCCCATGAAATATCTTGGCCTTCTTCCCTTTGTCGGTGACACGACTCAAGAGAATTCATTTTCAACAATTGGAGGATAGAGTAGCCGCTAAGCTCCGCGCATAAAGCATGCAACCATGGCCGGCCGGTCGGTTCTTGTTAAAGCAGTCCTTACCAGTGTGGTCATCTATTTCATCACCGTGCTTGACGACCCATTGGAGGTACTTTTGAAGATTGGTAGCCTCCGGCACGCTTATCTTTGGCCGACATGTGGGAACGTCACCGGAGGAAAATGTAAAGTGAATTGGAAGAAGGTGTGCAAACCAAAATATCTTGGTGCGTTGGAATTCTCAACCTTAACAAATTTGCTTCAGCCCTTTGATACGTCTCCAACGTATCCATAATTTCTGCTGTTCCATGCTTATATTATACCATTTGCTACATGTTTTATATACACTTCGTATCACTTTTATGCATTTTCTGGGACTAACCTATTAACAAGATGCCACAGTGCCAGTTCCCTGTTTTCTGCTGTTTTTGGTTTCAGAAAGTTACTTCTGGAAATATTCTCGGAATTGCACGAAACAAAAGGCCAGTCCCTATTTTTCCAGCACGTACACGGAGTCCGAAGGAGAGACGAAGATGTGCCAGGAGGTGGCCAAACCACCTGTAGGCGCGGCTGGGCCCACAGCCGCGCCTGGGTGTGGTTTGGGCCCCTCGGGGGTCCGCCGACATCGCCCCTTCGCCTATTTATTCCCCGAGACGCGAAAACCCTAAAACACCGAGCCTTTCATCCAGAACATATTCGCTGCCGCCGTCGTCGTCAACCCTAACTCGGGGGTTCCTGAAGCTCTTCCCGGCACCCTGCCGGAGAGGGGAATCATCACCGGAGGGCTCTACATCGCCATGCCCGCCTCCGGAGTGATGCGTGAGTAGTTCATCCTTGGACTATGGGTCCATAGCAGTAGCTAGATGGTTGTCTTCTCCACTTGTGCCATCATGTTTAGATCTTGTGAGCTGCCTATCATGATCAAGATCATCTTATTGTAATGCTACATGTTGTGTTTGCTGGGATCTGACTTATATTGATACCTATGTGGAGCTGAATATTATATTATCATGTCTATGTCATTTGTGATCTTGCATGCTCTCCGTTACTTGTTGAAGCCTTGGCCACGTGAATACTTGTAACTCCAAGAGGGGTATTTATGCATGATAGTTGGGTTCAACCTCTATTTAACCTGGGATAGTGACAGCAAGTTCTAAGGTTGTAGATGTGTTGTTGCCACTAGGGGTAAAACAGCAATGCTTTATTCAAGGATGAATGTATTGTTTACATTACGCACATTACTTAATGCAATTGTCTGTTGCTTGCAACTTAATACTGGAAGGGGTACGGATGTTAACCGGAAAGTGGACTATTTAGGCATAGATGCATGCTGGATAGCGGTCTATGTACTTTGTCGTAATGCCCAAATGAATCTCATAGTAGACACCACAGCTCACACATGCATGTTATATGCACTTATCAATTGTCAATTGCCCAGCTGTAATTTGTTTACCCAGCATGTTAGTTATCTTATTGGAGAGACACCACTAGTGAACTGTGGACCCCGGTCCATTCTTTTACATCTGAAATACAATCTACTGCAATCATTGTTCTCTACTGTTTTATGCAAACAAACATCATCTTCCATTCGATACGTTTAACCCTTTGTTTTCAGCAAGCCGGTGAGATTGACAACCTCACTGTTAAGTTGGGGCAAAGTAGTTTGATTGTGTTGTGCAGGTTCCACGTTGGCACCGGAATCCCTGGTGTTGCGCCGCACTACACTCCTCCACCAACACCTTCGAAGCAAACCTCGTTTTCCTACTGGTCCGATTAAACCTTGGTTTCATACTGAGGGAAAACTTACTGCTGCACTCATCATACCTTCCTCTTGGGGTTCCCAACTGACGTGTGACGTACAAGCAATTGTTTCTGGCACTATTAACCTAGAGCCACCAACAACGTTTTCTGGCGCCGTTGCCGGGGAAAACAGAATTGCTTCTGCAAGGGGAGTCTCTCACACCCAATCTCTTTACTTTGTTATTTGTCTTGCTTAGTTTATTTTTATTTTGTTTTGTTTGCTTTCTCTATATCAAAAACACAAAAAAATTAGTTACTTGTCTTGCCTAGTTTATTTTTATTTTGTTTTGTTTGCTTTCTCTATATCAAAAACACAAAAAAATTAGTTACTTGTTTAATTCAGTTTAATTTTGTTTTTCAAAATGAATGCTCCTGAAGTTGAAGTTCGTTCTTTTAGGCAACTAGGAGGTGAAAATTTGAAAGATGCTTGGTATAGAATTAGTGATGCTCATCATAGATGTACTAAGAAACACTCTACCACTATCCTCCTTAGGAACTTTTATGTTGGTATCTCTAGTTGGTATAGGTATGTTCTAGACACTCTTACAGGTGGAAATTTCTTGGGTACTCCTGCTTTAGAAGCCTGTAATATTATTGAAAGTTTGGTAGGAACACCACCCACTAAAGATATTAAAGTTGAGATTACCTTGGAAGATGTTATAAATAAGTTAGACTCTATGGAGAAATTTTTTCCAAATTTTCTTGATTGTATTGGTAAGATTAATGAATCAATAGCCACCATCAATGAAAGAATCACTGTTCTTGAGGATAATCATATCCATGACACCCAAAATCATAGAATTGATGAGTTAGAGGAAGCTATTGAAACCTTAAGTTCAACCTTTACTTCTCTTAAGTCTAAAAAGGAGAAAGTTTATGTGGGTAGAGAGCAAAAGTTTATGTATGTTCCTAAAGTGCCAAAACCAAAGACTCATTATGAGCTTAAAATTGATAAAACTTTTAGTACGGTTAAAGGTAATGAAACACCTCCAGGAACATCTAAGATACCCATTGTTACAAGCTGTGTGTTGGAAGAGGCTTTTGATGATTTGAATGATTTGCCACTTGACAACACTTGATTTTCACTTTCTGCGCCTAGCTGAAAGGCGTTAAAGAAAAGCGCTTATGGGAGACAACCCATCGTTTTTATTTGCTGTTATTTTTGTTTTCTTTGAGTCAAGGATTTTTTTTACTTCTGTAGCAACTCCTTTGTATCTTTATTTTATTGCAATGTTGTGCCAAGTAAAGTTCTATATTGAAAGTTGATGCAAGATTTGGATTTCTGCGCAGTGACAGATTTTTAGCTGTCACGGATTTGAGCTTATCTCCCTGTAGAAAATTCAAAAAATTCTGAGAAAAATCACGCATATTCCTGAGATATGTACGCAACTTTCATTATTTTAGGCCAGATCCATCTGAGCAACTTAAGTGCCTCGAAAAAATTCGTTATTCCAGACTGTTCTGTTTTTGACAGATTCTGCCTTTTGTTTTGCATTCGCTCTTTTACTGTGTTTGTGTGGATTTCTTTGCTCCACAAAGCATTGGTGGCTGTAGCTAATGTCCAGAAGCTTTGGGATTGATTGTATCATTACAGAATATGAGAATTTTTGATTATGCACTAACCCTCTAATGAGAACTGTCTTGAGTTTGGTGTGAAGGAAGTTTTCAAGGATCAAGCGAGAAGGGTGATATTATGTGATCAAGAAGAGTGAAAAGCCTAAGCTTGGGGATGCCCCCGTGGTTCATCCCAACCATATTCAGAGAGACTCAAGCGTCTAAGCTTGGGGATGCCCAAGGCATCCCCTTCTTCATCAACAAACTTATCAGGTCATCTCTAGTGAAACTATATTTTAATTCTTTCACATCTTATGCGCTTTACTTGGAGCGTCTGTGTGTTTTTATTTTTGTTTTTGTTTGAATAAATCGGATCCTAGCAATCCTTGTGTGGGAGAGAGACACGCTCCGCTTTTTCATGTGAATACTCATGTTCTTCACTTATATTTGTTGAGTATTCTTAACTAGCTACTGCAGTGCTTTTAGCTCCTGTTTTTCGTGCATCTCTTCGAGCTGTTAGCACTTGTTTATAAATACTCTCTTGCTGCATTATATTATCATTTGGAGAGTTTATGTTTATTAAAGTTATTGGTTTTGTTTGGAAGAAAGAAAATGCTACATGTAGTAGTTGGTATTGGAAAAGACATATGCATTCTTGTAGATCATTGTCTTGTTTTGATTTGATGCTTTGCAATTGTTTTGAGCTCTCAAGTAGATCATGTTTAAGCTCTTGCATCATGTAGTTAAAGCCTAGTAGTGGAGAACTACTGTAGAGCTTGTTGAGACTTGTGATGCATATTTGTTCTCTCTAAGGTCTAGATATTTTCTGGTAAAATGTTTGAGCAACAAGGAAGACAGTGTAGAGTCTTATAATACTTGCAATATGTTTTTATGTGATTCTTGCTGTACCGGTTTATACTTGTGTTTGCTTCAAACAACCTTGCTAGCCTAAACTCTGTACTGAGAGGGAATGCTTCTCGTGCATCCAAAACTTGAGCCAAAACCCATGCCATTTGTGTCCACCATACCTACCTACTATGTGGTATTTCCTGCCATTCCAAGTAAATATTTCATGTGCTACCTTTAAACTATTCAAAACTTTATTACTCCTTATTTGTGTCAATGTTTTATAGCTCATGAGGAAGTATGTGGTGTTTTATCTTTCAATCTTGTCATTTACTTCTGACAGACTTTCAACCTGGACTAGTGGCATATACATCCGCTTATCCAATAATTTGCAAAAAGAGCTGGCAACGGGGTGCCCAGCCCCAATTAATTACAACTTTCATTAATAATTCTCTTCACATGTTTTGCCCTGATTTATCAGTAAGCAACTTAATTTTGCAAATAGACACTCCTCCATGGTATGTGAATGTTGGAAGGCACCCGAGGATTCGGTTAGCCATGGCTTGTGTAAGCAAAAGGTTGGGAGGAGTGTCATCTATAAAGAAACTAAAATACATGTGTAAACAAAAGAGAAGAGGGATGATCTACCTTGCTGGTAGAAATAACGTCCTTCATGGGAGCCGCTCTTTGAAAGTCTGGTTGACAAGGGGGTTAGAGTGCCCACTACCATTCGTTGACAACAACAAACACCTCTCAAATACTTATTTTGTGCTCTCTATATGCTTTCGAAAACTTAAAAAGCTCTAGCACATGATTTAATCCCTGCTTCCCTCTGCGAAGGGCCTATCTTTTACTTTATGTTGAGTCAGTTTACCTACTCCTTTCTATCTTAGAAGCAAACACTTGTGTCAACTTTGTGTGCATTGATTCTTACATATTTACTTATTGCACTTGTTATATTGCTTTATGTTGACAACTATCCATGAGATATACATGTTACAAGTTGAAAGCAATTGCTGAAACTTAATCATCCTTTGTGTTGCTTCAATGCCTTTTACTTTGAATCTATTGCTTTATGAGTTACCTCTTATGCAAAACTCTTTGATACTTGTCTTGAAAGTACTATTCATGAAAAGTTTTTGCTTATATGATTCATTGTTTACTCTTTATCTATTTGTTAGCAAACTATAGATCATTGCTTTGAGTCACTTCATTCATGACATGAGCCTTGCAATATATTGATCAAGATTGTGTGAAAGCATGTCTCCTCAGAAATTATTTGTTGTTATCGTTTTACCTACTCGAGGACGAGTAGAACTAAGCTTGGGGATGCTTGATACGTCTCCAACGTATCCATAATTTCTGCTGTTCCATGCTTATATTATACCATTTGCTACATGTTTTATATACACTTCGTATCACTTTTATGCATTTTCTGGGACTAACCTATTAACAAGATGCCACAGTGCCAGTTCCCTGTTTTCTGCTGTTTTTGGTTTCAGAAAGTTACTTCTGGAAATATTCTCGGAATTGCACGAAACAAAAGGCCACGTCCCTATTTTTCCAGCACGTACACGGAGTCCGAAGGAGAGACGAAGATGTGCCAGGAGGTGGCCAAACCACCTGTAGGCGCGGCTGGGCCCACAGCCGCGCCTGGGTGTGGTTTGGGCCCCTCGGGGGTCCGCCGACATCGCCCCTTCGCCTATTTATTCCCCGAGACGCGAAAACCCTAAAACACCGAGCCTTTCATCCAGAACATATTCGCTGCCGCCGTCGTCGTCAACCCTAACTCGGGGGGTTCCTGAAGCTCTTCCCGGCACCCTGCCGGAGAGGGAAATCATCACCGGAGGGCTCTACATCGCCATGCCCGCCTCCGGAGTGATGCGTGAGTAGTTCATCCTTGGACTATGGGTCCATAGCAGTAGCTAGATGGTTGTCTTCTCCACTTGTGCCATCATGTTTAGATCCCGGAACCGGCGGAGGTGGGCCAGGAGACGCCGTCGCCTGCGTGTGAGTTCTCCGGCGAGTCGCGCTCTACGCTGCCAGTCCATGTGCCGACGGAACTGGGTACGCTCCGTTACAAGGTTCTCATTCATGTGGATTCGATTGAGGAGGAAGAAAGCAGGGAAGACACGTGGGTCTTCCATGGCACGCCGGACAGCGATCGGAGGGGCCTGCCGGGCGCAGACTCCGGCGATGGCTTCGGTGGCGGCCGGGTGTCGCGCAGGCTGCCGTGGCAGCTTGGCGCACCGGATCGTCGTGGTGGGTCCAGGTCTCGTGGTCAGCAAAGCGAGCAGCGTCAGAGGACGTTTTGTCAGGTTGCGGCGGCGCCGGCCACCTGGCGTCTCCCGCCTATGAATGGACAGGTTCAAAGGCCAATTCAAACAGCGCAAAGGAGTGTGAGGCCACAGCAAAAGATGGTGTGGGTGCGCAGGCAAGCTGCCATTCCTGCAGCTGATCCTGTCGCCCCTCAGACGACTTTGGTGTCTTTAAGGACAGAGGCGGTCCTGACCTCTGGTGGCGATGCCATTGTGGATGCAGTAGAGCCGTTGCCGGATGCTGGTTTGTCCAGCACGCCGGCCACCAGGGCCCTGACAGCTGGCCATGGCGACGATGGCGCGGGCTACTCAGCTCGGGATCCGACCTTGGCGCCTGTGGAGTTTCTGGCGATGGACCCCTCCTCGGAGGCTGCCTCTCCTTGTGGAGTTTCGGTGCAGAGCTCGTTGGCTTCTAGCTCCCAGCTGGCGCCATTGGATGCCTTCTTCGAGGTGTCTCTCTCTGATTCAGAGGGCCATAGCACGGAGGACCAGGAACTGGAGCAGGAACGGGTACCCACCACGGTTGCGACGGTTCCTTTGGATGGTGCGACGCTAGGAAACGTGCCTGGGTCAGAGAACGCGGACTTTACTGTCGAGCCGGGGCTTGGGACAGTTGCAAGCTTGGACGTTCCTGCTGCGACGACAACTGTGGGCGTGGCCATTTCTCCGTTTGCCTACAACAGACTGAAGCAGTTCTGTGCGAGCATTCTCAAGACGCTTGCTCCTCCCCTTTTCCGTGAGGTGCAAACAGCTTCCAAGCTTTGCGCTACTGCTGAGCCTTTCACTCCTAGGATGAACACGAGAAGCGCTAAGCCCCCTGTCCTGCAGTCCAAGCAGAGGAAGAGAGCTTCAGAGGCCGAATCTGCTCTTCTCAAGGCTCTTGGGATCACGCCCTCTGATCTAGAGGTCAGCGAAGCTGCACTTACGGAGTTTCGTGAGCTTTTTGATTCCCCACTGCAAGAGCAGCATCTTCGCACGGTCGCGGCCATTTTTGGTCGATCCTTGCCGCTCCAGAGTGAGTTGGACAGGGAAGGTGGCATTGCAGTTAGTGTAGTCTAATTGCTGTGGATGGTGCGGTGTTTCTTTCTATTTCTATGGATTTATACACCGAAATCATCTGTTGGAACATTCGTGGCCTGAATGATCCAGTTAAAAGAAAGGCTATTAGGGAGTATTTGTCTTCGTTTAAGGCGAGTATGGTGTGTCTCCTGGAAACGAAAATGGATGTTATTGACTATTTCATAGTTATGCAATGCCTTGGCCCATCTTTTGATGGGTTTGTTTATCTGCCGGCGTCTGAAACTCGAGGTGGCATACTAATTGCATGGGATTCATCGATTCTTGCTCTGCAAAATGTCAGTTTCGATAACCACTCTATCACAGGTGAGGTGAAATTGATTGATAATAGCTGCTGGTGGCTCTCGGTGGTCTATGGGCCGCAAAGTACCGCTGACAAGGCTCTGTTCCTTGCTGAGCTTGCGGAGCGAAGGCTTCTTTGCCCTGGGCCGTGGCTGTTGATTGGTGATTTCAACATGATTTTGCGAGCGACAGAAAAAAACAATGCCAACCTGAACAGAAGTTGTATGTCCAGATTCAGGAACTTTGTGGCCTCGCACGAGCTCAAGGACATTTATATGCATGGTAGGCTGTTCACTTGGAGTAATGGACGCGACACGCCTACTATGACACGCATTGATCGTGCACTTGCTTCAGTGGATTGGGATCTAGAGCATCCGGATTGCATTCTTCAGGCACTGTCTTCAAACATTTCAGATCACACGCCTCTTCATTTGGCAATGAATGCTTGTGCCAAACCCAAGCGTAGGTTCAGATTTGAATGTTTTTGGACCAAGTTGGATGGTTTTGTGGATGCGGTGAAGGAGGGGTGGGTGTGTGACGCTGAGATCACGGACCCGTTTCAGCGTTTAGACAGACTGTTTCGCAACACTGCGAGACATCTGCAGACATGGGGTCAGCGGAGTGTTGGCAATGTCAAACTGAATTTGGCGACCGCGAACCTGCTGATTCATAGATTGGAAGCTGCCCAAGACCACAGGAACCTCGTTGCTGCCGAGAGATGGGTGTTGCGAATGCTGAAGCAATCGGTGCTAGCGCTGGCGTCTTTCGAGAGGACAATCGCCCGACAGAGATCTCGGATGAGATGGCTTAGAGAAGGGGATGCAAACACGAAGTTGTTCCACTCGCTTGCGAATGGTCGGCGGGTCAAGAATTTCATTCCATCTGTCAGGCTGGGAAATGAGGTGATCACGGAGCAAAGCAGGAAAGAAGGGGTTTTTTATGATGTTTTTGTGGAGCTAATTGGCACTGTGCAACCTCGGGAGAGCACGCTAGACTTGGATGCGTTAGGCCTGCAGAGTTTTGATCTTCAGGAGCTTGATGCCATTTTTTCGGAGCAGGAAGTGTGGGACACAATCAAGGATATGCCAAGAGACCGTGCGCCTGGTCCGGATGGTTTTTCTGGAACCTTTTATGTCCAGGCCTGGCCCATTATAAAGGCTGACATAATGGCGGCGCTCCTGAAGCTGTTCGTTGGTGATGGTCGAGGTTTTCGGAGGTTAAACAGTGCTGTGATCACGCTGATCCCAAAGAAAGCTGAAGCCATGGATGTTGGGGATTTTCGTCCTATTAGTTTGGTGCATAGTTTCTCTAAACTTTTCTCCAAATTGCTTGCGAATCGCCTACGGCCTCATCTTGGAATCTTGGTCAGTCCGAATCAATCAGCGTTCATTAGGGGAAGGAGTCTTCACGATAATTTCGTGCTGGTAAGACAGGTAACACGCAAGATCAATACAAGGAGGCAAAAAGGTGTGCTGATTAAATTGGATATTTCCCGAGCTTTCGACACCCTCTCCTGGCCTTTCCTGTTTGAGGTTTTGCGTAAGCTTGGTTTCAGCCATATCTGGTGCAGATGGCTCTCTTTTCTTTTCAACTCGGCGTCTACTCGCATCCTGGTAAATGGCATACCTGGGCGTCAGATTTTTCATGCTAGAGGACTGAGGCAGGGTGATCCTATTTCGCCTATGCTCTTTGACATCGCCATGGAACCCCTCACTGCTTTGATCTCTTCGGCAATCCAACATAATCTTTTTGCCCCAATCTGTGGTGTCTCCCCATTGCAACGGTTGTCGCTCTATGCTGATGATGTTGTGTTTTTTGTCAGACCTTTTGCTGAGGATCTGTTGGCGGTAAGGAGTTTACTTGCTATTTTTGGAGATGCATCTGGGCTCCGAATCAACTACATGAAATCCTCAGCGACAGTGATTCATGGCACAGAGGAGGATGAAGGGCTGGTCAGGGATGCTTTGCAATGCACTGTTAGCCATTTTCCAATCAAATATCTGGGACTGCAGCTTGCATTACGGCCACTGACGAAGAGTGAGTGGCAGCCGGCTCTGGACAGGGTTCTGAATTTTATGCCGGCTTGGCAGCGAGGGCTTATTGATCGGGCTGGGAGGTTGGTGCTTATCAAATGTGTTGTTGCTGCTAGGATGATTCATCAGCTGCTGGTTGTTGGAGCTCCAGTTTGGATGCTAGAAGAAATATACAGCTGGATGCGTGCCTTTTTTTGGGCAGGGCAAGAGGATGCCCATGGTGGCCAATGCCTTGTGGCCTGGCCGGCGGTCTGCAAGCCTCACTGTTTCGGCGGCCTGGGTGTGAAGGACCTCCACTTGCAGGGATTGGCATTGCGAGTGCGTTGGGAATGGCTTCGCCGTACTGACCCGTCTAGACCTTGGTTTGGGCTCCCGATGATCCACGACCCTCATGCTCGCGAGGTGTTCGACAGTCTGATTCAAATTCAGGTGGGCAGTGGCGAGCATGTCCTTTTCTGGACAGATCGTTGGATACAAGGCCGCGCAGTCAAGGACATTGCGCCGGAGGCGTTTGCGTTGGTGTGCACCAGGAAGCTCAACAGCAGGACGGTAGCTGAGGCATTGCAAGGGGTTAGTTGGTTGGCGGATATGAACGGGGTGTTGTCGCAGGCTGGTGCTCTGCAGTGCGCCCAGCTTTGGCGCGCAATCACCCTTCTGAACAGGAATCCGAATGAAAGAGACACCTTCATCTGGCCTTGGTCCTCCACAGGAGCCTACACAGCCAAATCGACGTATAAGATGTTGACGCAAGGAGCCATTAGAGTGGGTTATGCCGAGTGTGTCTGGAAGTCGTGGGCGACGCCAACCTGCAAGATTTTTATGTGGTTGGCACTAAAATACAGAATTTGGACGTCTGACAGACGTGTTCGACACGGGCTGCAGGAGACGGTGGATAGGTGCCATCTTTGTGACCAGATCGACGAGGACACGGACCACCTGCTTCTCCAGTGTGTGTTCTCACGACAGGTTTGGTTCAGGTGTTTCCAGGCTGAAAATTTCAGAGTTCAGACCCCTCAGACGGCGGATGGACTGGAGGATTGGTGGCTAACTGCTAGGCGTGGTCTCGGCAAAACTGAACGAAGGCGCTTTGATACTCTTGTGACCGCTGTTTGCTGGGGTTTATGGAGACAGCGCAATGCGAGGGTGTTTGGCAATACCAACCAGCAGTGCAACGAGGACGTTCTTGCGGCTAGAGTCCTTGAAGACATGAAGATGTGGAGTGTTGCCAGGAGAGGTAGTGGTGTTGGTGTTCCTCATGTAGCGAGAGTAGCCTAGTTTTTATTTACCGTCTCTGGTGTGTTGACTGTCCTAGCTATGAAATAGCTAGGTTTCCAGTCTCTTGTAAAACTTTTCTGCCTTCTATAAATCAAAGGCACGCAATTTGCGTGCTCTCAAAAAAAAGCCTTGGCCACGTGAATACTTGTAACTCCAAGAGGGGGTATTTATGCATGATAGTTGGGTTCAACCTCTATTTAAACTGGGATAGTGACAGCAAGTTCTAAGGTTGTAGATGTGTTGTTGCCACTAGGGGTAAAACAGCAATGCTTTATTCAAGGATGAATGTATTGTTTACATTACGCACATTACTTAATGCAATTGTCTGTTGCTTGCAACTTAATACTGGAAGGGGTACGGATGTTAACCGAAAGTGGACTATTTAGGCATAGATGCATGCTGGATAGCGGTCTATGTACTTTGTCGTAATGCCCAAATGAATCTCATAGTAGACACCACAACTCACACATGCATGTTATATGCACTTATCAATTGTCAATTGCCCAGCTGTAATTTGTTTACCCAGCATGTTAGTTATCTTATTGGAGAGACACCACTAGTGAACTGTGGACCCCGGTCCATTCTTTTACATCTGAAATACAATCTACTGCAATCATTGTTCTCTACTGTTTTATGCAAACAAACATCATCTTCCATTCGATACGTTTAACCCTTTGTTTTCAGCAAGCCGGTGAGATTGACAACCTCACTGTTAAGTTGGGGCAAAGTAGTTTGATTGTGTTGTGCAGGTTCCACGTTGGCACCGGAATCCCTGGTGTTGCGCCACACTACACTCCTCCACCAACACCTTCGAAGCAAACCTCGTTTTCCTACTGGTCCGATTAAACCTTGGTTTCATACTGAGGGAAAACTTACTGCTGCACTCATCATACCTTCCTCTTGGGGTTCCCAACTGACGTGTGACGTACAAGCAATTGTTTCTGGCACTATTAACCTAGAGCCACCACCCTTCGCTTGAGATGGCTTTGGTTTGAATGGAGTGAGGAACCGAAGCCTTGGAAGGGCCTTGGGAACCCTTGCACCTCCCGTGATCATGACCACTTCACGGCGGCTACCAATGCCTCCCATAGGAAATGGAGAAAAAACGCTTTTTGGGAGTCATCTTGGCTTGACGGCATGAGGCCTAAGGAAATTGCCCCCCTCATATTCGACATTCCAAAGAAAAAGAACTGCACGGTTAGGGCAACTCCAACGCAACGATCCAAACGGACACGTTTTTTGTCCGTTTGGGTCGCCAAACGGATACCGTCCGGCCCATGTCCGGCCTTTTCTGGCAAGTGTACCCAACAAATCGGACCCATTTGGTCCGCCATGTCCGTTTTCTTCCCCAAATTTGCATTTCATTTCATGACAACGACATTTTACAGTGAACGTTACATAATTTATAGCAAACATTCTGTCTTAAAGATAGATTTTAACTAATCATAGGTTAACAGTAGGTCCTTTCCGGTTACGGGTGATGGAGATCCCGGCAATTTTAACAAAATTGGCTGCGTGTGGGCGGCGCTAGGCTCGCGCCTATCTTGTCGGGACGGACTTGCTGGCTCTTCCGGCAGGACTGAAAGTGCATGTGTTGCCCCATGCGTGGTTTTGGTAATTAATGACAATCCTTATGGACTAATGTTTGCATTGAGATATCTTTATAGATCTTGTCTATGAAGAAGATTGGAATTCATGTGTTGGACTCTAGAAGATTACATGATGACCAAGATTCTATCCAAGGGTTTATATGAAGAATGGTCATATGGAGAGTTGAGCTTATTGCAAGCATGGCGTGGAAAAGAAGATTGAGTGAACTTCATGTTATCTCCAAGCCATCATATATATCAAGATAAGAAGTTGAAGTGCAAGTGGATTCATGAAGACGAAGCTAAGCGAGGCTCACCCATCATGGTGTATGGGGTAGCATTTGGAGAAGCCTTCATCAAGCATGTGCTAGCAAGCGCAATCAAGAAAGGTGGTCCACTTGAAGAGATCAAGATCGTCATCATCTAGCTCAAGTGGAAGGCTCAAGGCAAAGGTATGATCTTGATAGGGTTTCTATTTTACCGGTCTCATGTTGTTAGTTTGGAGGCCGGGTTATAGGATAGACGGCGTACTATCAAGAGGGGCTCTCAAGTGAGTAACTTGATCGCATCTTTATGGAGAGCTCAAACCTTTGCATATTTGGCATATCATCTTTCTTGGTTTTTATTTGGCTTTTATCCATGTGAGAATTTAGAGCTTGTGTTCATCTCCATACCAAGCTCTAGTTCATCAAAAACGGATTTCATTTGGATATCTAGTGGTGTTTTTATGTTGGAGGTTTTACCGGTTCGTCTCTTTTAGAGAGGTCAAACTCTCCTCTTGTGTTATCCTCCTCACATGATGGACTATGATGTGTATATGCATGATCTTGTAGTGCTTGTGATTATCTTCGGAGCAAGCCCAAGATCATTGAAAACGGAGTCCGGATGGAAAGCTTGTTGCGTTCTCGGTCTTGACGCTACCTTTCCAACCTCGTTGGTTTCATCTCGTTTGGAGATTCCTTGCAAAAGTTGTTGCATTTCAGGCTTGGCTGTTCTGTTGTTGTCTTTCCTGTCCGGAGTCTCCGGCCTCAGGGGTGCTCATGGCCGGAGTCTCCGGCCTCCCTGGTTTTGGAGCAAAGAGCCCCGCGGACGGCGCTTGCGGTATAGGGTCCGGAGTTGGTCCGGAGTCTCCGCCCCTGCCGGAGTCTCCGGCCCTCGTGGTCCGGAGTCTCCGGTATGAGTTTTCCTGCATCGGTTTTTTCCTGACTTTCTGCGTCCGGAGTCTCCGCCCTTTTGGTCCGGAGTCTCTGCCCGGGCCGGAGTCTCCGGCCTCCCAGACCGAAAACTCCGGACTAAGTTGGCTGCAACGACTCCACCTACCTTCAGCCACCTAGCTTTTCCCAGCACGTTTTTCTCTCTCTTCCCCACCATTGTTGACCTTGGAAAGCTTGCCCCTCTCCCAATTCCTCCCATGATTCTTGCATATCTTTGAGAGATTTGAGAGAGGAGATTTAGATCTACATTTTCACCAATCCATCTCTCCTCTAAGTGAGGGAACCTAGTAGATCTTGATCTTGGAGTTCTTGGTGTTTCTCCTACTTTGTTCTTCCTCTCTTCTCCCCCCCCATAAGCATTAGTTGTTTTTGGTGGGATTAGAGAGTGAAGGATTTGAGCACTTGTGCTCTTGCATTGCTTCGTTGCATCGGTTTGTGCTCTCCACGAGGTTTCGTGGAAGTTGAAAGCTTGTGAACTTGTTACTCTTGGGTCTTTGGACCCTAGACGCCCGTGTGGTGGTTGAGACCCTTGTGTGGTCACTTGTAGCTGTTCGGGAGCCCCCAATCCCGTTGTGGGTTATGCCCCGGATCGTTGTTGAAAGGCTCCGGATTTCCGCCTTGAAGGATTCCGATAGTGGAAGGTGAACCAAACCTTTGTGGTGCGGTTCATCGGAGAAGAAGGTGAAACCTTTGTGGTTGTTGAACTATTGTGTTGGTTCACACCTCTCCAACGAGACGTACTCCCCTAAAAAGGAGGAACTCGGGAATACATCCTCGTCTCCGCGTGCCTCGGTTATTTCTATACCCGAGCTCTTTACTTATGCACTTTACATTGTGATAGACTTCGTGCTTGAAGTATTCTATTGCTATCACCTTGTTGTTTGTCTTCCTTAGCATAAGTTGTTGGTGCACATAGGTGAGCCTAGTTTTTTTAGGTTGTTGGCTTGTTAATTTAAACACCTAGTTTTATTCCGCAATTATCAAGCCTAAACCAGAAAAGTTTTAATCGCCTATTCACCCCCCCCCCTAGGCGACATCCTTGTCCTTTCAAGGACCGTCTGCGGGGCGGACTAGCTGGCTCCTCCAGCCAGCCCCGTTTAGAGCTAGACTTTCATTAGTGGCGCTGGCTATTTTAAAAAAATTGGCCGTGCGTAGGCGGCACTGCCGGCGGTTGCATGCCTTCAGGGGGAGCGGCGGGAGCAGCCGGCCCCGTTCACGGTCGCCCCGTTCTCGCGCGCACGCTTGCGGCGGAGGGCAGGAGTCACGGTCCACGTGCAAGCCTGGCTCGCCAAGCTCGGTCGCCGCAGAGGGACTGGAAGGAGGCTTCCATGGCCTTCTGCAGCCGCGGGTTGCCGCGACCGTCTACTTGCTCATCCCCGTCGTCGCTTGATACGTCCATTTTGCATCACTATTTTATATCATAATTTACTGCTATTCATCGATATATTTCATATTTAGAAGTGTTACTTATGTTATTTTACCTATTTTGCATGTTTGATGAATAATGGAGAATTGGACACCGGAGTCAGGATTCTGCTGGAAAAAGCACCGTCGAGATGCACTATTTCTGAAGATCAATAAATCGAAGGAGACATATGGAAGTTCCTATTTTACCAGAAGATGGAGGAGGCCAAAAGGGGGAGCTGAGATGGGCCATGGTGGGCCCTCCTCACCCCTTGGCGCGGTGGGGCCCCCTGCCGCGCCGAGAGGTGGTTTGGGGGCCCTGGCCCACCTCAGCCGTCCCCCCTTCGCGTACTTGACCCCCTCGGAACCCTAACACAGGAGGGAGGACCATCGAAATATTCCGCCGCCTCCACGAGGCGGAAAACACCAGAGAGCGAAAAGCTCCCCTGCAGGAAGAAATCTGCCGGGGGAAATTCCCTCCCGGAGGGGGAAATCGACGCCATCATCACCGTCATCGAGCTGGACTTCATCGGGATCATCATCATCTCCACCACCAATACCATCATCACCTCCGCTGCACTCCGTCTCCGCTATAACATCTAGGGCTGAATCTTGTCTATTTTATAGGGGAAACTCTCCCGGTGTTGATTACTCTTGTTATTGATGCTATTGGGTGAAACCATTGGACTAAGGTTTATGTTCAGATTGTTATTCATCATCATATCACCTCTGATCATGTTCCGTATGATGTCTTGTGAGTAGTTCGTTTAGTTCTTGAGGACATGGGAGAAGTCTTGATGTTAGTAGTGAACTATGTTGAGTAATATTTAATGGTTTGATGCTTAAGTTGTGGTGTTATTCTTCTAGTGGTGTCATGTGAACGTCGACTACATGATACTTCACCTTTATGGGCCTAGGGGAATGCATTGTGTATTCGGTTGCCAATTGTGGGGTTGCCGGAGTGACAGAAACCTGAACACCCGTTGGTATATCGATGCATGAGGGATAGCAGGATCTCAAAGTTTAAGGCTGTGGTTAGTTTAACTTAATTACTTTCTTGTATTTGCGGATGCTTGCAAGGGGTATAATCACAAGTATGTATTAGTCCTAGGAAGGGCGGTGCATTAGCATAGGTTCACCCACACAACACTTATCAAAACAATGAAGATTAATCAACTATATGAAGCGAAAGCACTTGACAATACTCCCGTGTGTCCTCAAGAACGTTTGGTCATTATAAGTACAACAACCGGCTTGTCCTTTGCTGTAGAAAGGATTGGGCCACTCGCTGCAACTATTACTACTGCATTTTATTTACTTGTACTTTATTTATCTGTCATATCAAAAACTCCTAAAAACTTGTCTGTGAGCATTTACAGTGAATCCTTCATCAAAACCGCTTGTCAACACCTTCTGCTCCTCGTTGGGTTCGACACTCTTATTTATCGAAAGTACTACGATACACCCCCTATACTTGTGGGTTATCATCGCTCTAGTCGAAGTCGTCGTCCTCCTCCTCCTCGCCGGGAGGAGGTGCGGCGGCGCCGGGTGGAGGTCCAGCGGCTTCGGCGGCTGCGGCCGCAACTGCATGGGCCTGCAAACTGGGCGTTCAGCTGCATGTGGGCCGCCTGCATCGCAGCCTCCTCGGAGTGGTGGACGCCGCATATGCAGTCCTCCTCGCAGGCCCTCCTCACCGGATCCGGCACCGGAGCTGGAGGCCGATAGCTCGGCATGCCCCTCCACGTCGGGCTCGTCGGCATGCGGCGAGAGAAGCTCCCGCGGTAGCGCCCGAGCGCGCTCTACCGAGCACGCTAGGTCTGATCTACAAGGCGTTGTGGGGGACACGGCGGATCCATCTCGTTGGTCGAGGAAGGTGGTAGCAGGTGGTGCAGACGTGGTTAGGAATGGTGGTAGCGGCGCTAGAGTTTGTGGATTAGGGTTTACCCCGTAGGCGGCCATATAAAGACCTCCACCACCACATTTAAGGTGATAGTTCGCCGGTGGGTGGCCGTTCGGTGGGGCCGAGTGGCGGGGAGGACACGGGGCGGACACGAGTCGCGTCCGCCCGTGTCCGCGCCGTCGCAAAGCCGGCTCAAATTTGGGCCATAATTTGGTCCGCGCGGACAGAAAAATAGACCAAACTCCAATTGCGTCGGCGTGTTGGGCCGTGGTTTTACTCAAAATGGACAGATTTGGACAGAAACGGACTAAATTGGTCGTTGTGTTGGAGGTGCCCTTAGGAAAGCTAAGGAGGACTATTTTTGGGTCTCCCAAGTCAACACACAAGGCAGGCTAATTATTGATCACATCACACAATTTGCTCACCTTTGGGAGCTTATTTCAGAGGTCCACCTTGTCCTCGACACCCTAGATAAATCACTTGGAAGTTTACAAAAGACGGATGTTATTCATCAATGTCGGCATACAAGATGCAATTTTTGGGTCTACATCGTCGATGATGCCTTCCTTGGTTTGGAAGCCTTGGGCGCCTGGCAAGTGTAAATTTTTTGCATGGTTGATCCTTCAAAACTGGGTGTAGACGGCGGATAAACTTCAACGAAGGAGATGGCAAAATTGTGGCCTTTGTAAGTTATGTAATCAAGTGCAAGAATCAGCTATTACTTGAAAACAGTGCAAGAATCGGAAGATCATCTCCTCTTTCAATGTCGGTTCACCAAAAGAATTTGGTCATCCTTAAAGATATGGCTTGGACTTGATGATTTCAATCCCGGACGAGTGGCATGGGATCTATAGCATGAAGGAATTGCAATGCTTGTCTCATGGGAAGTTTGGTTGGAGAGGAATGCCCGCGTACTTAGAAACAAGTCTTCTACCGCAACCATGCTCACCGACAAAATCAAGGAGGAGGAGGAGGAGGTTATGTGGTGATGTGCGGGGGCTACTGTTCAACGCGAGAGTAGGTTTACTGTTTTTGGCCTTGACCGTCTTTAGGTCAAGACGGGTTTGTAACATGGATGGAACCAGGGTGCGCGCTCGGGGAATGACTCCTCTCATGGCGTGGATTTTTTTTGAAAGCCCCCTTGTTAACATGTGGATTTTATCCAAAACTATCAGTATTGACCCCTCCAAGTTAAATAATGGTCAATTGCCCCCCTGTTGTAATTTTCCTGGTTCCGTTCCTCGTTTGTAGTACTCTCTAAAATTTCTCCCTCAAAGAACAAAAAAATGCAGCTCTATTCGTGTGGTAGCGTGGTAGGTACTCTAGCAATCGGGACGGTCGATGTTCGTTATTGCTACGTGTATTCATAATGTAAACCTGTTTAGCTAAACGCACGCATCTTAACTTGCCCCACGTACGCATGCATGTTTCTCCTTCGATCTGCCCTGGTCCCTGGTCGGCTTGTTACTAGTTCTGGTGTATGCTTGGAGATGCATACATAGTCATAGAGAGAGACTAGGCGTGTGTTTGGTTGCGAGAGTTGAAAGGGGTTGGCTGGGATCGCCCCACTTTTTTATGCGTTTGGTTGTAAACTTAGGTGAATGGTTCGGCCCACCTGTCCGAATATTCTGCCCAGATGCTGTATCAAACAACCCCTCAAAATTGGCCGGCCCGTTTGATCCACGTTATTACTGCGCGCGGTGACGGTTCCTAATCTCTCTTCCCCGTCGCTCCTAATCTCGGGATCCCCCTTAATCTCTCTCGCCATCGAAGCTCGCCGGCCATGGAGGTCCGCAGCCCCGAGCGCCGCCGCCGCTAGCCATGGAGGTTCGAAACCCCGAGCGCCGCCGCCGCCGCCACCAGCCATGGAAGGCCGCAACCCCGACCGTCGCCGCCGCCCGACATGGAGGGCGCAACCCCGAGCTCCGCCGCCGCCAGCCATGGAGGGCGCAACCCTGAATCCCTGACCTACCACTTCCGTGTCAGCCCGCTGCCCTCCGGCTGGTGGCGCGCATCTACACGACGGGTCGGGAACTCGGGATTCATGGCGGCCGTGCGCTCCTCAAGTTGTCCCCATTTTATGTTAAGCTAATTGCAACTAAAAACTTGTTAAACCATTGGTATTAAGCATGGTAAACTAAACAGATACCATTCCATCCTCAAAACCAAACATAACACCAAATATGAGCTCGGGACCATCCCATTCTCAAAAGTCTGGGCCATCCGACTCCATCCTTCTTAGTCCATCAACCAAACGGACCCTAGAGTACAGAGTAGCCATGCCTCGCATGGTCCAACACTTGTCTCACACCATCGCCATGACCACGGAAACACACAGTTACTACGCCCACTATTTTCAATGCAGGCACGAAAGGCATCAATGCCTCTCTACGTAGCAAAAGCATGCTAATTTGGCTATGGGCAATACCCAATGGCTAGATAGCTCGCACCGTCACACATCATCTATCTCTGCGGATGGAGCAAGCAGCGACATGTCCACTCGCAGACGGTAGCCAGAGACCAGCAGAACCAAGGACAGGTTGACCACCGCGAGACGAAGCAAAAGGAGCCCAGTGGCGGCATGACGCGATTGATTGGCTCATGAGTGCAGTGCAGTGTAGCACCTCGGTGACCGTGGCTTCAGCTTCTGCATCATGTACTAGCAGAAATAAATAAAAACGCTCTCCCTCCCTCTAGCTGTATCTGCACTACTGCTGCTGGCTGGGCTAGTACTACGTACTGGCCGCGTTGGGTTTGCCGAATCAAGGAAAGGGCGAAAAATTAGGGGCACCGCCGCTTATCCGGGGATGCGAGTGCACCTCCTGCGCTTCTACGACCTGTACCACTGGCATGCGTACTCTATCCAGGGGGATCCGGGGATGTGATGAGGGCACCGCATTCATTCGCTGCGCTCTACGGTACGTCTACGTTGCTTCTCAGCTGTGAGCAATAGACTTCTTGCTGTTGCATACTTGCGGCAAATTTAACGAATTTAATCCTTTTTTAAAATCATTTCACAAAATGAACATAAATTCAAATTATTTCACGATATAACCCTTTTCCACGACGCCCGCCCCCGGGGCGCCGTGCTCAACTGTATAACGCCCCGGTTCAAGGCGTTATGTATCCTGCCACGTCAGATTCAGCGGGACCCAATTTTAGTAGCACGGTGCCCCGGACTAGGGCGTCGTGCCTACAACCATGGCGCCTTTAGCCGGGGCGCTGTGCTCTTTTTTTCTTGTTGGGTAAAAGCGAAAACAGAACAAAAGAGGCTCAAGTATATGATCTGTACATGTATGGTGCTCTACCGTAGTGGTTGGTGGTTTACTGCCTACTTGTGAGGTCTCGAGTTCAAATCCTTGTACCGCACCAATTTTTTTCCTGAATTTCTTGTTTTTTTCTGTTTACTCACTCAACCAACATATATAATATGTTATACAAAACATAAAAATATTTTTTTTGTTGCTTTCTCTTTTTCACAAAAGTAGGCAACGTTGCAAATTCTGCAATATGTTATACAAAACATAATTTTTTTTTTTTGATTTTCACATAAGTAAACACCGTTACAAATCCTTGTATAACATTATTTCGTTGTTTTTTTTTGTTTTTTCACATAAGTAGGCAACGTTGCAAATTCTTGTTTGCATATATACTTTGTTTTTATTTGTTACATATACACATTTCACGTCGCAGCGTGCGCTTATATACAAGGACTTTTTTTGTTGTTTTTTTACCCTACGAACATATACAGGATGTTATACAAAACAGAAAATTAATTTTTTGTTGCTTTTATTTTTCACATAAGTAGGCAGCATTACAAAGCACAAGTACGATGTATATACTTTGCTTTTAATTAATTCTATGTTTACTTATGTAAGCACAACGTTACAAATATTGAAAGGACATATCCTTCCCCACAGTGTTTTGATGTTTGTTGACAACACACTTAGATGTCTAATGTGTGTGCTAAAAGTGTGCAGGATTGTATCAATTAATATTGCACAGGTTTTGTCTCAAGAAAAGGAAGAAAGCAGTCTTCATGCGTCAGCCGGTACTACCGGGTTCACCCCGGTACTACCGGGTGTTCTGCCATGCGGAACTACCGGGCCCAGTACCGGGCCCAGTACCGGATCTCCAAAAGCTCTCTGGACTCGCTCGATTTAATCCGGTAGTAGCCCCGGTAGTAGCGCGGTACTACCGGGTGGGGAGCACTACCGGACCAGGCGGTCCGGTACTACCGATGCGCGCGTGGAGTGAGCGTTGACCAGTCTGGCGCCAGGCCTCAGTTCCCTCAGCCGGTACTACCGGGCGAGGCCCGGTACTACCGCTGCGGGCTGTTTACAGCTCCAACGGCCAGATTTCTGGGAGGGGTATTTATACCCCTCCACCTACCTCCGGTGACTAAGCTTGATTCCTCACTCTCTCTCCACCATTGTTGCAAGCTTCAATCTACTAGAGCTCCCACTCCAACCACTCAAACACGTTGATACTTTGAGGAGTGAAGGAGGAGCCCTAGATCCGCATCTCCACCGAGCCGATTTGTCTACATCGACCTAGTCACTTGTAGATCTTGTGTAACTTGATACATTGGATACCTAGAAGATACTTGTGATTCTTGTGGCTTTGGTAGCCACAAGGATTAGCCGGGAGCCTCCAATTAAGTTGTGGAGACGCGACCCGGCCTTGTGATTCTTGTGGCTTTGGGAGCCGCGGGAATTTGGTGAGAGCCTCCAATTCGGTTGTGGAGTGTGCCTCATCCTTGTAAAGGTTTGTTGCCGACCTCGAGGGCATCATATAGTGGCTCGTGGATCTCCTCATCGGAGGATAACACGAGGGAGATACGGTGTGCCATATCAAGGCTATTCGGAGTTCACTTTGTGACTCCGCACCGCTCCAACGGAGACGTAGCTTCCATTGGGAAGTGAACTTCGGTAGAACATCTCCGCGTCACCGTGTGGTTATCTCTTAACCTTCCTTTACTTGTATTGCTAGCTTTCTTGTGTAGAATATCTTGCTAGCTTGTTTATTGCTCATCATATAGGATTGTTCATCTAGTTGCATATCTAGAGAACTTATATTTGAGCAATTCCTTAACTTGTTGAAAAGAAAATTAAAATTGTAGTTGCCTATTCACCCCCCCCCCTCTAGTCAACCTACTCGATCCTTTCAATTGGTATCAGAGCAAGGTCTCTTTATTAAGGGCTTAATCGCCTAAAGAGGAGGATGGCTAGTGCGGAGGAGGTACAACGTGCTAAAGATGAGGAGTTAAGACTTGCTAAGGAACAAGAAAAATTTGATAGAGAACAACTTGATAGAGAACTAATCGAAGCGGGAATAATCCCTCCCGAGGGTGATGCCCCAATCACCATGAAGTCCATGATTGAACTTTTTGGGTTCATGAAAGGCAAAATGGTGGATGAGGTGTATACTCGGGTATCTAATCAAAATGGCTCCTCATCATCCGCTAGCCCTATTAAGGGTGCTAGTGACAAGGATAAAAATGATAAACCTAATGAGAAGCCTTCTCTTAACTTTGCTCCACCTAGCTCTTATCTCACTCAAGTTTCACTCACTCAACCTCATATAACCAACCTTGGTAGACCCCCTCCTAAGCTTGATAATACTCGTTATTTCACTTGGAAGAAATCTATGGAGTCTTATTTTCGCAGCTCATCGTGCATCTTTGGAGGGTGGTTCTACATGGTTTCAACCCAGTTGATCCCAACAACTTGACCAAGCAAGAAGAGATTGATGAGCAACTTGATGCAAATGCCAAGTACATTCTTGAGAGTGCTATGACCGCAAATGATGAAGATCATGTGCGGAATCTCAAAACTTGCAATGAGGCTTGGCTCATCTTGAAACCGTGTATGAAGGAAATGAGGGCATTCAACGCTCCAATGCGGCCGTCCTTCAACATCAAGTTGACAACTTCATCATGCTAGACGAAGAGACTCCGACCGAACTTTACCGAAGACTCTACAAGCTTGTGGTGACATGTAGGGAAAATGGAAAGAAGGATATGGATGATGAATGGGTCAAGGCCAAGTTCCTTCAAGCAATTATGCCATATAGTGAAACTATGGTGATGAACCTCCATGCAAGAGCGGATTACACAACAATGACTCCCAATGACATCTTGGCTCAATTTGTCACATATGATACATTGAAGTCCACATCCAAGTCTTTCAACCAAGTCCGTGGCCCAAGACTCTTGCTTTGAAGGCTCGTGTGGTAGACCATCCAAGATATGAAGAAAGCCCGGTCTATGAAGGTGAAGAAGACTTGGAGGGTGAGCTCAATGAAGTTCTTGCACTTGCCGCCACCCGGTTTTGGAACAAGAAGAACAAGAGCGTCAACCCTTCACCAATAAAAAGAATGTGCTTCAATTGTGGAAAGGACACTCATCTTGTGAAGGATTGCCCCTATGAAAGAAGAGAGGATAATGGTGGTCAACTCATTCTAAAGAAGAACAAGTACCACCCCAAGCCTACCTACATGAAGAGATCACCTCAAAAGGCTCTTGTGGCATCCCATGAAGAGGAATACGAGTCCGGAGGTGAGGAGGATAAAGAACCAAGTGAAGAAGTAGGAATGGCGGCTCTTGCAATGGGCACCCTTCCTCCATCATTGGCCAACCTCTTCTCATCTCCAAACGACGACAAGATCTCCAAGCCCATGTGCCTCATGGCCAAGGAAACAAAGGTGAATTCCCCACCAAAAATTACTATCTCCTCTAACCCATCACTATTGGATTGTGTTGAGGATGTAGGGAAAATTGAAGAAGAGGATAAAATTTCTATCTTCATTAGCAAGCTCCAAGGTCCAACCAAGAAAATGGTTGAGGCCCTCATGTATCAATATGGAGAAGCCAAGCATCTTCTTGATGTGAAGGATGTTAGGATTTGTGAGCTCGAAGGGCATGCATGTGATCATGCCGACAAGATTGGTGAGCTAGAAGATCAACTTGTTGAGGAACAATTGCTCCGTGAGCAACTTGAGGAGACACATGCCATGGATCTTTCCAAGGCAAAAGAAACTCGTGAAACCTCTATTCAAATTGCTATTGATCTAAAAAGTAAAAATGAGGAACTTGTAGAGAGTCATAACAAACTCTTTGAGGGTTTTGAGCAACTTAGGGAAACCCACAAGGTGACCTCAAGTGAGCTCACTACACTCAAGGAGTCATATGCCAAACTACAAGCTCAATTTATCTATGCTAGCTTCACCACTTCTCACAATGATAAAGATGCAAATTCTTGTACCACTAACCCTTTATGTGTCAAGGCATCTCTTATTGAGGAAAACACTAGGTTGAAGGCCCAACTTGAGAAGGGCCTAGCCACTTGTATCCAAGGGGAAAAGAACCTCAATGATCTTTTGAGCAATCAAAAGGGAGTGGTTGGCAAAGAAGGAATTGGGTTCACACCCAACTCTAAGAAGGTCAACAACAAGAAGAAGAAGGCGACTCCCCCTTCCAAAGATATTGTTTTTGTGAAGGAGGGGGAGTTAGCCAAAGCAAATGACAACTCTATTGGGAGTGGTAATGTCACTAGGGGCAATGCCACTCACAATAACTTTGCGGGAAAATACAACCCCTCATATGTTCTTTTGAAATCTACAAATGGTTGTGTTTTTGCTAAATATGTTGGCTCTTCATATGGAGATGATTATCACTATGCTATTTGGGTTCCAAAGACCCTTGTGACTAACAAAAGAGGACCCATTCCAAAATGGGTACCTAAATCAAAGACTTGATTTATTGTAGGGTTTCTCTTCCGGTGGATCTTCATGGCTCATTGATAGTGGATGCTCATCCCATATGACCGGAAGCAAAGAACTAGTAAAGGACTTATTGAAACAACTACTCTCATTCTCTCATGTCACCGTTGGCAACAATGCAAGACTCAAGGTAGTGGGAGTTGGTAAAGTGGTGATCACTCCGGAGTTATCCATTGAGAAGGTCCTCCTTGTCGAATCTCTTTCATACAATTTACTTTCCGTTGGTCAATTATGCAATGCCGGTTACACCGTTATTTTTAATAAATACCACGTGACCATCCTTTTCACTCAAACACTCAATGTCGCCTTTGTTGGATTTCGTGAAAACGGTTTGTATGTGGTTGATTTCTCAAAAGAGACCACTCAAATCGCTACATGTTTAATGGCTAAAGGCGACAAGGGGTGGCTTTGGCATCGCCGACTTGGCCATGTCGGTATGAGAAATTTACAAACTCTTGTAAAGGGTGGACACGTGGTAGGACTAACCGATGTTAATTTTTCCAAAGATCGTCCTTGTAGTGCTTGCATAGCCGGAAAGATGCATGAAAAGAATCACCCCAAGAAGACCATTATCTCCACTAAGAGGCCTTTGGAGCTCCTTCATATGGATCTCTTTGGGCCTCCCACATATGATAGTCTTGGTGGCAAGAAATATTGTTTGGTGATTGTGGATGATTACTCAAGATATTGTTGGACTTTCTACATCAAGAAGAAGAGTGAAACTCAAAAGATATTCATTGACTTTGCAACCCTAGTTCAACGCCAATATGACTCCAAGATTTTGGCAATTAGAAGTGACAATGGTACGGAGTTCAAGAATTACACTATGGATGATTTCCTAAGTGGGGAGGGCATTCAACACCAATATTCCGCTGCATATACTCCCCAACAAAATGGTGTTGCCGAAAGGAAGAACCGCACTCTTATTGATATGGCAAGAACTATGATGGCCGAGTTTAATTCCCCATACAACTTTTGGGCCGAAGCCATCAACACCGCTTGTCATTACTCAAACCGGCTCTTCTTCCGTCCTCTCAAGGACATGACACCATATGAACTCCTCACCGGTAAAAAGCCAAATGTATCTTACTTTCGAGTCTTTGGATGCAAATGCCATGTTTACATTAAAGGTTGCAAAATTGCTAAATTTGAATCTAGATCTTTTGATGGTATATTTGTTGGATATGCCGCAAAGTCTCATGCTTATAGGGTCTACAACATATCCACCGGGTGTGTTGAAGAATCTATGAACGTGGAGTTTGTCGAGGATAATGGCTCCCAAGCGGAGCATATTGATCATGATGATGTAGGTGATGATCTCCATCTCAAGCCATAAGAACTATGGGGATTGGAGAACTAATTCCTATTGAAGGACCCATTGATGATACTCAAGAAGAAGGAACAAGTTCTACTCAAGTTGAGCCATCCACCTCAAATATTGATCAAGAAGATGGTCAAGACCCACCCAACTCTAGTGGTGAACAAGAACATAATGAACCCACAACTCCAAGAACTCCACTTCGGGTTGACCATGAGCAAGATAAAGGCAATGATGAAGATATTTGTGTTGGTGAAACAATTGGTCAAGCCTCGGAACGCCGGGTCATCCGGCGTGCATCAAAATTGGATTACCAACAACACTTCAAAGAAAATATCCTTGGGAGTATCCGTAGAGGTGTGTCCACACGCAATCAATTATCTAACTTTTGTGGTCATGTCTCTTGTTTGTCTAGCTTAGAACCTCTCAAGGTATATGATGCTCTTGAAGACATGGATTGGGTTGCGGCTATGCATGAAGAGTTGAACAACTTCGAGCGCAACAAAGTATGGTCATTAGTGGAAAGACCCAATGACTCCTCCCATAATGTCATTGGAACCAAGTGGATATTTAAGAACAAGCAAGACTCACATGGTCAAGTCATTCGCAACAAAGCAAGATTGGTTGCACAAGGCTACACCCAAATCGAAGGAGTCGACTACGGTGAAACCTATGCCCCCGTTGCTAGACTTGAATCCATTCGCTTACTAATTGCTTATGCATCTACTCATAATATTGTCTTATATCAAATGGATGTTAAAAGTGCTTTCTTAAATGGTCCACTAAATGAATTGGTGTATGTTAAACAACCACCGGGTTTCGAAGACCCTAAATTTCCTAACCACGTCTACTTACTACATAAGGCTCTTTATGGGCTCAAGCAAGCTCCACGTGCTTGGTATGATCATCTCAAGGAGTTCTTAGTAGACCGTGGCTTTGAAATTGGGGTAATAGATCCCACTCTTTTTACAAAAAGGGTAAATGGAGATTTTTTCGTATGCCAAATATATGTTGATGATATTATCTTTGGTTCCACTAACCGTGAATTTAGTGATCAATTTGGCAAGCTAATGACCAAGGAATTTGAGATGTCCATGATGGGAAAATTGAATTATTTTCTTGGCTTTGAAATCCACCAATTTCGAGAAGGAACATTCTTATGTCAAGCCAAGTATATTAAGGACATGCTCAAGAAATTTGATATGAACAATGCCAAGCCATATAAGTTTCCCATGGACTCCAAGGCGGATCTTCACTTAGATCCGGATGGTAAGGAAGTTGATCAAAAGCTTTATCGTTCTATGATTGGATCTTTGCTTTACCTTTGTGCATCTAGACCGGATATTATGTTTAGTGTGGGTATGTGTGCAAGATTCCAATCAAGTCCTAGGGAAAGTCATGAAACCGCGGTCAAAAGGATTCTAAGATATTTGTTGGATACTCCCAACTATGGTCTTTGGTATCCCCATGGTACAAGCTTTGATCTTGTTGGTTATTCGGATGCGGATTGGGCGGGTTGCAAAATGGATAGAAAATCAACTTCGGGTACATGCCAATTCCTTGGTAGGTCCCTTGTGAGTTGGTCTTCCAAGAAGCAAAATTGTGTGGCCTCGTCATCCACCGAAGCCGAATACATCGCCGCCGGTAGTTGTTGTGCACAATTATTATGGATGAGGCAAACTTTAAAGGATTATGGTGTCATTTGTGACAAAGTGCCTCTTTTATGTGACAATGAAAGTGCTATTAAAATTGCACACAACCCGGTTCTTCATGGCAAGACCAAGCACATTGAGATTCGGTATCATTTTATTCGAGACCATGTTGAGAAGGGTGATATTGCAATCAAGTATGTCAACACCAAGCATCAACTCGCCGATATGTTCACGAAGCCTCTTGGTGAAGCAAGATTCAAGGAGTTGAGAGGAGAACTAAATGTGGTGGACATATCCAATTGGATTTAGTGGATTTCTTGCATACCTACCCATATTAGACGATACTTATTTGGTTTAGATGTAGGCATGGACATAGGGGGAGTGCGGTCCTAATCCATTGGACCATCCCTCCCCCCATTATGCCGATAGTAAGAATTCATTTGCATCTCTATATTCGTTCTATGAATTGTGAGCTTAAATGACGAGTAGTGGCCGTGGACTCAAGATATATCTTCGCGGTATCACACCACATACTCATACATGGTGGCCTCGGCCACCACCCTCTTCCTTGTGAAGAGTTGGTTTCATTTGGATTTTATTGGTTTTCTAGTGCTCCTATGGAAAACATGCTCAATTTGGTGTTTTTGTGTGTTTTGATTCTTGCAAATTGAGTATGAAGTACCATCTCCAGTGTGTTGATCTAATCCTATGCCTTTCATCTATCTCAAAACAACTTCCATCTTGCACAAGTTCAAATTCCTTACACAAAAAGAGAAATCTGGGGTTTCTTAGGAGGCCCCGGTAGTACCGCCGGTGGGATCCGGTAGTACCGGGCTCTGAATCTAAGCAGTTCTGCTGCTCGCAAAGATTCAGGCCCCGGTAGTACCGGATGCTCCGCCCCGGTACTACCGGGAATCGGGTATCTAGATATTTCACCGTGCGGGCAGGGTGGGGGTTATTCCCCATTTTCCCCACCCGCACGAAGCCACCCCGTCGCCTCCTCTGCTCCTCCTCCGGCCGCCGCCCTAGGCCGCCGGATCCGCCATCTCCGGCCAGATCTGCTCCGTGGGAGCGATCCCCTCGTCGATCTCCTCCATGGCCTCCGGTATTTCCCCGTTCTTTGCATTCTTTGTTTCTAGATCTTGAAACCTAGATGTATGGAGAGGAAATGTTGGTAGCTCCGTTGGCAACGGTTAAAGTTGGATGGATGATCACCTAGGCCTTGTTAGCTAGCATAATGTGTAATGTATGGTTGAATCTCTCGAGTTTGTGCCATTTCAGTCTTGAATCGGCTCAGCCGGTACTACCGGGTTCACCCGGTACTACCGGGTTTTCCAAATTTGCTCGATTCAACCATTCTTTACATCTATGGCTAGTTTTTGATTCCTTATCCGTGAACTTGTGCACTCATCTATTCCCTGCCCTACCTATATGCTGTTTCACAGGTAGCCGCCGTGGTACCAAGAAGCCACGTCTTGTGGAGGATGAGATTGAAGAAGAAGAAGAAGAGGAAGTTTGCCTGCTCGCACCACAGCCAGAACTCAAGCAAGGGAAGAACATCAGCTGCTGCTCGTACCACCACTGCTCCCCCCACGAGAGCCCGCAAAGCACTTCACTTATGGAAGAATGAGACTATCAGAAGCTCAGAGAAGAGAATCCCTATGCTGAGGAGAGGTCACCCTTGTGCGGAATCCGCACTTTTACACAAATGATCAAGAAGCCATCTACAAGGAAATCTATCTCCACAAGGATTACTCCGTGGTTGTCCAACACACTCTTGATATTCCTTACATGAGAAACTCGAAGCACAAGGGCTATTTTGATGAGACACTTGCTATGTGTGAAGAGTTTGGGCTGATTGACATCATGAAGGAGAACCATCCCTACATTGAGTACTACATCATTCAGTTCTTTGCCACCGTCTACCTTGACCATGATGAAGCCCGGACCCTATATTGGATGACTAAGGACACCTTGCTTTCTGCCACCTTGGCGGAGTTTGGAGAGCTTCTAGGCTATGAAGACAAGGGTGAAAGTGTTGCTAGTGGATGGAGATGCCATGACAATGATCGATCAAGCTCCAAGGATGTTCTTGGACCAATCACTATGGAAAGGGCACCACCGGTAAAACTGCTCATCTTGTGCGTCCATTTGAGATTCTCCACCGTGTCTATAGGGAAACCATTGCTCCTCGTGTGGGAAATTGGGATGAGGTTCATGGCTTCATGTTTGACCTTCTCAAGCTCTCATATGAAAATCAAGGCAAAGGCAAGAAGCTTGATGTGATGGATTGGATGTGGAATGACTTGTGGTCCACAATCATTGATAGAAGGGCCCCCATCTATGGCCCATACATTATGAAGCTCATTCGCCGCAAGTGGGCTCTCAAGAAGAATGGAGAAGATATCATGAAGGATGGCAGCCCGTTGTGGCTCATCTAGTGAAGGAACTGCGTATCAAGCCTCATGCTCCTCCCAAAACCCAGCCCTTGATCCCGAGGCTGCTGCTGAAGCTGAGAGAGCTAGTGGGAGTGCACCTCCTCTTGAGGAACCTTCATGGTTCAAGAAGCTGCAGATTAAGGCCAAGAGGGCCTTTTGCCTCAAACTGGATTTGGAAGACCGTCTGTATGAAGCTCATGTGTATCACAAGAAGGCAGCTCAGCGACACAAAGCAATGATGAGGCATATGCAGATTGACGTCTCCGATGGTTCTGAAGATGATATCACTCCAAAGGAGGAATGGGTGTCCAAGCATGGTTTCTGGAGTGATGAAGATGCTCCTCCACATGGTGATCGCTTTCAGGCCTCCTCTTCGACCCACCACGGCGCGGGTGGAGCTTGATGCTCCTAGGGACGTATTAGCATCGCGCTTCTCCCTTTTTGGCATTTCGATGACAAAGGGGGAGAATGTGTTCTATTTAGGATGAGCCGTGGGATTTGCATGGGTGGAAACACAAGCTTGCACTTCGTTTGATCTTTATGCTTGTGTTTCATCTTTTATCTTTATTTGGATATTTGCTTTGAACTTCCTATGCATGATGTAAGACATGCCTTGAACTTATGGTATTGTAATAAGACCTATCTAGTATGTTACTTGCTTATTGTTGCTTATATTGTGCAAGTTGTTTTAATTGTTATTAATTGTTATCCATATGAACTTGCTTGGTTCGTAAAATATAGGGGGAGCTCCGCCCATTTTATATGGTGTGTTTTTGCATTCAAAAGCAAATTCCTAATAAACACACAATTTGGAGAGCCCCGTCTATCTTTTGCAAATCATTTGTTTCTCCTAAGTATGTTGTCATCAAACACCAAAAAGGGGGAGATTGAAAGGACATATCCTTCCCCACAGTGTTTTGATGTTTGTTGACAACACACTTAGATGTCTAATGTGTGTGCTAAAAGTGTGCAGGATTGTATCAATTAATATTGCACAGGTTTTGTCTCAAGAAAAGGAAGAAAGCAGTCTTCATGCGTCAGCCGGTACTACCGGGTTCACCCCGGTACTACCGGGTGTTCTGCCATGCGGAACTACCGGGCCCAGTACCGGGCCCAGTACCGGATCTCCAAAAGCTCTCTGGACTCGCTCGATTTAATCCGGTAGTAGCCCCGGTAGTAAGCGCGGTACTACCGGGTGGGGAGCACTACCGGACCAGGCGGTCCGGTACTACCGATGCGCGCGTGGAGTGAGCGTTGACCAGTCTGGCGCCAGGCCTTCAGTTCCCGTCAGCCGGTACTACCGGGCGAGGCCCGGTACTACCGCTGCGGGCTGTTTACAGCTCCAACGGCCAGATTTCTGGGAGGGGTATTTATACCCCTCCACCTACCTCCGGTGGACTAAGCTTGATTCCTCACTCTCTCTCCACCATTGTTGCAAGCTTCAATCTACTAGAGCTCCCACTCCAACCACTCAAACACGTTGATACTTTGAGGAGTGAAGGAGGAGCCCTAGATCCGCATCTCCACCGAGCCGATTTGTCTACATCGACCTAGTCACTTGTAGATCTTGTGTAACTTGATACATTGGATACCTAGAAGATACTTGTGATTCTTGTGGCTTTGGTAGCCACAAGGATTAGCCGGGAGCCTCCAATTAAGTTGTGGAGACGCGACCCGGCCTTGTGATTCTTGTGGCTTTGGGAGCCGCGGGAATTTGGTGAGAGCCTCCAATTCGGTTGTGGAGTGTGCCTCATCCTTGTAAAGGTTTGTTGCCGACCTCGAGGGCATCATATAGTGGCTCGTGGATCTCCTCATCGGAGGATAACACGAGGGAGATACGGTGTGCCATATCAAGGCTATTCGGAGTTCACTTTGTGACTCCGCACCGCTCCAACGGAGACGTAGCTTCCATTGGGAAGTGAACTTCGGTAGAACATCTCCGCGTCACCGTGTGGTTATCTCTTAACCTTCCTTTACTTGTATTGCTAGCTTTCTTGTGTAGAATATCTTGCTAGCTTGTTTATTGCTCATCATATAGGATTGTTCATCTAGTTGCATATCTAGAGAACTTATATTTGAGCAATTCCTTAACTTGTTGAAAAGAAAATTAAAATTGGTAGTTGCCTATTCACCCCCTCCCCCTCTAGTCAACCTACTCGATCCTTTCAAATATATTCTTGCAAATTCTTATATACAAGGATTTACAAATCGTTGTTTACTTATGTCCAAAATAAAAAGCAACAAAAAATAATTTTATGTTTGTATAACATATTACAGAATTTGCAACTCTGCCTATTTATGTGAAGAAGAAAAAACAAAAAAAAAAAATTTATGTTTTGTATAACATATTATATATGTTGGTTGAGTGAGTAAACAAAAAACAATAAGAAATTCGGCATAAAAATTGGTGCCGTACAACGATTCGAACTAGCGACCTCACGACCAGGCAATACAAAACCGACCACTGGCATGGAGCACAATACACGTAACAAAAATGTACTTGGGCCGGTTTTGTCCTGTTACCGCTTTACCCAACGAGAAAAAAAAGAGCACGGCCCCGGCTAAAGGCGCCATGGTTGTAGGCACGACGCCCTAGTCCGGGGCGCCGTGCTACCAAAGTTGGGTCCCGCTGAATCTGATGTGGCAGGATACATAACGCCTTAGACCGAGGCGTTGTACAGCTGAGCACGACGCCCCGGAGGCGGGCGCCGTGAAAAAGGGTTAGATCGTGAAATAATTTGGATTTGGGTCCATTTTGTGAAATGATTTCAAAAAAGGGTTAAATTCGTCAAATTTGCCCATACTTGCACATATATATAGTACTACATTCCTACAGCGCTGTAAAAATGTTCAACCTCATCTTCATCTTAGAGCTTAAGCATGAACTTCACACGGCGACCCCGAGAACTCAAACCTGCTTCACCCTCAATACTTGACTAGTGTTGAAACCATTAAACACAATGCTCATGAAGGTAAAAAAAAAGTATTTTTTTTCATAAGATGTGTAATGTTAGGATTCAACCAAATTTTCCACATTTCCGAACCTAATTATATTCCAAAAACACTAAATAAAATGGTGCAATTCCAGGTGTGAAACCTATCCGAAAACAAAAATTTCTACACCTGAAACTACAACAAAAAAAAGTGCCATTTCAGTTTTCAAATTTTGCAAACTATCAAATTGCACATTTCTAACCAAAAAACCCACACACAATTTTTTTTAATCTCAATTCAAGTTTCAGAAATTTCAAGTACTCAATTCTACTTTTTTTTATATTGATAATGGAATGTTAGAAAATGAGCAATGGACTCACTTTCAGCAAATTTAAACTATAAACTATACACGTAAAAGGATAAATAATCAAAACGCTTGGAATCCAAGTACAACATGTATTTCTTTTAGTTGAGAAATGCATTATAGTCTCGTTAGTTACGCAGTAAGCTTGTGAGCAGCACCTCGGGGTTCAATACTGGCGGCTCCTTTTTTTTTCATAATAACAAAGCGTGTGTGAATCTGCAGGCAAGATCTAGTGGTATATAAACCAGAAATCCGTAGTGGCTTCTGAGCACCACTGCTCCTGATATTTGAATTTTTTTAAAATCATACTTTTTTGCTTCAAAAAAATCGTATTTTTTACACAAATACATATACATATTACGTAAGTATGCAAGAAATTTCGTAAAAAATAACGTATATTTTGGGCTACACAAAACAGAGAAAATTCCGACAGATTCAACATCGTACTATTTTCACTTTTTATTGGCCAAATTTTGATATTTTTATATAGCTCGGAATACGATATTTTTTGCATCGATAATCGGCATATACGTAGAGAACATGCATATGTATCACTGGAAAAAATTGGATTTTTTCAAACTTAAATTTAAAATTTTCAAAAAAATTAAACACCAGGTGCACTGGTGCTCGGGTGCCAAAAATCTGCATCCACCAGCTTGTTTTAATGAAAATCCGATATAAACCAACTAGAGAAGTTTTAATGAAAAGGACTCGCCTAAATTTTCGCAAAAAACATAATATTTGTAGAATTGTACTTCCTCATGCGTGTTTAACATTGTACGTGCTCATCTTAATAATCTCATTAATTCGTCAAGTGACGTCCACCAGCTTGCTTAGTTGCTTCTTGATGTACTGATCCATCCTTCGCTGGTTGGATTGGCCCTGTCAGTCTCATGGACTCTGCTAATATTTTTGCCGCGTATTAATCATGCATGCAGTGGGTAGCTTGTGCCTGTTATTAGACAAAGAAAAGCAAGTTGGCGCAACACATAACATGATGTCGTCTGGGTACAAGGTCTAATAATGGCAGAGAGCTTTCCTCATCTCTACCAAGCATCTACGTATGCGCCTGTGTTATTCTAAGATTAATTACGATTGACGAAAATCAAACGATCCAGCATAGCACCTGCACAGATTTCCTAAGCCGTACATTACTTATCTATTCTAAGTCGTGTATACGTGGGAATTTGGCTGTGGCCCAGTGGTTTGGGGTCACGGGTTGTGACCACAGCAACTCAGAGTTCGACTCCTGTGTGGAGCGAATATCTGGCTTTCCCCCTAACAGAGGCGAAGGAGGCTTGATCGAAACTCCAGATAAAAAAAAATGTCCGCTCTTCCTTTTTTTATTTTTTTTGCCAGGCAGAAAATAATTCACGGGATCAAATCAACCAAGGTCCAAGCTGCATGCGGGGTCGTCCGCAAGTACATGCAAGCTTGCCGGCCGTACGTAGTCGACTCGGACGAAGGATCGCGCGCATGCAGATGCAGCCATGCCGATGGTGACCACTCCAGCTAGCCAGCGAGCAGCTAGTAGATCCACCGGAAGGAAGGCAACAGCGACTCTTTGTCCTTTCCCGCCCGGAGCTCCCTCGACAGGGTCGGGATGGGCTCTTCCGCCTCGTGCCGCATGCCGTCAGCTGCCTGCCGCCCCGCCCGCCTTTGCTTGCTCCGGCATGCACTGTGCCGCGGATTTCGTGAGGTCACTCGATCATCCCGCGCCACGAAATCGAACAGCACGCCACGCCACGCCGGCATAGGCTGGCTCGGGTGGCTAGCCTCGCTGCGTGCGTCGGGTAGCCGGCCGGCCGGCCGGGCCCCGAGAGCACAGTAGCCATGGCTGGCTGGATACGGGAAGAGGCACCGTGGCGTCGAGGAAGCAACCCCTTGTTGCGGGGGATGATTAGATAGACCGATCATCCATCGAGATCTCGCCGTCCGGCGGGCGGCCTCCAACTCGGTGATGGTATCGCCGTCGCATTGTTGGCGGTCCCACGCACAGCGACGAGAAGAAACTCCAGGGCATGGCTCGGCGACCTATCGATCTAAGGGCATCTCCAGCCAGCCCCAGGAGCCCCCAGGACGTTTTTTTGCGTTTTTTAGCGCCGGCGCAAGGAAAATCCTTCCAATCGTCCCCCAAGAAGTCACTTAGCGCCGCTTTTAGCGCGGCGCACCCAGGCGGAACCCAACTCGCTGGGTTTGGCCTGGGGGGTTGGCCTTTTTGCATGCAAAGCCCACCTGTCAGCCTCCAATGCACTCTCTCTCCTATTTTTTATCCGAGGCCCACCATATGCACACGACCCGTGCTCCTCTCTCCTCGCTTTTCCTCTCCGCTCGCACCGGCTGCTGGACGCCGCCGCCTGCTCCGCCCCAATCTCGAGCGCGCCGGGAGCAGCCCCGCCGCCGCCCCGCACCAAGCTTGAGCCACCAGGAGCAGCCCCGCACCAAGCTCGAGCGCGCCGGGAGCCGCCCCGCCCCAAACCGGTCCATGTCGGAAAGTTGGAGCTGCGCCCCGATGGCCACGACGGCGGCGAGTCCTGCGGGCAGAGCTCGCGTGGCCGGGGCGGAGCTCGCGCGGCCTCTCGCGCGGCACGGGCGCTGGATGCCGCGGGGCGGGCGCCGAGCTCGAGCTGGCCTCCGGAGCTTGCTCGTCGTCCCCAGCTCGCCCACAGCGAGACGGCGCTGCTTCGGCCCGTGCTCTCGCGAGCTGCCGCCACGTGTTCACTTCTATTTTCTGGGTTTGGCCACGACTGGAAAACAGCCCGCACCCAGAAACCAAACCTCTCCTGGGGGGCAAATCCGGCGGAAGAAATGGCTCCTGGGGGCCCAACACGGCTGGAGATGCCCTAACCATCAGGATCAGGAAGGTGGGGAGACAGGGTCACGAGGTATGCGGCTACGTACGTACAGCTAGGTCGCCTCCGTACGTCTAAGCACACGTACGGCGACTGATGAATGGCGATCTGTATTTCTTTGGGTTCTATACCGAGCTCCATCTCAGAATGCAGTCTGTGAACCAAGCTAGCGCTAATTAACATTATAAATTTATACATACACAGGAAAGAAGTCCGAGCTAGCTATAACTAGTCTGAAGCGTGTCAGTCAACACTCAACAGTAACATTCAGGCCCCAAAATTCAGCAAGGAACACGATGAGGTCACTCCTTCTCCTTCACAACTCCTGTACATCTACTGCCTGTACCCTGAGATTTGCCCTAATTCCTTACGTACTGTACAGCGACACGCATTTACAACACGCTGCCGTACGTCAGCGCGGTATTCCCAAACAGTAACGCATGCGATGCGATCCTAGCACTAGCACTAGCAGTTGCTTCAGGTTAGCTGTCGATGACAAAGATTTTTGGCTGGTGATCGAGTAATAAGCTATTATCCGGTACTGTAGGAGACAAAGTATTCGAGTTCAAGCGGATGAGGCCATGGGGATGGGGGTAATTGCTCTCTCCGTCATCCAGCTCGCCATTCACTCACTCAGGTCGAGATGTGCTATAGCAGCCACCATATGCTGGCAGTGAGTGTCAAGACGCACGGATCTCCTCCGTGTTTCTCGAGAAAAGGACACGGTGAGTGACACGGTAAGGCTTAACTGGTCACAAAAAACCGGAAACGTTTGCAGCTGTTTTTTTTTTTTTTGGTTCATATCGAAAGACATGGCTTTGGAAGAGGCGGAAGAACGTGGTACCAGTTGGACGTCTGGAGCGTGGATTTGGACGTAAATAGCGTGAGCTATACAATAAATTGAAAACAATATTTTTTCTAAAACCATGTAAATTTTTTGCGACAATTTTTTTGATTGGTTAATTTACGCGAGTTGTAAAGGTTGGTGATGTGATTGCATTTGTGGTGCGCGCTGTGCGCAAAAAAAAAAAAAAAATTGCCACAAAGGCTTTTTAAATACCCTTTTGAGAGCACTGTTTTTTGTCCCATAGCATTGCAGAATGTCATTTCTTTACAAAAAGTTGCACATCGATTGATAATTCAAGCCAAATTATTTTTATATTTATCTGCTATTATTTTTCTAATTTACTATTTACTTGGGTGCGTCTGAACTCAGGAGCCAAAACCCCACTCTTGAACATATTTGGTTATTTGAAGAGGCATAAAACATATTTTACCGTAAAATTCTATAAAATCACTTGAATGTACCTTTTTAGAAGATAAAGAACAAATTTTGGAACGCGTAGTGTCTCGACGTACTCTCAACGAACGGAACAACCATTACTACGAAATCAACACTTAGTGTTTTGTACTTTTGTTCCCTTCGTGTGTTTATAAGGAGATTTATATTATAAAATAGAGCAAGTGAAACAAATATTTGGAGCGCTGAGAAGTCAAAAATATAAAAAGAGAAACCAAGACTTGATTGACCACCTTTTTTTGCGGAGATACATGATATGAAACTTGTCAAAGGAACAAATCACAAAACTATATCTTGATCTCTTGATTCATCAACAACTTTGTCAAACAAAACACCCCAATTTAGTTTGAAGTTTAATCTTCTTAGCCATTTCCACTAATGGTAATTCAAAACTGGTTCACAATATATCATTATTTAATTAGGGTCATGAGGGGGCAATTGCCCCCCTCCCCATGTGGAAAGGATCTAATAACTATTTAACATAGATTTTATGTAATTATATGATATGCTTGATTATATAAATCTATCTCTTATAAATATATTTCCATCTACCACAATTATTTCTACTGCAAGACCTCTACTAAATTCATTACGCTCGCAACTAAAAGACTTAGGTTGCTGCCTGACGATCGCTTCCTAGTTAGGGGCACCACTGTGGCGTTGCTTCATGTGTAACATGGCACCACAATGCTTAAGTTGATCAACATATGTGGGCATCCATCGCTGCAGGGGGTGAAGTTGACAACGATCATCATGAACTTTGATGTGGCCGCCTTGCGGTTCTTCGTGAGCAAATACAAGACCGGACACTGCCCCCGCAAATAGTTGGCGACATAATTGATGGTTGTACGGCGTGTCGGGGCTTAGGTCCACCATCTTAGGCTGCTTCTCGCAGTTGTGAGCGCCGATGAAGCAAGTGCATTGCCCTGCTCGGTCGGCCTCATGCTCATTGCTCCCAAGATCACCTCGTCGCCAGCCCAAAACCAGCTCAGCCGCCACCCTGGATCCTCAAGGTGGTGGTAGAACTGGTAATTCTAGAGCCTAACTGAGCATGCATATAGAAATATATATATGGTTAGCTCATTGATTTCTATTAGAGAATAAGCTAATGAGCTATTGCGCAACTGAAGGTAACATGGATGCAGTTGTTCATCCAATGACCCTCGTAGTTATTAAGCAAATAGGAGGCCACCTTAGTTCTTAATGGGGGCTTTCGCCATCCTCTTGCCACTTACAACACTAATAGTCATTTCCCATGATCGAGCATCACTTATCAAAGTATCTAACTCTAAAGAATAAAACAAAAGGGTGATATTTATCGTTCCAAAAAAAAAGAAGTACACATTTATTTTCTCGGCGCTTTTTTCAGGTGATCAATATCGGATTATCACTCGATTTCATGACCTCAAAGTTCAACCAAACCTTTTCAACATACCTCAAAATAAATTTCTAATATGTCCAGAAAACAAGTTTTTGAGTATTTTTACCAAAACAAATGCAAACTATAGTAATAAAATCACGTACAACTAATAATTTTCTCACCTCTTATATTATACATAAAATCGCATATTGTGGGTTAATGGACAAATGGATCAGTCGATGAATCTATTATTTCCTAACGTTAACCACATAAAATTGTTATGATCATAAGGAACTTCGGTAAGTATATTATTGATTCAATATCGGTATTATCATATAAAATTCGTATGTGCCTACCGTTAACCACATAATGGGGGATGGGGTGGTCAAGTTAAGCAAGACCTTGTATATACAATTTGCTGGCGATCAAAGACAACTATAGACTCGAACTAACAAAAAAGAGATATTCCCTCTGTTCCTGATTATAAGGCATATATTTTTCTCTGAAAAGTCATACTTTACTATCTTTGACCAAGATTTGAGAAAATATTATTATCATTTACAATATCAAATCAGTATCTTTAGATTCATCATGAAGTATATTTTTACATTTTATTTTCCTAGTATCTAAAATATTGATAGTTTTTTCTAAAATGTTGGTCAAAGTTAGTCAAGTTTGACTTTTCAGAGAAAACTATAAGCCTTATAAATAGAAACAGATGGACTATAACTTTGTCCACCGTGCTTGCTTCTACTATTGCATCTCTGAGAAATATGTAATTCCTTGGTACATACTATTGTCAAACCATCTCACACTGGCAACACGTGCACATGTGTAGCGTGTCGCCGCAGAACTTCCACATACTTCAATGGTACGAAGGGATGATGTACATACTACTCACTTCGTCAATAAAGAAGTGTACTTTTAGGTTTATGCTACGTCAAATTATAAAGTTTCACAAAAAAATAAAATATAGCAATATTAACAACACCCTAGATGCTACGTCATTTAACTAGTTGGGTGACACGCACATTTGAGCTGCTGGTTTTACTTTAGATTGTCATATTTTTATAATTGTTCGCCTTATTTTTTACAAAACATTTTATCCATGAATTTAGTTTAGATATATAACCTATTAAAAACAATTTATCGAAAAGTATGTTTTGAAGAAATATAAATGATTTGATTGACAAAATTGTTTCATTTTTTATTTGTAGTGTGTGAGATCATGAGAATTTATCTTGTGACAACTAATTAAGGCGAGCGTATTGAGGTCCTAGGGAGATGCGAAGAGCAGGAAAATATCACTAGTAATCCATAGATTTTAATCTTCCACTCCTCTTGGTCTCTTGAAGTCTATCTCCACACACAAATTTCTTGAGAGTATGTTTGCCACGAATTAAATCTAAAACTTTTCCTCGCACCTATATCTTGTGTTGTATCCATCCATTCAATGTGTCACCCTCCATGTTGTAGTCACATTTTTTTTACCATTAAAAACATAGCTATCAAATTAAACCAGTACTTTGAACTTCCATTTGAAAAAAGAACGATGCATCATATAATTTTGTCGTTATTTCTATACTTGTTCGAGGTAAGGAGCCAATGGAGTTTGAGCCCAGGTGTTACAGACTTCTAGAACAGAGCACTGAATACCAAGTAAAGGTGGATACCATAGTGAATGCAGATATATAAAGGCCGAAGCAAGTAGATATAGGTTAGTTGTTAGGGTGGCTATGTCCACTCGAGATATAGCACAAGGTGAACGCAGTCGGCAAAGGGAAGAGAATTTCCACTACTTCTTGTGGGTGGGTACTGCGATGGATAGCAACGCCTTGCAGCTTGTTTAAAGTTTTCTTTATCCTTATCTCTCTTCTATGATTCTCAATGTGATTCTCTCTTTCATGTTTTTCCAAAATCTACCAAAAATTATATATGACTATTGATGACTCAATCATTGCATGGATGATGTGGCTTACAACAACCCGTTGGGAACCCCAAGAGGAAGGTGTGAAACAGCGTAGTAGCAAGTTTCTCTTAGTTATAAAACCAAGGTTTATCGAACCAGTAGGACTTGGAAAAGGCAACAACAAGGTGCCAAAAAAGAGCTTCCGGCGTGGACATGCACACAATCACAAACAAACTACTTTGCCCCAACGAATTCAGGAAGGTTGTCAATCTTCCTGTCTTGCTGAAAACAAAGGGATTAAATGTATGGTGTGGAAAACAACAATAAATGTAAAACGGTACAGCGAGCTAGCAATAATAAAGAGCGTAGGAAACGAGTTGCAATCAATATAAAAGAATGGACCGGGGGCCATAGTTTCACTAGTGGTGTCTCTCCAATAAAAAAATAAACATGTTGGGTGAACAAATTACAGCTAGGCAATTGACAAATTGTGAGGGCATGACAATGCTATTATGACAAGAATGTTCATTGTAGTATTAAATTGGGCATTACATCAAAATACATAAACCGCTATCCAGCTGCATCTATGACTAATAATCCACTCCGGGATCGCTATCCAGCATGTCACCCGAAAATATTAAGTTGCAAGCAATAGATAATTGCAATAAGCAAAGTGCATAATGTAAGCAATGAATATAATCATATAGACATAAACCCTACCCGTAGTCCAAAGATGAACTACTCACGCACTACTCCGGAGGCGGGCATGGTGGTGTAGAGCCCTCTGGTGATGATCTCCCCCTCCGGCAGGGTGTCGGGAAGAGTTTCAGAACCCTCCCGAGAAGGGTTTCAAGTTGACGGCGGCGTGGGGTTTCATTCGTGGAATTTCTCGGTTCTTGTAGGGTTTTCCACAGACGGGCAATTTATAGGCGAAGAGGCGGCGCAGGAGGCTACCCAGGGCCTCCAGGCGGCAGTGGGGAGCGGCCCCACCCTAGGCCGCGCCCAGGTGCCGCCTGGAGCCTATGGGCCCCACCTCCAGCTGATTTTTGGACGGTACCTTTATTCCTTCGTAAATTTTAAGGTCTTTCGGAGAATATTTCCTTAATAAATTTTCTGAATAAAAAAGACAGCAAAAAACAGGAACTGGCACTGGGCATCTTGTTAACAGGTTAGTCCCAAAAAATGCATAAAAATATTATTAAACTATAATGAAAAACATCTGGCATTGATATAAAACAAGAATGGAACAATAAAAAATTATAAATACGTTAGAGACGTATCAATGAATTTTAAGGAAAATTGTGCCCTACATATAAGTTGATTGATATTTTACTATATCCACGTTGAAGGTGCCAGCAACGTGATATAATTTTTATTCCAAGTTGCTACAATGGCTTATGACGGTCAACTTAGACATGAAAATAACTGTCTGTTTGCAAATTTAGCAAACCCAATAAAAATTATAATATGAGTGTGGTAGCTGTAGTAGAATTTAGAGTGTTGGATCAGTTAGACGGCTACATTGTAGTTGCCTACTCGATGGTAAAAATCAAGAACCTGATAGGAAAAAAAATCAAGAACGTACGAAGCACAAAGCAACGTACTTGCCTCTTCGATGTGCTATTCTAACCGAGATTATTCATCGATGAGATACCTCAACCAAGACATCATCACAGGCAATACGGGTCGGTTTGCTCTGTGTATGCATATACTACTTGGTATTAAAAAAATGTTCTGTAGCACGCACCTTGACACATTAATCTTTTCACTCTTTCTTTTTCTTGAACCCTGACTTAGTCGGCTAGCTCAGCACGGAAAAAAAGCAGCATGTTACAACGCCAGGGTAACTCTCTTTTGCTTCGTAGCGTGAGCCATTTCTTTCTGTTCAATCCCACGCTCTCCACTACCAAGTGCATGCACATATGCAAACTCTTTTCCTCCCTTTAATTTGCGTACGTTTTCATCTTTTAAATCTTGACCATGTTAATAAAAATTAACGGTGTACCTATATATGTTTGCGTATGTGGAAGAACCTGGTGGCTTTATTTTCTAATTTCTAATATTGTTTTAGGTATATAATATCAGATCTCATATAATATAGACACTTAGAAGATAGTAGATGGCAGTAGGGATGAAAACGGAACGGATACGGACGGAACTGAGTGGTGCCACATTTGTTTTCATATTTTTTTACGGAAGCGAAAACGAATACAGAAACCCCGAAAACAAATACAAAAAAAATATTGTCGGAAACAGATACAGATCGAATACGGTGCGGTCACGGAACAAAAAGCAGATGTCTGCCGGAACCAACAGACCCCTTCGATAATGCAGGAAAACTCTACTAAACCAACAAACTTGTCAAATTTATAAGATGAAATAAAAATATAAGCATATATCATGATTAAATAGGGCCTAAACATGGTTGATTTAATCTTTTTTATTCAGATCTAAGTTGTGCCTAATTGTTCCCACTAGAATTCCTGGTCCTGCTGGATTTGTAAAGCACTACGTAGTAAAAACGGAAAGTTCCGTATTGCCGGAAACGGAATTTCCGTTTCCGTGGTCGTTCCGCCGGAATACGTTGTTCCGTTTCCGTTTCCGCATAAAAGTTTCCGTTTCCGTTTTGCAAAATTCCGCTTCTGTTTCCGTATTTCCTTTCCGTTTCCGTTTTTTCCGCGGAAAAGTCGGAAAGATTCCGTTCCGTTTTCAGTATCGTGTTTACTGGAGCAGTGGAGCTAAATCGGCTCGGCCCGGTTACAACTAGATTGGAAGGCCAGGCCGAACATCATCCAACAGCCGGTAGTACTTAGACGGGCCTTCTATCTTTTCTTAGAATAGACATGAAGGATCTAAATCTCATGCACGGGCCGCGGCATGAGAATTCTTTGAGAATACCTATTCTTCACTCGCTTTGTAAAAAAGCGCATCCAAACACAAATCCGGAGGAGATTATGGTGTGGTCATCGTGGTCCACATTAGAACTCTGTTTATGTATTTTTTTTAGGTTCATCGTTGACTTTTTTATCGTTCATATTTGTTTAGGTTTATTCAATCTAATATGTCATCTATAGTGCATCAAGTTAGTTTCAGAAAATCGTGTAGCGCTGTCTAGATACGACACTGCTTCTCTCCGTGAGCGCGACCGGTCGCGCGGTCGTGGCACGCGCGACGTGGGCGCACCCACGTTCTTCCTCCTCCCCTTCCGTCCCCAATTCATCTTCCTCCCGTTTCTCTTCCCAAAAATCTCTTCCCCTCTACCCAATCTCTCTCACTGCACCCCCATCCTTCACGGAGGCTACGCCGGCCTAGATGGCGCCGGCGACCCCCACCCTTCCCCTAGACTCCTCCTTGAGCCGGCAATGGCGACGCCACTGCGACCGGCAGGGAGCTGCGGCGGAGAAGGCGCCAAGAGGATGGAGCGAGGCGAAGCCGAGCAATGAATTTAACTTGGGGGTGCGGCACTGGAGCAAGAGAAGAAGAGGGTGGGTGGGGGGGGGGGGGTTAGAGGGATGGTCGGGGCGGGGCGGTTTGAGGAGGGCGACGAGGCGGACGCGGTAGAGCCGTCGGCCGCGCGCGGCGGTGATAGTCGGTTCGGCCGGCGTTGACTGCAGGGGTGGAGTTTGTTTTCTTCCTCTGGCGCCATTTGTCGTCCAGCGGTCGAAACGCACACACTCGAGCTGTCGGAAACCGCGCGAGCCGAGCTAAACTTGCCCGTCTAAGATATGAGCCTTGTGTGATTTCGTTGAGAGAGCGTGGGAGGAATCGTAGTAGCAGTATGTAAGTGGGGGCAGCAACACAGGTGAAATTCAAAGTCTTACCTTTCAGGGTGAAAATCCAAGGTCTGGACTTAATTGGTTGTGCCTGGCAATGGACCTGTAGACGACATTGTTTTGAGAGCGGGGACTATATCTCCAGGGTGAAAACTCAAGATATTTGATCGGACGACGACGGCGTGTGTGCACAGTTTACTCTTGAAGGCGTTGCCTTTGGAGAACTTGGACTTCAGGTGTTGTCTTGGTGGTGGTTATGCTGCTGCCGCAAAAACTGAAACTCTGTAGCGGGGCTTTTTTTTTTTAGTTTTTTCTTCTTTTTTTAGCTGTGTGCTTCCGTAATATCATTTGGTTATTGCGTTGTTGCACAGACAGGGTGTAATTGGTATCTCCGCGATATTAATAAATACTCTTTATCTAAAAACAACCGAGACAATTCGTGTCAGGCCACGCGCTGGCCAGGGCGACCAGAACTGAACGCTGCTTTGTCATATTACCGTTGGCCGGTACCTGAAATAGCAGTACCACACCGGAGTAGCTACAGCTAGCCGCCGTGCCGGTACTTAATCGGGCAGGATGTCGGTGTCCCCGCAAATGTTTCCAAACACACAAAGATTGACTGGTCCACTCGTTTTCTCCCCTAGTTTTTTTAGGCCTCTTCTCCCCTAGTTGTTGCTCATCGAGTCACGTGGTTTATTTCTCTTCATTTCTGTAACCATCTTGTATCCTTGCTTCCACTTTGAAAACGTCAAGAGATGGACCGATCCATTACGGGGTAGTAACCTAAAAGGTTCCTATGGTTCCGATCATTGGTGGTTAATTACTTTCGGATTCAGTGATGTTGCCAATCTTTACAGCGCTGCAGCTGCTAGGTGAGTCCATGCATTTTCACCGCGAGGCAGATTTGACGTGCTGGCAAATGGCAAATGCAGGTGCAGCCTTAACAGAGAGCACATGTACTGATGTACACACACATGGAAAAGGCAAAGGGGCAATGTGCAGCCAAAGGTTGGCGGCACACCGCGAGGACGAGTGTCGCAGCTCCCTCCACCATGAGAGACGCATGGCTTCAGGCCCAGGATCCGTCTCTTTCGGGCTCGAGGCTTTATCGGGATCTCCTCCCGCCGCACAGCTGCTGCATGCGCCGCAGAAAATTCCAGGTACGTATGCGTCCAATCCGCATGTACAGCGGCCACAACACTTTGATCAGCAGTCGCAGAGCAGGCGGCAGAATTAGGTCGTTAACTTTTGTTGGGCATCGTGCCGCCGGCGCCGGTATATGCCTCGTCACGTCCACGCCACCGTGTGGGCGCGGCGCGGCCATGCGTTTGCCGCCGGCTCCATCCTATCCTATCGCCTTCTTCCCGGTGCTGGTACTGTGTGAATCTTTCGGCTTCCGCGCTATCTGGCTCTTGGCAATCACAAATAAAGAACGTAAACTGCAGTAGACTGTAGACCACAGCGGCAACAAAAACGCAGAATATCGTAGCAATGCACTGCAACAGTAAAACACATCATGTGTAGTAGAAAGCTTTTAGAGTCATTCGGCAATTGCATCCGATTCCGGTCTATGCTTTACCAAATCCCCCTCTGTTTAGCTAAATACCATGCGCAAACACACGCAATGCTTGGTAGGCTAAAATAGCTCACCAGAACGTTTTACATTTTGAAACGGAGGTAGTAGGTGTCAGTGTCGCCACAAACACACCAATGGGATAGCGCGAGCGACGCATGACAGAACCAGTATTAATGGGTTCTTTTTTTTCTCCTTTGAAGCTATCCAGCAGTTGAAGCAGATCTAGAGCTCTGACCGATGAGCATGTATCTGTAACCATCAGGGTGGAAATTAATTCAGAATAAGACTGGCTACATTGACTGGTGATGATCTGTGCTAGCCAATCATTACATTATCTTTAGATGCACGCACGCACCGCAGGGAAGAAAGCGAGGTTTTATTTTTCTAGAGCTGTGCTACATACTAACAGATTATACATATGATTGGTACGTGTTCTTCTAGAGGTAATATATCATGGACAATTAATAAAATCTCTTAGAGCTCGGACTGGTTAGACTTCTTTCTCCCCGTGTCCCTTGCTACAGTAGATAGGAGGCGACTCGAGGGCGACTCGAAGGTTCGAGTTCTCGCTGGCGATTCCGCCGCTCCCCTCCGCCTCCGGTCGCCGTTTAGGCACCGTGAGGTGGGGGGGGGGAGCTCCGGTAATCGTTTGTGCGTGTAGATAGGTTCTTTTCTAGGTGTGTGTGTCTCCCGGCGGCATCGAAGACGGTGGCGATGGCGTCGGTGTGCTGGGTGTGGTCCTTCCCCTCCTGTCCCCGTTCCGGCCTCGTCGCTGGGGAGGTCGTGAATGTGGTTCGTCGGGTGCGCTACTCCGTCTTTGCTTCTCCGGCCGGCCGTGGGGGCGAGGGGAGAAGCAGGTGGGAAAAGGCTCACTCTAAGGTGCCGCCTTTGCTAATTTTCTGTTACGAGAAACTTTTAAATTTGATTTTTAAAATTAAATTGCGGTCTTGAAGGTGTACAGCTTTAGTTTTTTTTGTAAGTTATACTGTTGGAATTATTGAATTATGGACCAGCCCATTTATGTCCAATTAAGTACAGTAATTCCTAGTGAAAACCTAAAGGCTAATTTATACTCCCTCCGTATCAAAATATAAGACTCTCTAGCAAGTTAGTATACACATGTATCTAGACATGTTTTAGTGCAAGGTTCACATGAATTTTGCACTAAAACATGTCTAGATACATGTGTGTACTAGCTAGCTAGAGAGTCTTATATTTTGATACGGAGGGAGTACATGGCAATAGGTGTAGTTACAGTTTAGTTCATATTGGTAATTTACAAGGTGATTCACCTCCTTATGATGGAGGCCTTTTTCACTTCTTGTATGTGCATCATAAGAAGAGCTACATGCGCGCTACTCCGCCGCCAGGCTCATCACGACCCAACGAGCGCGCTTCTGTCGAGTTTCAGGAATTAGTCATTCTAGGACCTATGTCAGGTGTATGCTTCTTTTTGCTACACATGTTTGGAGAAGCTGAATCCTTTTCGTGTCCAACACGAGTGGAGGAAGAATTTGGTTCGTCTCATCGATTTCTCCCTGGTCGTTCGTTTTACCTTCACCGTTTATAGAGAGGCCGCTCCTCAGTCTAAAAAAATATGCCACACATGAGACTTCCTTGTTCTAGAAACTTGCGCCGCCATCCAAGTCTTTTCCATCCCATCTTCCTGCATGCACCATGAGACGGGGCAATAGACCTCCGGAACTCCGCTTCTCGTGATCCTGTACATGAGAGAAGCGGTTAGCCTTTTGGGGAGTGCACTTGCGCTCCTCCTCCGCCGCCCGCCTTGTCGTGACGCGCGTGTCGGTTTTCTTTTGCCACACATTTTTGGAGAATCTGAACGGCCTATCCGAAGTTGAACCATTTTTGTGTCCGACATGATTGGAGGACGAATCAGAACGGTTCATCTCATTCGTTTCTCCATGAATGTTTTTCCTCCGCCGTCTATAAAGAGGTTGCTCATAAATGTAGACGAATACGCAAGTGATACTTCCTCGTTTCAGAACCTTCCGCCGCCATCAAAGTTTTCTCCATCCTGTTTTCCATGTGCACTGCGAAACGGGACTGTAGGCTTCCAAAATGCCGCTTCTCATGATCATGTATGGTAGAGACGCGATCAGGTTGAGAGCGCACTCGCGTGTCTACTAACATCGACGACTTTCCAACGACGAATTCTTTTCCAACATCAACAACCTATTCGGCAACATGGCTGACAATGCGAATACGAGCGGTTCAGGCTTTTGATAGAGTTTCTGTTGCTATTTTTTGGTTTAGATCTGTTATTTTCAGCATGCTTGTTAGTTTGTATGATTAGTTTAATACTCGTTGTTATAGTTATGAATTATCTATTATTTCTATGGATTAATTAAATCATATGAGAAATTACTCATATATTCAACATATACATGGAAGGAGGTGGCTATGTTCACATGTTAGATGTTGACCTAAAGGTTTATGAAATGCATCCCTCTTAGTCGAATCTACTCGTTTCCGCAACATGGAATGGAGCAGTCCCTTGTTACAAGACCGACAACAAACCAGACATATCCATTTCCATCCACTGCTAAATTGCACTAACGTACCCATAATGGAGCTAGGTAGCGAACAGGTATAATCAAGTACTGGCTAATTCCAGATGACAGCGATAAGGAGGAGCAATGGAGCCAAGGTTGGACGCCATGATTTGAGAGGTGCACTCCCCCAATTGCTGTTTTGGAGTCTTCTCTGATCTCCAAAGCGACACTGATCGTCCGTTTCCCTTTTTCTAATTCTAATGGGTGTAGGGCTGTCAGTTTACTATTGGAGAAGTAGGGACTAGGAAATAATTATATTTACCCATTGAGAGCTGACAGCGACAGACGTGCTATAGAGAAGCAGAAATCGCTATCACGTACTCCCGTCGATCGAGCTGCTGTTTATCCATCAGAGCGGGTCTCGTGAGCTACCAGTATTCGTGTGTTGCGTAAGTGTTTTTCCATCAGTCCACGTCCATTATGTGTGTCGATATTTGGGCTATCTGCTTTTGATGTCCGTTTAATTCAGTGGTCCAGTTCAAATTACGGCTGAAACCTAAGCATAATCAAGAGATCGATCGTCTGTCTTACATAGCCACACGCGTGAGAACCGGCCAACCTTGTACAGGCATCTTCAGAAGATACAAACGGACACCCATGTTTGGCAACAAGGTTGCACAGATCAACACATAATCAAGCTCGCCACCTGGAGTGACGGCGACCTTACAGCTAAGGTTGCACCCACCTCCTTTTATCTCACTATCCAAGCCCGGGGGGAGCAATGCAAATGCAACGCACTCGACTCGGCCATGGCCATTGCGGCTATGATGACAATGGGATTCAAATGTCAAGAGGGAATTAGAAGGAATCATTGTGCCTGCCCTCCGGCTCCCGGTCGACGGCGACGTGATGCTGTCACCCATGGACATGGTGGTGGACGTCTGCCGTCTCGCCGTGTCGCTCGCTGCTCGAGCGGTGTGCGCACTGCCCAGTGGCAGTGGAGGAAAAGAAATGGTACAGTGTAATGCCTGTTACAAACAGTGGAGCTACCTAAGTAGCTGCTGCTACGGCCGGGCACGAACACAGTAACGTCTCGTTGACACCTGACGGTAATCAGTGCTGATTACCATCAGCTCGCTGCCTGATCTTTCTCATGGTTCTTTTCATAAGCTGCATATGCAGCAGATCCGGACATGAACTTTACTCCATTTCTCTGAAGATTCATCTGTCACTGTATCCTATGATCAGAGCCACCATCATGCTAGTACTACCAAACAGAACCGCGGGTACGAAGCATTAGTGATGATCGCTCGATGGCGAGGGAGACCCTGAGAAGACGAGTCCTAATCAAGTGCACATGCGTGCGCGCGTGGATTAGCCAAAATTTGCTTTCAGTTTGAGGGAGATCGTTGACAGAGAAGGCGGATTGAAATGAATGCCCTCACATGCATATGCCGCAACAACTAGATCGAGCGAGCTCCCTCTCGATCGATACGTCGGCGCGGCGGGCGTCGATCCATCTCTGGCTTTACCTACACATGAGTACGTCCTAGCGTTGTAGCGCGATGTAGATCGGCCGTCCACTCTTCCAGCACCGAACTGGACGAGCTGGATGAACCTAAACACTAGTACTTCTGCACAGAGTCGATCCGGGTTAATCGCGATCTGTAGTCCTTCCCAGGAGAATTAACGCAGGTAATGGGGTTGTGCCCCCGATCGGAACATTCTCGGATAATAAGGCCCGTGCATACGAAATCGATCGATCCACGATCCCCACCTGGAGCAGAGTACTTACTCTTGTTTACAGGAGTAGTAGAAGTACGTACTGGAGTCTGGAGTAGCTCGTTAAGGGGCACGGGATTACTCGCTGTACTTCCGTTATCTGATGACCCACACGGCCTGCACAACCAGTTAAGGCTAATATTCGTGCATACGGCTAAACATCGTTTGACATTTTTGCATGATTAGTCTCCAATGTTCAAAGCGTTTTTATCAAGGCAAGAAGTACATGATAATTTTCTCTACGTCCAGAATTTGGCTCGAAAGCTTCAGAAATCTCGCACTCCTACTCTCCTCGTCAAGCTTGACATCAACAAAGCTTTTGATTCGGTCCGATGGGACTATTCCATGGAGGGCTTCCTTAGCAAATTTCGAAATTGGGTGCCGGCGCTTCATTCATCTTCGTTGTCGAGGGTGCTACTAAATGGCATTGCCAGTGTTCCCATAAAGCATGGGAGGGCCTTAGGCAAGGGATCCCTTCTCACCGCTACTGTTCGTGTTGACCATGGATCCATTGCGCCACATTCTCCGAAAGGCTACATACCAAGGGCACCTTCAAAGGCTTCGTGGGAGGGCATCTACCTTCCCTCTATGCCGATGATGCCACCATCTTTGTGACACCCAAGAATGAATATATCATTTTCTTGGCCAGCACTTTGAACCCGTTTGGAAATGTCACCGGCCTTGTGAAAAATTGTGGCAAAACCAAAGTGGCCCCTATTACATCTGAGGGTTCGGACCTTGATGACATTCTACAAACCTTCCCGGCGAGCCGAACAAGCTTCCCCATGAAATATCTTGGCCTTCTTCCTTTGTCGGTGACACGACTCAAGAGAATTCATTTTCAACAATTGGAGGATCGAGTAGCCGCTAAGCTCCGCGCATAAAGCATGCAACCATGGCCGGCCGGTCGGTTCTTGTTAAAGCAGTCCTTACCAGTGTGGTCATCTATTTCATCACCGTGCTTGACGACCCATTGGAGGTACTTTTGAAGATTGGTAGCCTCCGGCGTGCTTATCTTTGGGCGACATGTGGGAACTTCACCGGAGGAAAATGTAAAGTGAATTGGAAGAAGGTGTGCAAACCAAAATATCTTGGTGCGTTGGAATTCTCAACCTTAACAAATTTGCTTCAGCCCTTCGCTTGAGATGGCTTTGGTTTGAATGGAGTGAGGAACCGAAGCCTTGGAAGGGCCTTGGGAACCCTTGCACCTCCCGGATCATGACCACTTCACGGCGGCTACCAATGTCTCCCATAGGAAATGGAGAAAAAAAACGCTTTTTGGGAGTCATCTTGGCTTGACGGCATGAGGCCTAAGGAAATTGCCCCCCTCATATTCGACATTCCAAAGAAAAAGAACTGCATGGTTAGGGCAACTCCAACGCAACGATCCAAACGGACACGTTTTTTGTCCGTTTGGGTCGCCAAACGGATACCGTCGGCCCATGTCCGGCCTTTTCTGGCAAGTGTACCCAACACATCGGACCCATTTGGTCCGCCATGTCCGTTTTCTTCCCCAAATTTGCATTTCATTTCATGACTACAACATTTTACAGTGAACGGTTACATAATTTATAGCAAACATTCGTCTTAAAGATAGATTTTAACTAATCGTAGGTTAACAGTAGGTCCTTCCGGTTACGGGTGATGGAGATCCCGGCAATTTTAACAAAATTGGCTGCGTGTGGGCGGCGCTAGCCTCGCGCCTATCTTTCCGGGACGGACTTGCTGGCTCTTCCAGCAGGACCGTCTGCGGGGGCGGACTAGCTGGCACCTCCAGCCAGCCCCGTTTAGAGCTAGACTTTCATTAGTGGCGCCGGCTATTTTAAAAAAATTGGCCGTGCGTAGGCGGCACTGCCGGCGGTTGCATGCCTTCAGGGGGAGCGGCGGGAGCAGCCGGCCCCGTTCACGGTCGCCCCGTTCTCGCGCGCACACTTGCGGCGGAGGGCAGGAGTCACGGTCCACGAGGCGTGGGCCGCCTGCGCCATCTGGGCAGCCTCCTGTTCCTTGAGCTCGCGTGCAAGCTTGGCTCGCCAAGCTCGGTCGCCGCAGAGGGACTGGAAGGAGGCTTCCATGGCCTTCTGCAGCCGCGGGTTGCCGCGACCCTCTACTTGCTCATCCCCGTCGTCGCTCCAGTCGAAGTCGTCGTCGTCCTCCTCGCCGGGAGGAGGTGCGGCGGCGTCGGGCGGAGGTGCGGCGGCTTCGGCGGCTGCGGCCGCAACTGCGTGGGCCTGCGAACTGGGCGTTCAGCTGCATGTGGGCCGCCTGCACCGCAGCCTCCTTGGAGTGGTGGACGCCGCATATGCAGTCCTCCTCAAAGGCCCTCCTCACCGGATCCGGCACCGGAGCTGGAGGCCGATAGCTCGGCATGCCCCTCCACGTCGGGCTCATCGGCATGCGGCGAGAGAAGCTCCCGCGGTAGCGCCCGAGCGCGCTCTACCGAGCACGCTAGGCCTGATCTACAAGACATTGTGGGGGACGAGGCGGATCCATCTCGTTGGTCGAGGAAGGTGGTAGCAGGTGGTGCAGACGTGGCTAGGAATGGTGGTAGCGGCGCTAGAGTTTGTGGATTAGGGTTTACCCCGCCGGCGGCCATATAAAGACCTCCACCACCGCATTTAAGGTGGTAGTTCGCCGGTGGGTGGCCGTTCAGTGGGGCCGAGTGGCGGGGAGGACACGAGTCGCGTCCGCCCGTGTCCGCGCCGTCGCAAAGCCGGCTCAAATTTGGGCCAGAATTTGGTCTGCGCGGACAGAAAAAACGGACCAAACTCCAATTGCGTCGACGCATTGGGCCGTGGTTTTACTCAAAATGGACAGATTTGGACAGAAACGGACCAAATTGGTCGTTGTGTTGGAGGTGCCCTTAGGAAAGCTAAGGAGGACTATTTTTGGGTCTCCCAAGTCAACACACAAGGCGGGCTATCTATTGAGCACATCACACAATTTGCTCACCTTTGGGAGCTTATTTCAGAGGTCCACCTTGTCCTCGACACCCTAGATAAATCACTTGGAAGTTTACAAAAGACGGATGTTATTCATCAATGTCAGCGTACAAGATGTAATTTTTGGGGTCTACATCGTCGATGATGCCTTCCTTGGTTTGGAAGCCTTGGGCGCCTCCCAAGTGTAAAATCTTTGCATGGTTGATCCTTCAAAACTGGGTGTAGACGGCGGATAGACTTCAACGAAGGAGATGGTCCAACACTTGGGGGGTCTCACACCATCGCCGTGACCACGGAAACACACAGTTACTACGCCCACTATTTTCAATGCAGGCACGAAAGGCATCAATGCTTCTGTACGTAGCAAAAGCATGCTAATTTGGCTATGGGCAATACCCAATGGCTAGATAGCTCGCACCGTCACACATCATCGATCTCTGCGGATGGAGCAAGCAGCGACATGTCCACTCGCAGACGGTAGCCAGAGCCCAGCAGAACCAAGGAAAGGTTGACCGCGAGACGAAGCAAAAGGAGCCCAGTGGCGGCATGACGCGATTGATTGGCTCATGAGTGCAGTGCAGTGCAGTGTAGCACCTCGGTGACCGTGGCTTCAGCTTCTGCATCATGTACTAGCAGCAATAAATAAAAACGCTCTCCCTCCCTCTAGCTGTATCTGCTCTCCTGCTGCTGGCTGGGTTTGCCGAATCAAGGAAAGGGCGAAAAATTAGGCAGGGGTACCGCCGCTTATCCGGGGATGCGATGCGAGTGCACCTCCTGCGGCTGCATGCGCTTCTACGACCTGTACCACTGGCATGCGTCTATCCAGGGGGATCCGGGGATGTGAGGGCACCGCATTCATTCGCTCTACGGTACGTCTACGTTGCTTCTCAATAGACTTCTTGCTGTTGCATACTTGCACATATATAGTACTACATTCCTACAGCGCTGTCAAAATGTTCAACCCCATCTTCATCTTAGAGCTTAAGCATGAACTTCACACGGCGACCCCGAGAGCTCAAACCTGCTTCACCCTCAATACTTGACTAGTGTGGAAACCATTAAACACAATGCTCATGAAAGTAATAAAAAAAAGTATTTTTTTCATAAGATGTGTAATGTTAGGATTCAACCAATTTTTCCACATTTCCGAACCTAATTATATTCCAAAAACACTAAATAAAATGGTGCAATTTCAGGTGTGAAACCTATCCGAAAACAAAAATTTCTACACCTGAAACTACAACAAAAAAAAAAGTGCCATTTCAGTTTTCAAATTTTGCAAACTATCAAATTGCACATTTCTAACCAAAAAACCCACACACAATTTTTTTTATCTAAATTCAAGTTTCAGAAATTTCAAGTACTCAATTCTACTTTTTTTTATATTGATAATGGAATGTTAAAAAATGAGCAACGAACTCACTTTCAGCAAATTTAAACTATAAACTATACACGTAAAAGGATAAATAATCAAAACGCTTGGAATCCAAGTACAACATGTATTTCTTTTAGTTGAGAAATGCATTATAGTCTCGTTAGTTACGCAGTAAGCTTGTGAGCAGCACCTCGGGGTTCAATACTGGCGGCTTCTTTTTTTCATAATAACAAAGCGTGTGTGAATCTGCAGGCAAGATCTAGTGGTATATAAACCAGAAATCCGTAGTGGCTTCTGAGCACCACTGCTCCTGATATTTGAATTTTTTAAAAATCGTACTTTTTTTCTTCAAAAAATCTGATATTTTACACAAATACATATACATATTACGTAAGTACGCAAGAAATTTCGTAAAAAAATAACGTATATTTTGGGCTACACAAAACAGAGAAAATTCCGACAGATTCAACGTCGTACTATTTTCACTTTTTACTGGCCAAATTTTGTTATTTTTATATAGCTCGGAATACGATATTTTTTGCATCGCTAATCAGCATATACGTAGAGAACATGCATATGTATCACTGAATTTTTTTTTGGATTTTTTCAAACTTAAATTTAAAATTTTCAAAAAAATTAAACACCAGGTGCACTGGTGCTCGGGTGCCAAAAATCTGCATCCACCAGCTTGTTTTAATGAAAATCCGATATAAACCAACTAGAGAAGTTTTAATGAAAAGGACTCGCCTAAATTTTAGCAAAAAACATAATATTTGTAGAGTTGTACTTCCTCATGTGTGTTTAACATTGTACGTGCTCATCTTAATAATCTCATTAATTCGTCAAGTGACGTCCACCAGCTCTGCTTAGTTGCTTCTTGATGTACTGATCCACCCATCGCTGGTTGGTTTGGCCTTGTCAGTCTCATGGACGCTGCTAATATTTTTTCCGCGTATTAATCATGCATGCAGTGGGTAGCTTGTGCCTGTTATTAGACAAAGAAAAGCAAGCTGGCGCAACACATAACATGATGCCGTCTGGGTACAAGGTCTAATAATGGCAGAGAGCTTTCCTCATATCTACCGAGCATCTACGTATGCGCCTGTGATATTCTAAGATTAATTACGATTGACGAACATCAAACGCGCCAGCATAGCACAGGTTAACTTGTACCTGCACAGATTTCCTAAGCCGTGCATTAATTATATCTACTCCAAGTCGTGTCTTCGTGGGAATTTGGCTGTGGCCCAGTGGTTTGGGGTCACGGGTTGTGACCACAGCAACTCAGAGTTCGACTCCTGTGTGGAGCGAATATCTGGTTTTCCCCCTAAGAGATAAAAAAAAATGTCTACTCTTCCTTTTTTTTATTTTTTTTTGCCAGGCAGAAAATAATTCACGGGATCAAATCAACCAAGGTCCAAGCTGCATGCGGGGTCGTCGGAGCACCGGCCGCAAGTACATGCAAGCTAGCCGGCCGTACGTAGTCGACTCGGACGAAGGATCGCGCGCATGCAGGCGGCGCCATGCTTGTCTCCGATGGTGACCACTCCAGCTAGCCAGTAGATCCACCGGAAGGAAGGCAACAGCGACTGTTTGTCCTTTCCCACCCGGAGCTCCCTCGACCGGGTCGGGATGGCCTCGTGCCGCATGCCGTCAGCTGGCTGCCCGCCTTTGCTTGCTCCGGCATGCACTGTGCCGCGGATCTCGTGAGGTCACTCATCCCGCGCCACCAAATCGAACAGCACGCCACGCCACGCCGGCATAGGCTGGCTAGCCTCGCTGCGTGCGTCGGGTAGCCGGCCGGCCGGGCCCCGAGAGCACAGTAGCCATGGCTGGCTGGATACGGGAAGTCGGGAAGAGGCACCGTGGCGTCGAGGAAGCAACCCCTTGTTGCGGGGGATGATTAGATAGACCGATCATCCATGGAGATCTCGCCGTCCCGCAGGCCGCCTCCATCTTGGTGATGGTATCGCCGTCGCATTGTTGGCGGTCCCACGCACAGCGACGAGAAGAAACTCCCATGCGACGGCGAGCTGTGCGTGGAACCCTGTATTTCTTTGGGTTCTATACCGAGCTGGCGAGCTCCATCTCAGAATGCAGTCTGTGAACCAAGCTAGCGCTAATTAACATTGTAAATTTATACATACACAGGAAAGAAGTCCGAGCTATAACTAGTCTGAAGCGTGTCAGTCAGTCAGTCAACACTCAACAGTAACATTCAGGCCCCAAAATTCAGCAAGGAACACGATGAGGTCACTCCTTCTCCTTCACAACTCCTGTACATCTACTGTCTGTACTCTGTACCCTGAGATTTGCCCAAATTACTTACCATCAAAGGCCTGGGCGCCCACCTTCAGTGACTTCAGACGGGTGTAAATGTAATTAAGCTTTGCATAATCCACACAGACGTTGGCAGGTTCTCTTCACCTCCAGTTGCGGAGTTAATTCTGAAGGCGGGAGCCACCTGCCAGGCCGCCGGGCCCACCCTGTTGTCACGCCGCGGCCGTGTACAGCGACACGCATTTACAACACGCTGCCGTCAGCGCGGCATTCCCAAACAGTAACGATGTTAGGTGTCGATGGCAAAGATTTTTGGTTGGTGATCGTTATCCGGTAGGAGACAAAGTATTCGAGTTCAAGCGGATGAGGCCATGGGGGAGTGACGACCTGATCGGGGTAATTGCTCTCTCCGTCATCCAGCTCGCCATTCACTCACTCAGGTCGAGATGTGCTAGCACTAGCAGCCACCATATGCGGGCAATGGCAATGAGAGGATCTCCTCCGTGTTTCTCGAGAAAAAGGACACGGTGAGTGACACGGTAAGCAGCTGTTTTTTTTTTGGTTCATATCGAAAGACATGACTTTGGAAGAGGCGGAAGAACGTGGTACCAGTTGGAAATATTTTTTCTAAAACCATGTAATTTTTTTGCGACGATTTTTCTGATTGGTTAATTTACGCTAGTTGTAAAGGTTGGTGATGTGATTGCATTTGTGGTGCGCGCTGTGTGCAAAAAAATATAAAATTGCCAAAAAGGCTTTTTAAATACCCTTTTGAGAGCACTGTTTTTTGTCCCATAGCATTACAAAATGTCATTTCTTTACAAAAAGTTGCACATCGGTAGATAATTCAAGCCAAATTATTTTTTATAATTATCTGCTATTATTTTTCTAATTTACTATTTACTTGGGTGCGTGTGAACTCAGGAGCCAAAACCCCACTCTTGTACATATTTGGTTATTTGAAGAGGCATCAAAAATATTTTACCGTAAAATTCTATAAAATCACTTGAATGTACCTTTTTAGAAAATAAAGAACAAATCATGGAACGCGTAGTGTCTCGACTCTCAACGAACGGAACAACCATTACTACGAAATCAACACTTAGTGTTTTGTACTTTGGTTCCCTTCGTGTGTTTATAAGGAGATTTATATTATAAAATAGAGCAAGTGAAACAAATATTTGGAGCGCTGAGAAGTCAGAAATATGAAAAGAGAAACCAAGACTTGATTGACCACCTTTTTTTTTCGGAGATACATGATATGAAACTTGTCAAAGGAACAAATCACAAAACTATATCTTGATCTCTTGATTCATCAACAACTTTGTCAAACAAAACGCCCCATTGTTTCTGGTTTCGACATTTGTGTCATGTGTTATCCGTGCTGACGTTGTAGAACGGTGTTGACCCAGAAATAAAGGATGCGGATAAGGATGAAGAAAAATTCTTGAGAAACGCTACATTTTGCCGTGCTGGACGCAAAACATTATATCCTCTAAATCCGGAAGGTCAGCAATAACCATACTTGTAAAATGAAGGTAAATTGTATTTAGAATATTTTCAACTATCTCGAAAAAATACACGGTCCAAATTTTGTGGCCATCGGAGCGAGGAACGTAATCGCGGGGTCGTGGCTCCGTGACTAAACTCACTTATTATCCAACTGGTAAAGAGACAATAGTGTGGTGAGCACAGACAGGTAACACAGGAGTAAAAAGAAGGAAATGTGTATCTAATACAAACCACACGCCATTTATAATCATCTTTCAAGCTGTACATTATATATGGCTAGCTTCAAAACTTGCCAAATATACACGTATTGAACATCTTAGTATCTTAACTTTTACGCAACGATGAGCCCACACCCACCGTTCATTGCTCAGAGTGACGGTGCACAAAATGCCACGTAGGAATACAAGGTTTTCCGTTTTTACTACCCGGGAGAGGCGGTTGGCATCTATAAAAACAGCCCAGAAACCACCACCTCCACTTCCCCCGTGCTTCTCTCTCACACGACTCGCAGCCAGTCACGCACCCGACCCGCGAGCACACTCCCGCACTCCCACTCTACCGCTCCGCTCTCCCGGCCCCACAAACAGCCGCCGGAGCCCCTGCATGGGCGACCACCACCCCCGTGTCCGCCTCGCCGGCGGCGATCTCCGGCCGCCGGAGCCGCCGCTCGACCCGCTCGAGTTCCTCTCCCGGTCCTGGAGCGCCTCCGCCGTCGACGTCCCCCGCGCGCGTCCCGGCGCCCCGCCGTCGCCGGCCCTCGTCGGGCCCATCGCCGAGGACGCCGCCTGCGAGCTCGACGACGGCTCCGCCACCGCCGGCAGCTCCTTCTCCTTCGCCTCGCGGCCACCTCGCAGTTCATCATGGAGCGGATCCTCGCGCAGTCGGTGAGCACTCCTTCCCTCCTCCGCGCCCTTCTCTCCCGTTCTGCCCAGAGTGAAAAAACTCACGATCCGTTTACACGAGTCCAACAAAAAAAACCGATGGTCTCTGGGGAGTTCTATCTGTCTATGTCAGCATCTGGCCTCTCTTCATTTTGTTTTCTTTTGTTTAACAAATAATAAAGCCTCTGCTTTGGTCATTTCTTATTGGGGATTTCGAGCTCTTTCACCCAGCTGCATTCTACTGAGAATTACTGCTAGTAATTCAAACGTTTCCGCAGGCTGTTGGTTACTCTGCGGTACTACGTTTCTCTGATGAGTTCGTGGTCTCCTTCTCTCCTGTGAACCTCTGTCAGAGGCTGGTTAGCGTACGTTCCAGTACGAAATCCAACCTCTTTGATGGCAATTCATGACCATCTTGTTACCCTCACCAGCCGGTTTCGTTCGTTCGCTGATCGAAATCCAACTTTATTTCTGCGTTTTCCCTTTGACCCCATCACCCCAAAGCTGGGACAAGGAGAAACGGCCAAAGGGGAGATTCTTCTCCTAAGGGCAATTAGAACAAGTGTAATCCTGACCCGTTTTCTATTTATCAGCCAAGCTTTATGGTCAACCAAACAAAAATTCCTCACTGAATCATATTCATTTTCTTTTCTTCTTTCCCAGTTAGCATAAGAAAAAAAAAAAGTAGAACTTGATGTACTTTAGTTTGATCTGGAGAAGCGAAACTTGATGTACTGTACTGTTGCGAATTTTGGTTTGCAGGAAGTGGCGCCGCTCACATCCGGCCGGCTTTCGCATAGCAGCGGCCCTCTCAACGGCGGCGGTTCCCTCACCGACAGCCCGCCGGTCTCGCCGGAGATTGATGACTCGCAGGTTTGCTTCTTGTCACCTTTGCGCTAGTGGTGCTAGTTTCTAGGCGCCTGTTCTTTGTGCTCGTGAGATGTACTGTAATTACTAGTGGAGTACTGGCAGTTCTAGTACTTGGCTGCAATTTTTAATGCTAAAACAAGCACTAGCCTTCAGGCCTGGCTTGTCTTGTGCTAATTTCTAGTACTACTCGTGTTTTAATAACCAGGTGAAAGAAACAAGAACCAAATGGACTAGTGGACGCACTGTTTGATGTGTGAATATCTTTAGGCTTTCAGAAAAAACACCAAAAGAAATTCGCAGCGTGTGTACCACTAATGGTCGTGTGATTGTTTATTGGGAAATCATCTTTGCTGTGCTCTGCAACTTAAAAAAAATCTGAAAAGTTAATTAAATGATGAAACCTTTGTGCAACTTTTTTAGTAGTTCCATTTTTTTGAGAGAGGAATTAAACAGTCCTGGGCAAGGGTTAATGTGCAGAAGGACTACTGTACTGACAAATCTCTGAACCAAATGTCAAAACGTTTTGAAGATTAGCATTGTAGACTCTCACACTAGACACCGCGGCTGCTTGGTTGTGAATTTGTGGTAAAAAACAGAGGCCAGAAGAGTCATTTGTCCATGAAAATAACTATAGGAAGCTGTGGGACACTGAGACTGCCTGGGACAAAGAGACCAGCCTTGCAGCCTTCCCAGTGCACAAAATTTTCTATGGAGAGAGAGCAAGAAAACAAAGGTAGAGAAAGAACAGGCCCGTTGCCTTTCTCTCATTCCGATAAAACACCTGGCTTCTAACCCTTCTCTTTTTCTCCACATCTTTTGTTTTGCCCAATCCCTTTCGCTTTCTCTCTCTTAGAGTTTGCGATCTCGGCGCCCATTGTGGAATGTTTCTCCATGGCCATGTCTTTTTCCGTCTCCCCTCACCGACAACTCCTGTATTCCAGTTTCAAGCCTGTACCCGTTCACATGCAGGATCATGTTTTTGGATGGAGCTGCACCTGTGTTATGCCCATGAACAATGATATATTCAGCCATTCGAATACCACATTTTACGAATCTGCACGAGATGTAATATTTTTATGTAATTCACGTGCATCTCATGGAATGTTTATAAATCTGTAGGCATGATAGAAAATTTACTTGCCCTATTCTTGGTATGAGGAAAGCATCCTCTTTTCCAAATGTAGGATCCTGTTGCCCATCTGTCAAAAAAAAAGTGACTCATTCCATCTTTTCTATCTTTCATGCCTTGTTTTCACCTTGTTCTCCTTTTCACTGTAGTAGATGTTCGGTGTCACTTCAGATGTGTGCTCACAACAGTAACTGTTTTGTTCTCATTTCATCTTGTGTTACTATTTTAGAATGCCACCTTTAAAAATGTTAGCTCGGTATGGTGCGAGAATTATGTGCTTGGATGTGTAGAGGCAAAGCGATAGGTCATGCAGATAGACCAGCCTATAAATTGGTTTGTCTCACTTGACAGACTATTAATTTTGCAACTGGGAAGCATCTTTCATAAAATATTCCTCGAACTATTTATTTAGCTCATGATAAAGCAATCTGAAATAGCACCAAAGATCCAAACTGTTCCATGGTCACCATTTTCTGGGTTTAAGAGTAAAGGAGATCCAAGAATGCCCCACATTGCTGCTGTACCCACATGCCATCAACCCCATGAGAGACAAGTCTTATGAGAGTTCAAGGTCAAAGATCTGATTAGGATAGGCAAGCCGTAGACAGGTCCACTCAGGTTATTCCCGCTGAGCTAATCAAAGTTGTATAGCCGAACTTCTCCGTGCATTGCTAATTTTTTTTCCAAGAATGGTTCTTGCTGCTTGCTTGGTAGGAGTATGTGTTAATGAAGTTCCACTTCTGGTACCATCTCAGTCTGTGGCCTCTGTGGTCTGGTCTGCTGCTGCTTGTGCAAGCAAACACTGTACATGTCCAGTGTGCCCATGTTTCTCTCTCTGGGTAAAAAGTAGCAGGCTCGCAGGCATGCAGTCCTTGCCTTTGTGCTTGGTCTGCTCGCTTTTCTGCATCATGAGGCTAGCTAGCTGTGCCTTTTCGGTCCCTAATCAAGTTTTATTCCTCCAGCTTTTCTAATCTGATGTAATGATGCATTTTTTATCTGATCTAGGACCAATGTTGCATTCCACGCCGCTTCATGATTGTGTCGATTCTTATCTTCTGTGGTTGTGTATAGTTTACTGGTATATGCACCAGTTTATGGCACGCTTTAGCTCAATACTTTGAGTTATGCCCTAGTACAGTTTAACATTGTGGAAATACAGTGGTTTGTACGGGCCAACGAGTCTTGAATAATTGTTAGTACTATGAGTTAAGGCCAACCGAAAATATTTGATTCGACCTATCACTTCAAGGTCATGGACAGCCTTGTTGTACTTCATTTATAACTGTGGCGAATTTATTACTTGAAACAAAAATTCTAAGAGTTAAGTTTGTTCGATCTGTAAATATTGTCTACAGGACTAGCAATTGATATTGAACAAAAGAAAAAGACAATTATAAACATCCTTCTGAATGCACTCTGCTAACTAGATCATTTTAAAATATGCAGTATTGCAGAGTGGGCACGCCGAAGCCACAGGCATACCGAGGCGGCAGCAAGACGGTTGGCCGGTGGCTCAAGGACAGGAAGGAGAAGAAGAAAGAGGAGACACGAGCACACAATGCGCAGGTTCATGCGGCTGTTTCAGTTGCAGCTGTGGCCGCTGCGATCGCGTCTGTTGCTGCCGCCACTGCTGCGGCCTCAGGATCGGGCAAGGATGAGCGCGCAGCCCGCACCGACCTGGCTATGGCTTCCGCAGCCACGCTCGTGGCTGCGCAATGCGTCGAGGCTGCCGAGTCCATGGGAGCTGAGCGTGAGCACTTGGAGGCAGTTGTAAGCTCGGCAGTGAATGTCAGGACACCTGGAGACATCGTCACGGTCACGGCTGCTGCTGCTACTGGTTCGTCATTTCCACAGATAGGATAACTATTTGTTTAGCTTGAGTTAGATGATCATTGTATGGCTTGTTGTTTGCAGCATTGAGAGGTGCAGCTACATTGAGGGCGAGGGCTCTGAAGGAGGTGTGGAACATAGCGGCGGTGATCCCGTGGAGAAGGGGACAATGGGAGGAGGAGGGCACCATCACAAGCAGCAGATTTGCAAAAGCAGCATCGTAAGATGGAAAGCAACGGTAGTAGCGTCAGTGATCTTTCGCTCGAGGAGGAAAACAACTTCCTTGGCGTGTGCAGCCAAGAACTTCTTGTTCGCGGCACCGAGCTCCTTAACGCACACGGAAAGGTGCTGTTTTTTGGCGATATTTCTGATTCATAATGTGTTAGAAGGTGCATGTACTGACGTTGCTGTGTCGTGATGATTTTATCTGCAGGCGCACTGCACTGGAAGGTTGTGTCAGTGTACATCAACCGAATGGGCCTGGTAAATGCTTATTTCTTTAACTGCATTGAACTTTCTGTGGAAATTCTGGGCTTTTTGCTTATGTATCATGGCATGTCTGCAGGTTGCTCTCAAAATGAAGAGCAGGCATGTTGCAGGGACAATCACCAAGAAGAAGAAGAGTAAGTGGCAAGCAATCATGGCAATGTAACATTCATCATACGTCCATGGCACTGAGGTCTGATCCGTGTTGTTTGCAGGTGTGGTGATAGATGTGTGCAAGGACGTCGCGGCGTGGCCAGGCCGACACCTGCTGGAGGATGGCGAGCACCGCCGTTACTTTGGCCTTAGGACAGCCGACCACCGGGTAATCGAGTTCGAGTGCACCAGCCAGAGGGAGTACGAGCTGTGGACCAAGGGCGTAGCGCGCCTCCTCAGCATTGCCGGTGAGCGGAAGCGTCCCCTGTGAGTAGCCGGGCCTGACCTGCCGACGCCGGGCTTGGTTGTTCGAACTCCGGAGCCTTCTGTTTGCTAGGCTGTAGATGTGAAGTGGGGGCAACATAACAGCATGGGCTATGGGGTGTACCTCTTGTCCCACAAGAGAATTATGTAGCTAGGGCTTGTTCATCTTGTTGTTGCTGCTTTTGTCAGGGCAGGAATTAAATTAAAGGCGGTGTGTTTATGTGCATTTGGTGTGGGGAATGCAATGCATGGGTTCCATCCCTCATAGGTAGCTCAAAGTAAGAAGAGAAGGGGAGAGAGTGAAGCTCTTTCTTTGCTCTCCCTTTAGGTTTTTATTCTCTTCTGGTTTGTCTCCTGTAATTCTTTTTTTTCTCTCTCATCTGGGTGTTGCCTATCGATCTGGGGCCGTGTGCTGAGAAGATAGATGCTTTATTAGTGTTCAGTAAAGCATCTGTTTATGCCATTCATGGCTGTTTTCTCCATGCTTCTATACTGCTTGGTAAAGCATGCACATTTGTCTATTTTTGAAGTTTTGTTTTGGTAAACTGTGTGAGGTTGTGTTTGATCTTTGACGAAACTATGAGCTACACTGTTACAGACATTGATCTAGTTAGCTGCTAGCAGAGGACTGAAGAGCTGGCATATGGTAATGTTAGTTGCTACCTCTTGATTGATCTATCCTTGACAGAAAGAGTCAAGTGATTAGTTATAGTGGTGCAGCTGCAGTTTAGAATCTTTGACTGGACAACAAAAGCTGTTCTTGTTCCTTGGACATCATCTGCCCCTCTTGCCTAGCTCTGAGGTCAGGGCCCAGTGAAAGGTGTTGCCTCATGAAAGAATTCCCTGGTCCCATCTCTGCTGCTCTCGTATTTTTTGCCAAATCTGGCCTCTTGGCCGAACTAATCTCGTATCTGGCCCTTCCGGAAAACTATGTCCGGATCTGGCCCTGAGTTCGGCGCCAACGCAAATGGCGCCGAACTCAGGAAAAATTTCAATTCTGGTGCCTGATGAGTTCGGCGCCATTTCCATTGGCGCCGACCTAGCTCGGCTGAAATTTTTTCTGGCGCCGAACTGCACAAGTTCAGCGCCATTTGCGTTGGCGCCGACCTCAGGGGCCAGATCCGGACATAGTTTTTCGGAAGGGCCAGATACGAGATTAGTTCGGCCAAGAGGCCAGATTTGGCAAAAAATACGCTGCTCTCCCAGTTTGTAACATGCTTTGTTCCTGAAGGTTGCACTCTCATATTTTGTTTGCAGATGAACATTCCCCGCTTTAATCGCATTCTCTTCAGCGGCTGCAGTTGATTCAGGACCACATTAATGCCGGATAATTTTGTGTTCTTACTGGGTAATTTCTCCGAGTTTGAAATGATTATCTTCTTGTACACTGGGAATATTCAGAAACAAACTCTGCATTCCAGCTGCCTCACATACTTCAGTCGCACTCATTTTAGTCCGGATTGCTCGAAGCTGATTTAATCACCAGGGACACGGACACAGGATGTCACGATCTGATGTTCTTTTCCAGTTTCGACCATCGAGATTGGTGAGTTAAAGAACTTTTTTTTTACCTCAGCTTTGCAGAAACGCAGCAGGGAGTGTGGCGTATCCAATGCAACGGCGAGCATATGGAACCTGGACTGGATGTGATCTGATCGGATCGATCCGATGTAAAAGCCCAAGCATCTCTAGGTCATCTCTTTGACAGGAAAAAAAGAAGAGCTCAATGATCACAGACACCTTGAAAGAAAACCTTGGTCGCCGAGACCGGGAGAATCTAGACGCTTTAGTTTTACCTTGGGGAAGGAGTAGAAAAGGAAAACAGTGATCGAGGAGGCCGGAAAGATGAATAGGATTGCAGTGAAAGGAGATGTTTGGAGTGGTAAGAAAAATTCAGACGAGAGATGGAGGGACGATGCCGGCCGTCGTTGCACAGGAGGCGAGATGCTGCATCTGACGGATTGAACGTGGAGGTAGCAAAGCCTTTGTGTAACATCTGATCACATCTATGATGCGTCGAGTGACAAATGGTACAGTACTTTTTGCATTTTTGTTACACATTCCTCCAGGCTCCCGCTTTGCCGCTCCAGATACAAGCTACACGCTGCACCTGTCCTTTCCAAACTACTCCCTCCGTTTTTTAATATAAGATGTTTTAGATGTTGCACATGTTGTCTAGATACATATTAAAGTTAGTGAACATGCACACTAATACATGTCTACATACATTTGTGTACATGTGCATGTGGACAAATGTTAAAACATCTTATATTAAAAAACGGAGGGAGTAGTACCCAGCATGCTTTATTTTTCGTGTTTGATATCGATAAGCATGGGGTGCTTGATGAAAAATGAAACGAGACCCGCGGCAGTACGAATGTGCGACGCAACATGCCTGAATGACTGAATGTTCCGATGTGAAGTAAAGCGGCGGGGAATAGTAGTATGCGTTTTTCATTTTTCATCAAGCACCCCATGCTTTACTGCATTTTTCGATTTCCTTTTGCCATGACTGGTGGTTGAACCTCTATTTTTATACCATCTAATGCCGAGAGACTATCTAAAGTAAAGCGGAGATTGTTATTTAATAATTGTTGCCGGTAAAGGAACAGTGGGGACTTGGAGAACAAACGAGGTTATTGATCCCAACGGCGATGAATTTACAAAAAATTACCACAACTGCGACAACTTTCTTTAAAAAAAACAGAAAATCCATATACAACAATTTTGTTGAGAATTTGTATTGATTTTTGGAGTTAGAAAAAATGAAGGTGAATGAAGATCATCGTATAAGTTAGTATTGATTTGTTTGATACTGGTCCTAAATCGTAGAGAAGTATCAGCACAATGAGTGCGGTGATATGCAGGCCAAGATATATGGATCCCCTTTTTGAAAAAAAATTATTACTGCACTTTTGTGTTTCCAAAAAATTGAACACAAATTCTAGGTGGAGATAATGTTGAGATTTATCGTTGTGCAAAATCTTAATGAAAAATTCGTATTATTTTGGCCTAAAAAAACAAATCCACACATCTAGATGGTGAATAATGCCGAGTTTCAAAATTTTGAAAACTTTGTCTGATTTGTCCTTTTTGCCCAGGCCGAAAAACTACGAATTTTTCATTAATATTTTGCACAACGATAGATCTCAACATTATCTCCACCTAAAATTTGTGTTTCGATTTTTTGAAGGGCTCTCGCTCAACGGATCAAAGGTACGCCGGGATAACAGGCTGATGACTCCCAAGAGCTCTTATCGATGGGGTTTTCGTAGCGCAATGCACTAGGAAATTTTCTTATGATGATCTTTTGATGTAGTACTTGCACGTTCTACCGCTGATTCTTATTCTTTTGTGCTACTGCAGGTACTTTATGCTGCAAATTTCTTGCATAGGATTTTTTTTCATGAGCAACATGCAGCCCTATTGAACAACCCCAACCAGAAGCGGAACCGAACTTATTGAGCTATTCAAGTTGTTTTAGACTTCCACACTATATGGAGGGTTGGCAGGGGACGAACCTAGAGCCAAAACGACCCAGTGTCCTCTAATAATCATTCATATTTTACATTTATATTTGGGGTGATACATGTATTTTATCAAAGAAAATACGTTTGGACTCGGTGTCCTTTGACCCCTGGTAGCTGAACCTAAGTACCTTCCTGAGCGTTGGTTTCTTGGGTTCCTCCTCCTCCTGGTCCTCTCTGGTGGTTGAAGTGAGGTGGTTGTAGACGCACACGGCAGTGCATGCACACTCGTTATCTATTCAGCTGTCGACCCACTGTGAGGTAACCGAGAAGTTACAGTCCAATGCTTGCTGTGATAACATTTTTAACACCCTTGGGCGAAATAGATGCTTATGCAAGGTTGTGGAAGCGTCTGAATTCACCCTAGGGTGAAATGGATGCTTATGTAACCAAAATGGATGCACCCATGTCGACCCTATGCTTTGGGGCTGGGCCGGTCCAACAATAATTAAGGACCTGGATGAATTGAATTAGTTATATTTTTTTGTACAAAACTCGTATACTTTGAGTTAATTTGTAGCATGCTATGGTCTTAATGTGTATAATTTTCTATTAAATTTGACATAGTTAACCACATAATTACTGAATATTAACTAATTATGTATTTTCTTATACATATGTAATGTTTACCAATAGAAAAATACACTTGCATTGCACTATATTTAAACTTATTTTGTAACGTTATTTCATTCATAAAATTTATTTTAAAACTTGCATAAAATATATTATTATACATATTTACGTTAGGGTTTCTAAATCATATGGTCTAGAAAATATCTTAATAGATGTTTTAGTACATGAGAAGTTAGCGTATATAACTGTAGAAACTTCCAGATTAGGTTATTGGTTTTATCGTGGTAAAAAATGTCTGCAAGTTATTGTGGATTCGGTATAAATTGACAATATGTGTATGATGTGTATATGGTATAAAAAGGAATCACTAATTGTAATCATTGACTAGTTAAAATTAAATGATTTTTTGCATACATACGATTTGATTATTTGATACGATTTCTTGAAACACACATGGCACCGACTACCATAAATAAGTGCTCCTAGCAGTTTCGTAAAATAAAAATATTCATGCACAAATTAATTATGTAAATATCTGTTAATATTTATACAGTAAACTAAATAAACTTGCCGCCACCGATTAGGTTATTTTGTCCTACACATGTGGTACATTGGAGTATTAGGCTATGTGGCTCCTACAAATTCATTATTTTATTTTAAAATATTTAATAATATCTTAAACATAATTGATAACAGTAAAGTTATTTTTAGTAAATATGAACCGTTCTAGATTTTATCTCCTTCCTTGTGTGCCCATCCGGGATATCTATTTTCGTATCCAGTTCCTCACCCATTTCTCTCCCTGTCGTTGGGCCCGTCCGTTTTACGGTCCATACATGTCGATTTCCCAGGACGTTGTGTCACCGATCTTTGCCATCCCTTTCTTGTCACTACGTATTTTCTACAGTATCTCGGGCACGGTCGGGATTTCGCGTTGCTCCGGGCCAACTATTTCGGGCCCTTCTTCTGTCTTCTAGCTGGCGTCTCACCATTGGTCGACTTCCTTACCGACTTACCTACGATACCTCATGGGCACAGTCGGGATTTCGCGTTGCTCCGGGACAAATATTTCGGGCCCATCTTCATTCCTATTGGTGGCGTGTCACTATTGGTTAGATTCTACAGTACCTTGGGGCACGGTCGGGTTTTCCGTTGCTCTGGGTAAGTTGCGCTGTGCAGGAAGGTGTGTTGATATACACCATCCTCCATTTCCTTCTGATCGTCCCCATTTTCTTTTCGCTGCCATTTTCGTCTCTCTCGTTGTTTTTGATTCTCTTCTTATTTTGCTTCGGGCTGTGGTGAATGATCTGTCGGGATTTGCTTCCACCCCGCCTGCGCCGGCCGTTGTTCAAGCACGGACGAACTCTTCTCGCGGGTTTTCTGTGCTTCTTTTTTATTCTTGCCTCCTTCATTTTATGTCGATTGTCGCCGTTTTCTTCTCGCTGCCTATTTTTCTTCTCGTTGTTCCCATATTCGTTTTCTCGCTGTTTTCGATTGTCCTCTTTTCTGTTTTGGGCTGTGCCCGATGCTGTTGTTCAGTGGTTCGTCATCCTCGTGCGCTTCACTCCGTCTTGTGAATCAGGGTTTCGTAGCATCGCGAGATTCACTCTTTTATTTGGTGTGGCGACTCGGACGCCTGAAGAAGGTATGGGTACTGTTTCACCGTAATTTGTTTATTTTCCGTGAAACGTACTCTCTCACGAGATATAGAAACCACGCGACATGTTACAGTGGATATATGATATGTTTCAAATGTTATTTTTGTTGGAGATATGCCCTAGAGGCAAATAAATAATAAGATTTATTGCATTATCTCTTTAAGTTTATAAATAGTTTTATACCATGCTATAACTGTATTAATCGAATTGTTAATACACGTGTGGTATGTAAACAAACCAGAGTCCCTAGTTAAGCCTCTAGATAAACTAGTCCATCAGTCAATGGATGATCGTGATTTCCCGATCATATTGCATTAACAGTTGATGGTGGAGTCATTTTATTGGGAAAATAATTTGATGGACATTACCCAAAGTATTGCAGTTAGGATCGTATCAGATAGTTCAACACTGCAATAGGATTATAACGTGGTAGCTCATTCCTTAGACCATGAGATTACATCAAGTCGCTGCTTCTGAAAGATACGGCTGATCGCACCTAACGTCATGTCTCATACGCACGACAATAAGGGTGACACTTTCGGGTATTGGAAGGAAGTAGTCAGGGCGAGTGATCAAGAGCGGGATTTGTTCATCCGTGTGACGGATTGATATGCTGGCCCACTCGGTGAGATTATATCTGTAAAGCTGCGCAGCGTATGACTAGGTCATTGAGATATAATTTCATGAGAACGAGTAAAGCAACCTTGTCGGTGACGAGATAAAACACAACATCGGATGTTGACGATCGTATCTCGGACAAGGAAGTATCAACGAACAAAGGGAATGATCATATCATGTTAACGTTCAAAGATGATTCAAGGATGATTTATTCTAGAATGCACGGGATCGTCATAGTCATCCAGGGCTCCCTGACGGTCATTGGCGGGAGGGTCTCGACCATGTCCGGAGTATTCTCGAACCGAGGGTAACACACTTAAGGTCTTGACGACGCTAGGAGAACGTTTTGGAAACATCGGAGTGGCTTAGGTATAGAGATAGGAGGTTTCGGAAAGGTTCCGGCAAGAACGAAGAGTTCCGGGAGACCGAAGTGAGTTCGGAGTGGTCCGCAAATTGTTTCGGAGTCACGGGATTAAATAATATGTAAATAATTAATTATGGAATTATATATATTTATATTAATTTAATAATAAATAAAAAGAAAAAAAAGGGGCTGCACACCTTAATGGGCCTTTAGGGCCCAAGAGGGGAAGTTCCCCCCCTTGAGAGGGGGTGCGGCTGGGCTTGGGGTGCGGCTGGCCCATGATGGCAGCCGCACCACCCCCCCTCTCCTCTTTAGTCCCACATGGCTAGTTGAGGAGAGGTGCACACCGTTTTTCTCCAATAAATAGGGACCCCGGATTAATTGGAAAAATACACAGAAAATTCAGGAATTAATTCCGTTGGCCCAGGCTTCTCCCTAGTCCAATTCCTCCCTCCCCATCTCTCGACGTGCGCGGTCCCAAGTCTGGACAGCGTATACGGGAGACCTATAAACCGCAGCGCACCGTTGTGCTGCGGGTTTCCACCCAAAGTTCTCGCTTCCGCTATTCCGGCTGGATCGGGAGCACGGAGGTCATCGTCAAGGTCCGTACGTGTGCGAGTACTCGGAGGTGCTGCTCTCTCACGAGTTCGGCACTAGGAGCTTCTTCATCGCCGCGTCTCCTTCTTCTTCGTCGCGCCAAGTTCTCCGCGACCTTGAGGTCGGCTACGTACGTCTTCATCGGCAACGCTTGTGCGGGAGCGTAACTCTCGCTATCGGTCTACAAGGGTATGTTTCCGATGACTTCTCCGTTACCGCATTACTAGATAGATAGATCCTGGCTAGTTTTGGTGTTGCGATAGTTAGAAAAATTATTGTTTTCTGCTACGAACCCCATCAATTTTTTTGTTGTGTTTCGGCAGGTTGTTTCACTTGAGAGGAAGAGACGACGTCGGTTGTTTTCTTATCCCTCTTTAAGGTTGTGTTTTTATCTCTTCTTGCTGATATCGATGAAGGTCTCGGCGTGCCTGTCCCGGAAGCGAAAGGTGACCGGGCGTCCGGGCCGTAGATCGCGTCCTGGTCTAGACCCGGGGGTAGAAGTAGTGGCGGAAGTGTAGGGTTACGTGCAGGAATTTAAAATTTTCCATCTAATATAACCGCCAAAATCTACTATGAAAATATGTTGCACCCCATAATGCTAGATCTAGATTACTTACAAACACCGTTGTGGAAGATTTTGTGTTTGTCAAAGTAGATGTCGGTGTAGCCTGAAGAAGAATCTCATGTCCACGTCGGGAGGTGAGATTGTTCCCGATTCCCTCATGAGGATGACTTGCGCAATCCCTCTTCTAGTATCCACGCACCCACTGCGCCAATCCGTCAGCGCTCCACCGTCTAGAGCACCTGGCGCCGACAAAGAGAGATAACCTTTCAGCGTAGTATTTAGTCGTAGATATAATCAACTTGATTAGACCTATATGAGACTAGAGAGATCTAATTATCAACACATGAGATCTAATTAGAGAGATATTAGAGATGTGTCTAATTGAGAGCAATTAGAGCAAAGTCTAATTCACAATATCTCAGAAGAGAGGAACTTGTGATTTTCTGTTGTGTATGTTTCTCCCATGGAGGAGGAGTATATAGTGGGATCAAGGGGTAGGGAGGTTTGGGGAGGGGGCAAACCCTCCCCCTTGGTGCGTCGGCCCTATGAGGGAGCCACACCTCTCCCTTGTGGAGTTCGGATTGGGTCAAACTATGTTGTCAAATGTTGCACATACTATTGGTTTATAAAATATAGGGGGGTGTTGATACTTGTTGTGTGTGCTCTATGTATTCAAATGCAATTTTAATTAGCGCACACATCAAGGGGGAGCCCGTCTATATTTTGCATAATGTTTGCATTGATCATATCATATATATTTTTATGCAAATCCCTATATTGTCATCAAACACCAAAAAGGGGGAGATTGAAAGGAAATTTCTCTCCTAATTAGTTATGTGGGTTTGTTAACGACATAAGTGAGATCTTGCCGTGTGCTAATGTACTATAGATACAATTGTTGAAATGCACAAGACAGTGGTTGACCTCTCAAAAAGGAGAAAGGATCAAAACAGTGTCGTGTAGATTTAATTTATTTGAGTCGTAGGGACCATACTATCAAGATGGGTTTTTATTGTAATGTTTGGGGAAATCATTTTTTAGCACACAAACACTTTTGCACCCAGATGCTTCGTAGATAAACAATGGTGAAAAGGGTTTCCAAAAGATGGTAGTTGTGGCAATTTAGGCCGGAAATTCCGGGTGCTCAGGACGTAGATTCTAGTGTGCTCAGTCGACATTCCGGACCCAGGGGGCCAGACATTTGGCAGGCCACTTTCCCAGGGCTCGACCAAAGTGGTGTCAGCCTCTGGAGTTTGTCCGAACCATCACCGGAAACTGTCCGGAATGTTCTAGAGTTTTTGGTCTGGCCGAAAATTCCGGTCCCCCCTGTCGGCCAGACTTTCCGCTCAGACCGGACATTCCGGCCATTCCAGACTGGAATGTCTGGGTAAAATTCCTGCAACGGCTGCATTTTGGAGTCGCCAGTAAATACCCTTCTTCTACCTTGAGAAGGGTACCACGACTAGAATATCTTCCCCCACCATTGTTGCAAGCTCAAATCACTAGATCTTTCTCCCTACCCACTCAAACACGTTGTCCTTCATCACTTTGGACTTGGGGTTAACTTAGATCTACACTTTCACCAAAGCCATTTGATGTCACTATCCATTCCGTTGAGGAAATTGTTGCTCTTGGGTTCGTTTGAACCCTAAACGGTAGTGGCGTCTTCTTGGCTTTGGAAGCGTGGGGACTAGCCGAGAGCCTTTAATTTACTTGTGGATGTGTGCCTCAGCCTTGTGATTCTTTTTGCTTTGGGAGCCACGTGAATTCAGTGGGAGCCTCCATTTAAGTTGTGGAGTGTGCCTCCTCCTTGCAAAGATTTGGTTGCCGACCTCAAGGGCATCATAATACTCATGTCATCCACATCGGGTGGAAGCACAAAGGAGATTATTGTGTGCCATTGACAGCTATTCGGGATCACTTTGTGACTCCGCACCGCTCCAACGGAGACTAGCTTCCTTCTGAAGTGAACTTTGGGATAAAATCTCCGCGTCATTGTGTGGTTATATCTTAACCTTCCTTTACTTGTTATAGCTAGCTTACCTTGTTAAGTTTATCTTGCTAGCTTGTATCTTGCTCATCATATAGGATTTTCACATTGTTTCATATCTAGAGAATTTATATTTGAGCAATGCTTAAATTTTTTTAAAGAAAAGGAAAATTTGCAGTTGCCTATTAACCCCCCCCCCCCCCCCCCCCCCCTCTCTAGTTAACCTACTCATCCTTTCACTTATCAAATGAAGGACATAAAGGATGATGTGAAAAAATTGATGGCTAAATCAAAAGATGTTTTACATGCTTTTGCATGTAGAGATAGTATAGATACTAAATAATGAATGTTAGTGAGATGATGTAGATAATTTGCTGGCTAAAAGAGTAAATGATGTGGCTACCTTGCATGTTGAGATAGAAACATTAATTGCAGTTAGTGGAGTTTTGTTTTATAAGAAATATAGATAGGATTTCAAAATTTATGTCGGTTAACTGTAGCCATAGCTAGTTTTGTGTTTCTGTGGAGTCATGTAATCACTTTCAGAATCGAGATGTATTGCAGTTTGCAATCTTTCTTCGAAATAGAAAAATTAGTAATTATAATATATCCTTCTTGAATCTTGTAGGACTGGTCAGTGTTAAAAAAAAATCATATAAAGGGTATCTCCAAGAAATTTTGAACACAAACAAAGAGTCTCTGGATCACGTGGATTCGACAAGGATGAAAGTGCAATTAGGACGCTTTAATGTTGTGTGGATAACGTTGTAGAAAATGTAGGCAAAAGGCGGATGGCGGGCATGGAGAAACGAGGGATGGACAATGGTAGAGCTTGGACGCAACACCAAAAGAGAGACCCTAGAACATGGACCATTTATCAGACCACCTACTCGATGCTATATTGAAGCTACATCAGCGTTAACACTTCCATATCATTTATGATGATCTAGCTTTTACAACTAGCTTTTGCCTATTCTGAAAATCCAAACTTTCTTTGTTTTTTTATTTTACAGCATATTACAAAATAAAAAATCAGCACAAAACAGTTTAACAACCACAAACTAACCGTTAAACATCAAAGATCTCGTTGTAATTTTCGTTTTCGTTGAGGTGTTTTATAATGTTCGGTGTTTCTTTTAATGCTAGTGTACTTTTCACAAAAAAAAATCAAAGAATTGTCTCACAAAAGAATCGAAATTCACAAATGTTTAAGGGGCCAAAACCCCATAACCCATCTTGGCCCACGGAAAACATCACTACTGTGCACTCTAGATCGTGGATAATGAAAAATGTTCGCTATCGCCCGGGCGATTCTTACTGATGAATCGCCCGTGGTAGCAACCCAGAGAATGACAGCCCTTTGGCCCAACTAAACTAACGTGATGAGCTGCCTGTTCCATTTCGCGTGGGCTGTGACTGTGAGAGATGATAGCGGAAGCAAACGATGCAACGTTTGAGCGTAACTGTTCTTTTCCACGCATGTGACGCTGCATTCTCCTTATTGTTTTTTTCCTTCCTTCCTTCTTTATTTATTTATTTATTTCATTCTTTTCTTTATTTTTCTCGATTATTCTTTGTTTCCTTTTTTAATTCAGTTTTCTAGTTTTTACATGATTTTATTTTTCTTTCATTTAGTGTAAGAAAACTCTTATAGTGGGGTTGTATTCCATGGATACCATTTTTCGGTGTCGAAAAATGGGATTTGTCCGCCGGTCGAGGTGAGCGACTAAAAAGGGTGGTGAGACTAGTTTTGGCGTCATACTGTACCACCAATATTTCGTCTCCCACCATATCCATCGTTGCATCCCGCGCACGCCTTTTTGCCCCCACAATTTTCAGCTTGACCTGATTTTTTGGAGAAACGACCGATTTGGTCGTCCTCCTCAGGCCAAATTTTTTTAGGTGCTTTAAGTTTTGGTGCGAGTTCGAGCCAACGACTCGTGCGAGTAACCAAACAGATCATTTTTTGCATCCACTCAACCTGTTTGGAGGCCTCACGACCAACCAAACAAGTCTTTACCACGCGCCGTTAGTCGTGTGCATGCCACCAACCTGCCTACCCCTACCTGCTCCCGTGCTTTTTTTGTTACTTGAAAACAATGTAGTCCCCGAACAACTGATCCGACAAGTACGCCAATCATCATCGTCATGGAGACATAAAACAAAATGGAAATAGTCAGCGTTCTCGCATTGTATCCCGGGTCTGTTTTGGCATCATGTGTTAAACCTATTCTTTAGAGAAAAAAAACCACACTACGCTTGTCTTGTACAGTCGGGCCGGCGCGAGGAGGTTCAAGTAATCAAGTGTAGTCGGACCGAACCCACATCCTCCGTCCATCGTCGTCATCAGTTCATCACAAAGCAAAGAACCTTTTCGAAAACGAAAAAAGAAAACCTTTCCGCCGATGTGACACCATTTCCTCTCCGCCGTATTGGCTCTGCAGCGCGACCCAAAGCACGCATCTTCCTCCCCCTGCCAGTTTGTGCTCGCCTGCGTGCAGTGCGTGTCTCCGCCCGCCGCCGGATCGCGCGCACAACCACGCGCGCCGTCGTCGAGCAGCACGGAGCCGAGGCCCTCTGGCTGCTGGCGATGCAGGCTCCCGGCGGCAGCGGCGGCGGCAGCGTTGGAGAGGAAGCAGGGGACATGCGGGGCCGGCACCGGATCCAGGCCGAGCTCAAGAAGCTCGAGCAAGAAGCACGCTTCCTCGAGGTCCGTCTATGTCAGCTGCTGTGATTCTCTTTGCTATCTTCTCTCTGAAAATTTACTTTCCGGAGTTCTTGTAGTGGCGTTAAATAATGTTTTCTCTCCCCCTCGATGCCTTTTGGGACTCCGTTTAAACAATTATCGGTGCAAGAACCGTCCAAAAGGCAGCATTCCCCCTTACAAGCTCAAAAGGAAAAACAAAATGTCATGTAAACTAGTTTGCTCAAGCAATTTTCTTCGATTCCCAGCCTCCCTCGGTTTATACAAAGAACACTTCGTCATGGCTGACCTCCAAGGTTCTTGCGTCGCATGGGTTCTTCGTCAAGCACATGTGCATATTCGGTGTGCTTCGCTTTGCTCCCCTTGTGTCATGCACACCTGCTCCACTGATTTCTTCCGGCAAAGATTCAATTCCGTACCATTTTGTGGGCCTTTTCTCTGATCGGGGGACAAAAATGCACAGATCTGTCCCGTCTATTTCTAGTTTATTAGGGGGGTTTCCAGTTTCTTTGCTGAAAAAAACAAAAGCAAAAGAGTACTCGTAGGAAAATTCTGCCTGCATCAAATGATTGAGCAGTGTACTACTGAAGAATTAATTACTGATGCACATGGTGAGGCACTGGTGCTGGGGGGCCTGTTGCATGGGAAACCATGTTGTCTGAAGGACTTGGAAGGAGAAATTGTGTGATCCAATCTTTCAGAGTCATTGGAAGGAGAAATCGATGTTGGATCAATGTGGTTATCGAAACAGAAGAATCTTCTCAAGTACTATACCTTATGTTGTAACAAATTAAATCTGACTAAACAAGTACTGTACTGGAGCATTTTCAGTTGATGCCATAGCATCATATCCTGGATAGTTGTAAGTTTTAGTATGCTCATTTAAAACTGTTCACGCCCGCGGCTCATAGATCTTTCGAACTGCTTAACTACTGCTATTTAAAACTATGAATGTAAACTTTGATATGAGTTGTCCCACTGACAACGTACTTTAACAGTTCTTACAAGTTACAAAGCACCAACTTGGCTAGTTATTTATCTTTTGTTAGTCAGAAGCTGTATTGATTTTCTGTATGGCTTGCCAATTGCGATGCTTAAAGAACATGGAGATGCCATCCCTAGCGCAATATGAAAGGTCTGGACAATTCGAAGCTATTAGTGCTTTATGAACAGCTAGCGAAACATTTACTTTATGCCCTTTGAGTTATTAACCTACTTCTAATCAATTTTGTTTCTAGATGGCACAACAGTTTCTTTGCCCAACTACAAACGTTTAGTATCAGCAATTTCTACTTTTCAAGCTATAATTAATGATGGATTTCCTTCATCAATCCAAATTTTCTTCACTTAAAGTTCTTACAATTAGAGGCCGGATGAATATAATCATGTGCTCTATCCTTTGGATAATCTATATCTTGAGGACAAGGAGCAGGGCCTTGCTAGACAAATGCAATGCCATAGATTTGTTTCCGATTCTTTTGCTAGATCCCTTGTACTGTACATCCTTTTGCGAAGTATTCTTACAAGTTCATACTTCAAAAAGGAAGTAATAACTACTTTTTTTGAAACATAAAATAACTATTGATTAAGATGGAGTACCGTGCATAGTTCTTATTTAGTGGTAAATCATATTTCCCGCATCCTACTACAGTACAGCTAGAAATAAATTAAAGCAGTCATTTTAATGAGGCATAAAAAGATCAATCTAATTTGGTGGTAAATTATGTTATCATTTGTACAAGATAAGTATTTATGATCCAATGGAGATAAGTAATTGCCTTCTCTTTGTCTTTTACCTTTCCAATTGGCAACACCAGATCATTAGATTCCATGTAGACTTTTGTACTGTTGTAGTGTTTAGTTTACCTTAGTTAGTCGTGTATGTGCTACCTAGTCAGTAAAACTACCAAGTATTTATGAGAGTTTATAAACAAGTAACTCTGATGATACTATCAGGTTCACTTGTTTGATCCAAGATTGTTAGTCAAGCAGTACTACCTTTTTTTTTTTGAGTATAAGGTGGTCGTTCCACCGTCGAATAGATAGAAAAAGAATTGACCCATATAAGGGAAACCGGACCCAAAAACCATACAAACTGTACAACGCCCTGTTTATGAGGAAACAGGGCCAAAAAAAACGCATAGACGAAGCGACCCGCCGCCCACACGACACAAGTCGACTAAACGCCACAAACACACACCACCCGTTCCGGGGCCGCCGCCCCGGCGAAGCAACCAGATCGACCTTCGCATTGTCCGAAAGCGAACCAGTCATGGTCGACGAACCCTCTGCCCGTGCAGTCTTCATCTAGGTTGCCACCAAAACCACCCTGTTCCAGGGCCGCCGCCCCGGCGTAGCAACCAGATCGGCCTTCGCATTGCCCGAAGGCGATCCAGTCAGGTCGACGAACCCTCTGCCCGCGCAGTCTTCATCCAGGTCGCCACCCTGACCCACGCTAAACAACGGCTTCACCTCATAGAACCGTCGTAGCGTGGAAGACCGAGTGCGCCGTTTCGACGTCCACCACCGTCCGGGGCCGCTGCCCCGGGATCCGCCTCCCTCGACCACGGAGCCGTCCTGCACATCCACCGCGAATCCGTCGCACCGGGAGGGCCAATGACTCCAAGACGACGCCTCCAACGAGGTAGTGACGCGTCCGTCACCGTCGCCCGCTCCAGACGGAGCTTGGGTTTTCACCCGGAGATTATCGGACCACTCTCGTCGGGCAGGGTATCGAAGCTCCATAACGATGCAAACAAGAAGGAAAACGGCGCCCAAAAGGCGTCGCCATCGTCGGCCCCGACCGAAGTCGGTGCAAGGCTTTCGCCCGGATTTCGACCCACCCGCAAAGCTCGGGGAGCATCAAGGATGGCAGGGAGCCACCGTGGCCGACCGCCTAGCTCCACCGTGCTGCACTCCTCCACGCCCTGGCCTCCTCCACGCACGGCCTCCTGCCAGCAGCGCCACATCGGCAGGCCGCGTCGTCGGCCCGCAGCCAGCCCAGATGGGGCCGTCCGCAGCACATCTCCAGCAGTGCGGATGCCTCGCGCCTCACGTCCGCACCGCCGCCGTCGTCGCGCTCCAAAGCTCCGTCGCGCCACGTCGAGCTCCACGGCCGCGGCCCGCCCGGCCCAGATCGAGCCCGAGCCGGCCCGCGCATCCCGCCACCGGCAGCAGCCGCCCCAGGACCGCGCGCCCTCCTCCTCTGCGCTAGCAAGCGCCGCGCCGGCAGACTCCACGCCGGCAAGCGCCGCGCCAGCCGCCCGACGAGCCCACCATCCACGCCGCGCCCGCGTGGTGGATCCCGAGCGAAAAATGGAAAAAATGGCCCCGCCGCCACCATCCTTGGACGCGCTCGGCTTTGCCGTCGCTTCCTCTGGCGGGGGCGGTGCGGTGGACGGCGGCCGAAGCCCCGGCGGTGGTTAGGGTTCCCCCGAGTCGCCAGGCGCGGGCGACGCGGGGGTGGGTGGGGGGGTTTTCACTTACCCAGTACTACCTATTTTGATTGATCTAGTCTTACTGATTTGCCATTTCTGTTAAACCACTACACAATTGGTTATTTATGCTGGTACGGTTGCCTTCTGAAATAGATTGCATAACAGTGGAGTGCTCAATGCGTGGCTTGATTGTCGTCACCTTTATGTACAAATATCTAAGAATTGATGATGCTTCACTTGTGATGGGTTTATTTTGAACTGTCTGCTCCGGCTTATCCATTGGCGGCACATTTCAGGGATGCAAACAAAGAAAGCTACATGCATGGCCGGAAAAAATATCACAACTTTATATAAAATTAAATCATATAAGTTTCACAACAGTGTTGGTAGTGATTGACTGGTTTTCTTTACTTTCTATTCTGGAAATCATTATCTGTAGATCTGGCATTAATTTTTTTTTCTGAAAATACAGATTTGTTTACAACTGTTGTTTCCTTGACAAAAAATTGTCTTCCATTCTCTGCCAAACTACTGATGTTCTCAATTGAACTGCATGCAGGAGGAACTGGAAGAGCTAGATAAAACGGATAAGGTATCAGCAGCTTTGCAAGAGTGCGTGTCCGAAGAAAACTCATTCAATTCGGTTACTACTCTATGGTGTTAGTACTTGAAAAGCACCTATAGTGTGTATTGTTGACGAAGAGAGATTGACTATATTGTTAACTTTTTGTTAGGTTTCTGGTAACAATTGAACGCAAAGCAGACCCTCTACTTTCAGTGTAATAACCATGGAAATATCCCACTATTTGTGTAAATATGTCTACCCATACTCTTACAACTTTTTTTGTGTATTACTGTAGAACAACCGGAGCTGCTTACTAGTCTTGGGATAGGTGGTTTGAAGGTCCGCAAGATCTGCGTAGATGCAAATGCTGGTTTTTGTGATCATTGCCAAGAAACTCAAGAGTTACACCAAAAGGCAAGCAGCAATAGTAGCCGTGAAGTGTATATTGTTTTTCAACACCCCAGCATGAATGTCCTTCATTTAAGCCAGGATTTGATTCTTTTCTCAGATTGAGTTCCTTCAACAAACTCTGTTGAAAGAGTCTTATGAGAAGGGAACCGTGGAAGCAGAAGCAACATTGAGGGCTGACTACAACTTTGTTTTCCAATAAGTTCTTACTATTGAATTCCTGTGCATTGCAGAAAAAAAAATCTGTTGTTGGTGAAGTATGAGATCTTAGCTCAAGAATGTCTCTAGTCAGTTATTTTTGTTTAGTTGTCACATCATGTTGTTGAACTTTTTGAAATAATTGCTGAAAAGTGAAAATGACTTCTAGTATTAGTTATCTATTATTAGTTGTGAAAAAAATGGTTGTAAAGATATACTTGCTCTCTTCTGTTGTAGGAAGCAACATTTGCTTCTTTTTTGTAGGGACAGTTGCTATTTTTGTGCGTCTGATTACAACATGAGCAAGATGCAACCTAACATATGACTTGCCCACTGGATCCTACATTGCTTACAAAGCCCAAACTAAAATTGGCGCACCTCAATGCTGGCAAGTAAGCAGCAGATTTTGTTCTCCCTGAGGCCACAGGTGAGGAGGTGATCTTATCCGAAGAAAACCATGGCAGTGGAGCACAAAAAATCTACCTCCACAGCCAAACCCCCGAGCAATAACCAGAGAACGACCGAGGATGGCCATGGCGCCATTGCCGGCACACGCCGCCTCCTCCGCCACATCCCCTCTCCTCCCTTCTTCCCCGTCCATCTCCACCTTCATTGCCTCCCACCCGGCCCTCACTCTCCTCCACACGCAATGCGCCACCATGGCCCACCTCCGCCAGCTCCACGCTGCGCTCGTCAAGTCCGGCCTCGCCAAAGACCCCATCGCCGCCAGCCGCGCCGTCGCATTCTGCGCTGGCGAAGGACGCGATGCCGCCTACGCCGCCCGCCTCGTCAGGCACCACCCGAAGCCCAACTCCTTCATGTGGAACACCGCCATAAGGGCGCTGTCCGACGGGCCTGGCCCAGACGCGGCCGTAGCGCTGTTCCTCGACATGCTCGGGTCGCCCACGCCGCCGGAGCGGCGCACGTTCCCGTCGCTTTTCGCGGCGTACGCGCGCCTGGGCCGCGCCGACGATGGCGCGGCGCTCCACGGCATGGTGCTCAAGCTCGGACTCCCCGGGGACGCGTACACGCGCAACTCCATGATCACCATGTACGCGTCCAGCGGCCGCGCGGACGAGGCCCTGGTGCTCTTCGGGCAGTGTCAGTCGTTCGACGTCGTGGCTAGCAACAGCGCTATAGTGGCGCTCGCGAGGGCGGGGCGCGTCGACGAGGCGCGGGCGGTGTTCGACGGCATGCCGGCCATGACCGTGGCAACGTGGAGCGCCATGGTGAGCGCATACTCCCGCGCCGCCAGGTACCAGGACGCCGTAGATCTCTTCTCCACGATGCAGGCCGACGGCGTGGAGCCGAACGCCAACGTGCTCGTTAGCGTCCTCGGCTGCTGTGGCAGCCTCGGCGCGCTGGAGCAGGGAGCGTGGGTGCACGCGTACATTGACAAGCACGGCGTCGCCATGAACGCGCTCGTGGTCACCGCCCTCGTGGACATGTACTGCAAGTGTGGCTCGATAGACAAGGCTCGCCAGGTGTTCGACACCTCGAGGTCACAGGGCTTTGCCGTGCTGTCGTCCTGGAACGCCATGATACTTGGGCTCGCAGTGCACGGGCAGTACCAAGAAGCCATGTCCTTGTTCGCCGAGCTGGAAACTTACGGTCTAAGACCTGACAACGTCACCTTCATCGCGATCTTGATGGCTCACGGCCACTCCGGCATGGCCGAGGAGGCGAAGGCTCTGTTCGCGTCAATGGCAGACGAATACGGTGTTAGACCGGGAATTGAACACTACGGATGCCTCGTCGACGCGCTCGCTCGGGCCGGAAGGCTCCAAGAGGCCGAGGAAATCATCCGGGCAATGCCGATGAAGCCGGACGCGGCCATTTGGGGTGCCCTGCTCTCCGGATGCCGCTTGCACGGCGACACAGATACCGGGGCGCGGGCGGCGCGGGAAGCCGTGAAATGCGACCCACGAGACAGCGGCGCGTACGTGTTCGCGGCAAGTGTGTTAGCACGCGACGGCGAGGTCGGCCGCGGCTTGGGTGTTAGGGGTAAGATGAGGGAGGAGGGGGTGGTCAAAGTGCCCGGGTGTAGCAAGATCGAGGTGAATGGTGTTGTCCACGAGTTCGTCAGCTAGTATCCTACGGAAGTGTCGAGTTAAAAGGTACTAGTGGTGTGCCCGTGCGTTGCTACGGTTGATACAAGTAAAATAATTGCGTGTTTCTTAATTAATTTGAATGACGTGCGTTGCTCGTGCGTTGAGACAAGTAGAGGTTTGCCTATTTTAGTATGAGAACAACATACGGTACAAAATGCATAACAAAGAAAGGGATGATACAACCGAATCTGCTTCGAGTTAAACCTTAGAAGGTAAGTACACGGTCAAGACGAAAACCAAACTGCACGATGCAATACAAAATGACAAAGAAAGGGATGACACAACACACACTTGGCATGTGAAGACAACAAACACATGACACATAGTACTGTTTCAGATTTAAAGAACCAATAGGTACCATATTTTCTAAATGCTCTGAATGAATGGTAAAAGTTGCAGCAATGAAAGCAAGGAAACCAAACCCATATGAATCATCTGCTAGTACTAAGGACACATGCAGCTTTCCAGGCTAATTGTCTGACATTCTTTGAGTTTGCAAGCAACTCAGCTTGAATAAATTCCTGAAAGATCGCATTAACATTATATATTAAATAATTAAATGTGTGCTACTACAAACTGCTCACCAAAAACATCGAATATGTACAAAGAGAATGTGGTGAAAACCTACCAGTAGAGACACCACAGCCAAACCTGCAGGCCGTCGCCCGGGAGCAGGAGGAGGCCTTCAGGCGCAGCAGGCCGCGGTCATGGAGCCACGGCAATGGTGGCAGCCCATGGACGTGGACCTGCCACGGCGCCGCCCCTACCAGAAGGCCTGTTCGGGCAAAGCTGGATCTGGAATGGCGGCAGCTGGGAGGTCCAGCGGGCGGCACCCCTCCCGGAGCAGGAGCAGGAGCAGCCGCCCACGCCGCCGGCTGTCGTCCCACCGGCGCACCTCTGGCATGCGCCGAAGTATAGGACGACGAGTAGAAGCCCGCGAATGGCAAAATATTTAGTATTATCTATTTTTGTTTTAAGAATATATATGTAAAATGGCCGTTTGTGGCCCAACCCCGTATATATAAGAGAAAAATGCCCATGTATGGCCTCTTTACTGAAAAAAAAATATTGATATCCGTTTGCGATGCGTCGGCCGTTGGGCACCGGCACCAAGGGCGGACTAGGCCTGTCCGTTTGCCGACCCAAACGGATAAAACGCGGACAAAACGCGCGTCCGTTTGGTTCGCCCTGTTGGAGTCATCCTAACATGCGTGAACGACTGAATGTTCCGATGCGAAGTAAAGCGGCGGGAATAGTAGTATGCGTCTTTCATTCTTTCATCAAGCACCCCACGTTTTCCTGCATTTCTATTGGAAAATATGAATGGAGGCCGACCTCCACGGTGCTGATATTTCGAAAAAATTCAAAATCAATATTTAAAGTTCTAAATTTCGAAAGAAAATCCTAAGTGTAGATAATGCCATACTCTACTTGTGTGCGAAATCTTAATGCAAAACTCGTATTATATTTAGTTTTCTTAAAACTGGAAAATCTGACAAAAAATCATTTTTTTTAATGTGTACTGTTCACATATCTAAATCCAGCCATTTGTCATTTTTACCAAGTACATCGAATGTCGGATTGATTTGTTTGAGACTTGCACATCGTATCATTATCAACACTATGTATTTTGTTTGAACTTTTTGAAACATTAAAATGCAGACTTTTGAACTTTTGCCAAGCTCCATGGAGCTCGCCCTTCAAAACACCTCATGCCATTTTTTATTTCCTTTTGCCATGGCTGGTGATTGAAACGGGCTAGGAGAAGAAACTCGGCTATCGATTCCTACGACAAAAGTTTTACAAAAAGAACCACGACACTATGACAACCTAAAAAATCAACGTGATACATTTTTTTTTATCGAAAGCCATTCTATAAATTCTGGAGACCCGGGGCAAAATTAAAACTTAGAGTCCTTAACATAGGCATCATAACATAATAAGTAATATATCCGTAAAAGATGTATATGCATCTTAAAGACATTATCATATCCACTTACGTTGTTGTCACATATGTTGATGTCAATATTTATCGCTGATCATATTCAAATTTCTCATTAGTTGGTTGCTCTACAACAACTATCTCCAACACAATTTTGGGTTTATTGAAGCATCAGTATTACCCTTGAAAATTGTGAATATCTATTTTTTTGGTGAAAAAAATCCGCCGATTTATTAATAATCATCTGTAGCAGTACAAAAGACCCAACAAGTAATATAAATTACAAATAGGTCGCTAGCGACGAGTATAAACGCTGGGGCGTGCCGAAGGCACGCCAATGTCCTTACCCCTCCTTCACGGAGCCGGGCAAAGCTTGTCATAGAGCTTGTTGTAATAGACAGACGAGAAGTCTGCGTGCTAAAGTCCGAAAGGGCCAACGCTCCAGAGCAACAACCATTGCCAAAGATGAGAGGCTTAAATCGGAAGAACCTGACCGGCAACCACACCGACGAACACGAAAACCGAGCATATCACATAAGATTTGATGGACACACAAGTCCACGCCCCTCCGCTAGCGCTAGACGCACCACCGATGCGGGAATAGGGCGGGGAGTGCCTTATTCTGACACGGGGATGTCGCCGCCGCCTCACCCCAGGATGAAGACACAAAATCTAGCTAAAACAGAAAATGGGAACCATACCGCCGATGAGAGGCCGAGATCCGCCACCCCTCCAACGCCTGAAAGGCCATCAGAGGCGCGGCTGGAGAGAAACGCTGATTGGCTTACGATCGCCCTTACGACCTCCTGTTATATTTCGTACCGGTTGGGTTACGTGCCCTATGTATCCGGTACTTTTGTCACATCAACATTGTACTGTAACGAGCTGGTCCCCAAAGCTAAATAAAGAATTTAAATTTGTTGGAACCAGATGTTACTTCTACTAATTAAGGGGATTCCTCCCTGTTACCATGGAGTGATTACTAGTTAACGAGCCCCGGAATATAAATCCAGAGTTCATGAGCTCACGCTCCTCCACAGGGAGGTAGGAAAACAAATTTATATATGTTAACTAGATATCCATATTCAAATTCGTGCATGAACTTTTATTGAGAAATTTACATGACCGCTTGTATACACCGGATGAAATCACACACATTAAAGACGAGCATGCAAAATAATCAGAGCTACAAGTGCGGCAACTTAATTTTTCATCAATCATTATAATATACATTATTTCAATACCATTAATAGAGCACACACATGTTGTCACTGGAACCAACTTGCAAGGCCCATTTTCTCAATGGTCCAACTTATATTCTAGAAGTTTTTATAATTTTACTTACCAAATAGTACACTATAACCAATACTAAGATATTTGTTTGAATTTACGCTTTAGAGGTCTATCACACATTTAAGGATATTAAAGTATACGCACTAAAGCTCGCATACATATACATATATATAAACGATATAGTTTATGCAACTGTAGAACAATTTTTCAAAGAGAAATTTTATTACAACATACAATATAAATTTAGCATCGACAAACTTTACATTTATATAAACCGCAACCCTATAATAAAGAACACTATAACTAATGAACCAAAAGGTTGTCCTTTGGTTAATCATGCAATCCAAGTAATAAACTTATGCTGATAATAAATAACAATGAAGAATAAATGTAAGAGAAGCATAAAAGTCTAGTATAAAATCATTACTGGGAAGCCCAAAAACTTGTTGGTCGGCGTCTTACTATTCAACCCTCTAGTGATCCAATCAATTGCACTAGATTCTTTGTTATTATCTTTTCCCTAGAGACAAAGCCATCACAAAATCTTTCTCTAGAAAAGAGTAATTGGACGATCAACGGTTCCAAACTTTTAGATAACCTTATCTTCTTGAGTAGAAAGATACCCATCAAATAAAAACTAGCGTTAGATGTCTCTCTTGAAGCGATGCACATGAAGCTGGCAGAGAAGAAGCGAGCAAGTGCTTCTTAATCTTAAAGGAGGAAGAATTAGCATATTATTTTGTGGTGAGCATATATACTTATTTCGACAATGTGACCATTGTGCTCAATTGTATTGTATACTAGATAATACCACTCACATTACCGTGGGAATTCATGTGGATGATTGTTGGTTTTCTATGATAGTGACACTCCTAATTGGATTTTTCCAAAGTAATGAATTAATTATCAATGATTTGTGATTGCTAGTAGAGAATAGTGCCGTAGGTGTATACTATTTGACACCTTAAAAACACGTATAATGTAAAGATAAGAAGCACAATAGTCCAAGACGTAATTGTGGGGTGGGGTACGAGTAGACCATACTAATGATGAAAATCATAGTTACGAGCGTAACCTCCCGGTCCCAAAATCAACCACCAAGGGTCCTAGCATGAAGCATTTCTCACTCATAAATAAGTAGTTATCACAAATTGATAAACATATTCTATTTCTCTTATCGAATTTCATTCGGCTGTTCCAGTATTTGGAATTGCTTGGGAAAAAAGGTCTAGTATAGTTTGGAGGGCCGGTTCTATTCGGAGTTGCACGATGATGGGTTGTCTATACACCCTAAATATTGAGTCTTCTGTATAATTTGTGTCAAACCGAGTTTGATTATGTGCCCGTCCGCCTAGATAGATAAATGTCTCAATTTGAATGGAGTCGAAAGTCAACCATGTCAACACCAGTAGAAACCTTAACATGCAAAAGGCTCTACCTTATTAGAAAGCAAGTATCTACCCGCGATATATTTGTTCGAGTAGCAGCCGGCATCAACGAGTTGTCAAACTCATAGGGGAATGAAGAAGTTGCTAAACCTGTTGTAAAACTGGCTTTGATAAAAACTATCATTGCTTTATTTTTGACTTTTCATCTCGTAAGGTGCATGAATGGATATGTGGGTAAGATTTGAAAACGTTTGACATCAACCGGGCACTACTTTGCTTTTCCATTTCTTCAATATCTACTCTTTGTGAGTGTACCAAGTCATCGACACATTTTGCTGTTTTCTTTTAGCACTATAGGATGGATACTTTCTGGACGATATGATAACACACAGTTCTGGAAAAAGATTAACATCAAACGCTAGCGTTACCAGCTATGCATCATGTATGTGAATGTGAATGTATAGATTCCTAATTAAGAGACAGTACTATTATATACCTCAGATTGATCAAATCAGCGGTGTGGTGTGCGGGTGCCTGTACCGCGCCTGGAGATTAAAAAAATAAGGCTCCAAAACAGTATGCCATACTCTCACGATCGGGGCTCGGAAATTGAGAACGGCGAGACACGAACAGCAGTCGAAATTAGTCGGAATTTTGGAGAACCGGCGGCGGCGGACGCAGCGTCGAAGGAGCTGAAGTGCTGAACCGATGGATGGTTGCTGCGTTCGTTCTGTTAATAGGCTTTTTTTTCGGGTAAGCCGAACGAGTTTCCTCACTGGGCCACGGCCCCCTAGCCCATCGTCTTTTTTATTCTGCTGGACTGCTACACGCACAAGAAAAAACACGTGTAATATCCATCTTGAATCTCACAGCACTGGTTAGTCTCTGGATCGCGTGGATTCAACAAGGATGAAAGTGCAATTAGGATTGTAAAACCCAAAAAAAAAATCTGAGATGAAGAATGCTTTAATATTGTGTGGATACTGCTGTAGAAAGTTTAGGGAAAAGGCAGATGGCGGTCATCGAGAAACCGGGAATGGACAATGGCAGAGGTTGGACGCAACACAACAAGAAAGACCTAGAACATGGACCATCAATAGGCCATCTACTCAATGCTATATTGCTGCAGCAGCTGTATGCTGGACAATCTAGAAAACACGCAATAATGCATGTTTCAACCGCAAATTCGCCAGTGATCCTGCTATAGTGATATATAGATTGTGCGCTCTGCTAAATAGTTGGACAATTTTGCAGAAAAAACCAAGGGCATGGAAAGCTTGAAGAAGGAGCGAAAATGATGCAGATGGTGTTGCGGGAGGTCTACTCTAGGTCTCACAGCTGGGCAAACACGAGAATTGCAAATTAAATTTTGTTCTGGTTGTCACATTTTTGTTTCATCCCAGTTGGCGCATGTGCCTCTTATGTTGCAGTTTAGCTTGATGCTTTGGAAAGAGGCTGTTTGCTACCATCCGCCAGGCGTTGTAGTTTATTTCCTGCAATCCTTTATTTTTTTTTGGTTTTTTTGTGTGTGTATGAAACAACTGACGGTTTCTTTATATGAAATAGACAGGTGGCTCGTTTTTAAAAAAAAACTTCCATATTATTTATGATGATCTAGCTATTCCTATCGTGTCGTTCAGAAAATCTAACCTTTATTTGTTTTGATTTTACAACATATTACAAAATAAAATTAGCACAACACAGTTTAAAACCCACAAACTAACCCTTAGCGATCAAGCTCCCCCCACCCTAGCCACTCAATAAAATCAAAGAAATGTCTCGAAATAATCAAATGTTTAAGAGGCCAAAAGCCATGGCCATGTTGGCCCATGAAAAACTTCGCCACCGTGCACTCTAGATAGTGGTAGTGGATAATGAGAAGTGCTCCTATCGCGCCGGCGATTCCTACCGGGTAAACGCCCGTGGCAGCAACCGAGAGAATGACAGCCCATTAGGCCGACTAAAGTAACGTGCTGAACTCATTTCGCGGGGCTGTCTATCACTGTGATAGAAAATACAGTAATGCTACACCTACGGATGGTTACGGACGACTTACGCGCTGACGAGGATCCGCTCGGACGGAAGAAAAAAAAATCTGCGCGTTTTAGACGGAAGGAAAAAAATGCTATATGGACCAACTAATCCACGCCCGTGCCGCTAATTGCGCAACGAAACTACACACCAGATTTTGCCCTTGTTCAGATCATCGACAGCGGCCGAGCTGCCTCAACCGCGCCGTCGTGAACGGACGGCCGCAGGTCGCGAGGTCGTGAACGTGCCCATTATCTGCGTGAAGAGACTTCGTCGTTGTGCCACCGGCCGAGCTGCTCGCCGTCGACGGACGCCGACGCAAGTACGTCACTAGATCCTCACGTCCAAGCAGGTTAAACACTTAAACCTCGTTCAGATCAACCCAAACAAACTTTTCTTGTTTTGTGCTACAGCCTAAGATTAAAAACTAGGCAGTGATCTTACCCGAGGCTTAATGCTTATTTTCTAGCAGCAATTAGATACTAGGCAGTGATCTTACCCAGACTAACTTTTAATAAAACGATCAACTCATGGAAATCAGAAGTGGTGATATACTGATATCAGTGTAAAATAGTTGGATGCTTAATGCTTATTTTCTAGCAGAAATTACCAAACTTCATATGGTTCTTAATCCTTCATTTGTAATATTTTTATGTGATCTGTTTGAATAATAGTTGTTGTCGGTAGGCAATACAGAAAGCCATTGTGCGTGACGGCGTTCTCCGAATCGACATGGAGGCGGGCCGAGATCATGAAAGGAAGCGTCGAGAAAGCCGAGAGGAAGGGCCACATTTTCCACCATTAACAACTTTCATTGAACAAATTTGTACTCTGAAAGTTCAACCATCTGGTAACTCAAGTTCTGAAATAATAACGAGCAGCTTGGTACAGAGGAAGGTGCAGCATCTAATTTCGAGCAAAAGAAAAGAAGAAGAAAGCCAAACAAAGGGAAAATATACAAGCATGTTTTTTCAAGTTCAGCAAAGCTCTGGTGTTCTGTCCAACTCTCCACAATTATATTTTGATGGAATTGGAGGCTCAATGATACCATGGATCAGAGTTATAAATGATTTGTGTAATTTAAAGATGTCCGACATAGTGCATCTATATGCACTTGACAACTTCAATGTAATAGCAATATTAGCCTGAAAGTTACAGGCTGTAGAAATCAGGTCTGGGAAGCCAATTCTACTTCAGAATAGGTGTACTGGCCTTTACATTTGATTTTTGCAATATCTTTTTAACTTCGTTGATCATTTCCTCCATTTATACATTCCCTTATATTCTATTTGCTGTGGCAACTTCCATCAACCAAGGAAATGCATGGAAGACACTGACAGTATCAGATTTCTCAAGTATAGCTACAGAATAATCCTGAAAAACGAGCTTTAGTATAGGAGATCAAACTAGGCCTTTTAGTCCATTAGTAGTATTGAGAATCATCAGAAAAGCCTCCAAACTATAATATATGTACATCATCTCACACATTTACTGATCAAGATAAGAGAATGCAATTTTTTCAATAAAACAAGTTCTTATTCGTGATCACAACATACATCTTGCTTTTATTTAGCAGAACAAAGCTACATAATGCAGCATTTGCCAATCAATTTATCATACATTTTACAGTAAAAGTACACACAAATGGAACCAAAATCTGATGCTTCCGATGAGGGGTCTCCAGAGCTGCTACTGCTTCCAAATGTCAAACAATCAGACCACCATTTGCCGTAGAGGTGGAGGTCGCATGGCTGCTTCTGAAGAGGCCGAACTTGGCAGGCCGCCGCTGACGACCAACAACGCTGATGAGTCAGACCTAGCGACGGACGCTGAGGCTTTCCACTGCCGTCACCGTCCACGATCGAGCTCGCTGCGCCGCCCGTAGCGACCAATAGCGCTTGGTTAGATCGAGCTCGTCGCGCGGCGGACGACGACCACGCTTTGTTTCCGACGCTGGCCCCGCTACCGACTAAGACCAAGAGCTCGCCGCTCTGTTTCCTACGAGGGGGAGCTAGCCCCGTCGGAGAGGGTAGGTCATCGCGCCGCCGCCGACGAGTGCTAGGTTGCCAGGCCGCTGCCCAAGAGACTCACGCCGGGAGCGATGAGGATATTTTCCTTCGCTGATTTTTCTTTTGGGCGAAAAAACTGTCCACGCTGGCTCCACGTCGTTTGCCCTCGTCAGCGCGTAAGACTTCCGTGAGCTGATCCGTCCGTAGGTGTAGCATTATCGTAGAAAATAACGGAAGCAAGTGAGGCAACGTTTGAGCGTAACTGTTCTTTTCCGCGCATGTGAGGTTCACGTATGCAATCTCCCTATTGTTTTTTATTTTTCTTTGTTCTCATTTCTTTTTTTGTTTTCCTTTTCCCCTTTTCATTCAGTTTTCTAGTTCTTACATGATTTTTTTTTCTTTCGTGTGGGTGGGGATGTCTTCTGTGGATGCTATTTTCAGTGCCGGTAAATGGGATTTGTCCTTCCGCTTGAGGTGACTGACTAAAATGGGTGAGGAGACTAGGTTTGGCGCACCATACCGTGCAACCAATATTTCGTCTCCCGCCATATCCATCGTTGCATTCCCGCACATGCCTATTTCCCCCACAACTCTCTTCTTGACCTGGTTTTGTGGAAACAACCGTTTTGGGCCATTTCCCTTGTACGAGCAAACAAATGGATCATTTTTTTTTTTGCATCAACTCCGCTTTTTGGAGGCCTCACGACCAGTCAAAGAAGGCTTTACCACGCCATTAGTCGTGTGCATGCCAGCAACCTGCCTACCCTTAAGCATTCCCGTGATTTTCTGTTACTTGAAAATAATGTAATCCCTCCAACAGCGGAGAAAAATCCCATACGATCAGGTCGTACCGCTCCCAATCGCGCGGCTGACGCGTGGCCGATGGAATCTCAAACTAATCCCCAATTTCCATTAGCAAATCACAATGCCTAGCTCAGCCTGCTGCGAACGACGACGTCGAGGAGGGCATGGCTGGGGTTAGCGACGGAGGGAGCAAGAGATTTGCTCCGTCGGTGGCCGTGGACGATGTGGGAAAAAGCAGCGAGCTCCGTTCGAATCGCCGATGAGCGCGGGCGTGGACTGCTGGGGAAAAGCCGCACGCGCGCGTACATCGATCCGCCGACGAGCGTGGCCGTGGACTGCTTGGGGAGAACAGTAAGCGTTCGTTGATTCGCCGACAAGCATGGACGCTGGGGGAGCGCAACAAGCGATGTGGATCCGCTACACAGATAACTCCGGCGGCGTCGAGGAGACACGAGTGTGTGATTTGGTGACGAGAAATTGTGGGAAGTGGGCTGCTTGCTTTGAGATTCGGTCTGCCACGTGTCAGCCACGCGAGTTGGTCTAGCACGGGGAGACGTACGACCTGGTCGTATATGATTTTTCTCCCCGAACAACTGATCCGACAAGTACGCCAATCATCGTCGTCATGGAGACATAAAACAAAATGGAAATAGCCACGAATGGCTTGGAGGAGCATATACGTTCTCGCATTGTATCCCGGGTCTGTTTTGGCATCATGTGTTAAACCTGTTCTTTGGAGAAAAAAACTACACTACTTGTCTTGTCATGTGCCGTCGGGCCGGCGCGAGAAGGGTTCAAGTGTAGCCGGACCGAACCCACATCCTCCGTCCATCGTCTTCACAAAGCAGGGAACCTTTTCGAAAACGAGAAAGAAAACCTTTCCGCCGTCCGTACCCGTGACACCACTTCCTTCTCCTCGCTCTGCACGCGCATCTTCCTTCCTTCCTTCCTTCCTCTGCGGCTCTGCCAGTTTGTGCTCGCCTCCGTGCAGTGCGTGAGTCCGCCCGCCCTCGTCCGCCGCCGGATCGCGCGCACAGCCACTCGAACAGCACGGAGCCGAGGTCCTCTGGCTGCTGGCGATGCAGGCTCCCGGCGGCGGCGCTGAAGGGGAAACAGGGGACATGCGGGGCCGGCACCGGATCCAGGCCGAGCTCAAGAAGCTCGAGCAAGAGGCACGCCTCCTCGAGGTCCGTCTATGTCAGCTGCTGCGATTCTCTTGCTATCTTCTTCTCTCTGAAAATTTTACTTTCGGTAGTTCTTGTAGTGTTAAATAATGTTTTCTCTCCTCCGAAAATAATATCCCGATGCCTTTTGGGACTCTGTTTAAATAATTAGCGGTGTAAGAACGGTCGAGATGGAGAAGCATAGGGCAAATCTCCTTGCCCAAAGGCAGCATTCCGCCGTGTTGCTCCCCTTGGTCATGCACACCTGCTCCACGGATTTCTTCCGGCAAATATTCAATTCCGTACTATTTTGTGGGCCTTTTCTCTGATGGGGGGACAAAAATGCACAGATCTGTCCCGTCTATTTCTAGTTAATTAGGGGGGTTTCCACTTTCTTTGCTGAAAAAACAAAAGGAAAATTATGCCTGCATCAAATGATTGAGCAGTGTACTACTGAAGAATTAATTACTGATGCACATGGTGAGGCATTGGTGTGCTGGGGGACCTGCTGCATGGGAAGGGAAACCATGTTGTCTGAACTCTGAAGCACTTGGAAGGAAATCGCGTGATCCAATATTTCAGAGTCATCGGAAGGAGAAATCGATGTTGGATCAATGTGGTTATCGAAACAGAAGAATCTTCTTCTGAAGTGCTATACCTTATGTTGTAACAAATTAAATCTGACTAAACAAGTACTGTACTAGAGCATTTTCAGTTGATGCCATAGCATCACATCCTGGATAGTTTGTAAGTTTTAGTATGCTCCTTAAAAACTGTTCACGCTCGCGGCTCATAGATCTTTTGAACTGCTTAACTGCTGCTATTTGAAAGTATGAATGTAAACTTTGATATGAGTTGTTCTACTGACAACGTACTTTAACAGTTCTTACAAGTTACAAAGCACCAACTTGGCTAGTTATTTATCTTTTGTTAGTCAGAAGCTGTATTGATTTTCTGTATGGCTTGCCAATTGCGATGCTTAAAGAACATGGAGATGCCATCGCTAGCGCAATATGAAAGGTCTGGACAATTCGAAGATATTAGTGCTTTATGAACAGCTAGCGAAACATTTACTTTATGCCCTTTGAGTTATTAACCTACTTCTAATCAATTTTGTTTCTAGATGGCACAACAGTTTCTTTGCCAAACTACAAACGTTTAGTATCAGCAATTTCAACTTTTCAAGCTATAATTAATGATGGATTTCCTTCATCAATCCAAATTTTCTTCACTTAAAGTTCTTACAATTAGAGGCCAGATGAATATAATCATGTGCTCTATCCTTTGGATAATCTATATCTTGAGGACAAGGAGCGGGGCCTTGCTAGACAAATGCAATGCCATAGATTTGTTTCGGATTCTTTTGCTAGATCCCTTGTACTGTACGTCCTTTTTGCGAAGTATTCTTACAAGTTCATACTTCAAAAAGGAAGTAATAACTACTTTTTTTGAAACATAAAATAACTATTGATTAAGATGGAGTACCGTGCATAGTTCTTATTTAGTGGTAAATCATATTTCCCGCATCCTACTACAGTACAGCTAGAAATAAATTAAAGCAGTCATTTTAATGAGGCATAAAAAGATCAATCTAATTTGGTGGTAAATTAAGTTATCATTTGTACAAGATAAGTATTTATGATCCAATGGAGAAAAGTAATTGCCTTCTCTTTGTCTTTTACCTTTCCAATTGGGAACACCAGATCATTAGATTCCATGTAGACTTTTGTACTGTTGTAGTGTTTAGTTTACCTTAGTTAGTCGTGTATGTGCTACCTAGTCAGTAAAACTACCAAGGATTTATGAGAGTTTATAAACTAGTAACTCTGATGATACTATCAGGTTCACTTGTTTGATCCAAGATTGTTAGTCAAGCAGTACTACCTATTTTGATTGATCTAGTCTTACTGATTTGCCATTTCTGTTAAACCACTACACAATTGGTTATTTATGCTGGTACGGTTGCCTTCTGAAATAGATTGCATAACAGTGGAGTGCTCAATGCGTGGCTTGATTGTCATCACCTTTATGTACAAATATCTAAGAATTGATGATGCTTCACTTGTGATGGGTTCATTTTGAACTGTCTGCTCCGGCTTATCCATTGGCGGCACATTTCAGGGATGCAAACAAAGAAAGCTACATGCATGGCCGGAAAAAATATCACAAATTTATATAAAATTAAATCATATAAGTTTCACCACAGTGTTGGTAGTGATTGACTGGTTTTCTTTACTTTCTATTCTGGAAATCATTATCTGTAGATCTGGCATTAAATATTTTTTCTGAAAATACAGATTTGTTGACAACTGTTGTTTCCTTGACAAAAAATTGTCTTCCATTCTCTGCCAAACTACTGATGTTCTCAATTGAACTGCATGCAGGAGGAACTGGAAGAGCTAGAAAAACGGATAAGGTATCAGCAGCTTTGCAAGAGTGCGTGTCCGAAGAAAACTCATTCAATTCGGTTACTACTCTATGGTGTTAGTACTTGAAAAGCACCTATAGTGTGTATTGTTGACGAAGAGAGATTAACTATATTGTTAACTTTTTGTTAGGTTTCTGGTAACAATTGAACACAAAGCAGACCCTCTACTTCCAGTGTAATAACCATGGAAATATCCCACTATTTGTGTAAATATGTCTACCCATACTCTTACAACTTTTTTTGTGTATTACTGTAGAACAACCGGAGCTGCTTACCAGTCTTGGGATAGGTGGTTTGAAGGTCCGCAAGATCTGCGTAGATGCAAATGCTGGTTTTTGTGATCATTGCCAAGAAACTCAAGAGTTACACCAAAAGGCAAGCATCAATAGTAGCCGTGAAGTGTATATTGTTTTTCAACACCCCAGCATGAATGTCCTTCATTTAAGCCAGGATTTGATTCTTTTCTCAGATTGAGTTCCTTCAACAAACTCTGTTGAAAGAGTCTTATGAGAAGGGAACCGTGGGAGCAGAAGCAACATTGAGGGCTGACTACAACTTTGTTTTCCAATAAGTTCTTACTATTGAATTCCTGTGCATTGCAGAAAAAAAAATCTGTTGTTGGTGAAGTATGAGATCTTAGCTCAAGAATGTCTCTAGTCAGTTATTTTTGTTTAGTTGTCACATCATGTTGTTGAACTTTTTGAAATAATTGCTGAACAGTGAAAATGACTTCTAGTATTAGTTATCTCTTATTAGTTGTGAAAAAAAATGGATGTAAAGATATACTTGCTCTCTTCTGTTGTACTCCCTCCGTTCCAAATTAATTGACTTGGTTTTGTCCAAATATGGATGTATCTATACTTGTTTGATGTCTAGATACATCCATGTGTAACAAAATGTGTGTCAATTAAATCCGAACGGAGGGAGTAGGAAGCAACATTTGCTTCTTTTTTGTAGGGACATTCGCTATTTTTGTGGGTCTGTTTACAACATGAGCAAGATGCAACTTAACATATGACTTGCCCACTGGATCCTACATTGCTTACAAAGTCCAAACTAAAATTGGCCCACCTCAATGCTGGCAAGTAAGCAGCAGATTTTGTACTCCCTGAGGCCACATGTGAGGAGGTGATCTTATCCGAAGAAAACCATGGCAGTGGAGCACAAAAAATCTACCTCCACAGCCAAAACCCGAGCAATAACCAGAGAACAACCGAGGATGGCCATGGCGCCATTGCCGGCACACGCCGCCTCCTCCGCCACATCCCCTCTCCTCTCTTCTTCCCCGTCCATCTCCACCTTCATTGCCTCCCACCCGGCCCTCACTCTCCTCCACACGCAATGCGCCACCATGGCCCACCTCCGCCAGCTCCACGCTGCGCTCGTCAAGTCCGGCCTCGCCAAAGACCCCATCGCCGCCAGCCGCGCCGTCGCATTCTGCGCTGGCGAAGGACGCGATGCCGCCTACGCCGCCCGCCTCGTCAGGCACCACCCGAAGCCCAACTCCTTCATGTGGAACACCGCCATAAGGGCGCTGTCCGACGGGCCTGGCCCAGACGCGGCCGTAGCGCTGTTCCTCGACATGCTCGGGTCGCCCACGCCGCCGGAGCGGCGCACGTTCCCGTCGCTTTTCGCGGCGTACGCGCGCCTGGGCCGCGCCGACGATGGCGCGGCGCTCCACGGCATGGTGCTCAAGCTCGGACTCGCCGGGGACGCGTACACGCGCAACTCCATGATCACCATGTACGCGTCCAGCGGCCGCACGGACGAGGCCCTGGTGCTCTTCCGGCAGTGTCAGGCGTTCGACGTCGTGGCTTGCAACAGCGCTATCGTGGCGCTCGCGAGGGCCGGGCGCGTCGACGAAGCGCGGGCGGTGTTCAACGGCATGCCGGCCACGACCGTGGCAACGTGGAGCGCCATGGTGAGCGCATACTCCCGCGCCGCCAGGTACCAGGACGCCGTGGATCTCTTCTCCACGATGCAGGCCGACGGCGTGGAGCCGAACGCCAACGTGCTCGTTAGCGTCCTCGGCTGCTGTGGCAGCCTCGGCGCGCTGGAGCAGGGAGCGTGGGTGCACGCGTACATTGACAAGCACGGCGTCGCCATGAACGCGCTCGTGGTCACCGCCCTCGTGGACATGTACTGCAAGTGTGGCTCGATAGACAAGGCGCGCCAGGTGTTCGACACCTCGAGGTCACAGGGCTTTGCCGTGCTGTCGTCCTGGAACGCCATGATACTTGGGCTCGCAGTGCACGGGCAGTACCAAGAAGCCATGTCCTTGTTCGCCGAGCTGGAAACTTACGGCCTAAGACCTGACAACGTCACCTTCATCGCGATCTTGATGGCTCACGGCCACTCCGGCATGGCCGACGAGGCGAAAGCTCTGTTCGCGTCAATGGCGAGCGAATACGGTGTAACACCGGGAATCGAACACTACGGATGCCTCGTCGACGCGCTCGCACGGGCCGGAAGGCTCCAAGAGGCCGAGGAAATCATCCGGGCAATGCTGATGAAGCCGGACGCGGCCATTTGGGGTGCCCTGCTCTCCGGATGCCGCTTGCACGGCAACACCGAGACCGGGGCGCGGGCGGCGCGGGAAGCCGTGAAATGCGACCCACAGGACAGCGGTGCGTACGTGCTCGCGGCAAGTGTTTTGGCACGCGACGGCGAGGTCGGCCGCGGCTTGGGTGTTAGGGGTAAGATGAGGGAGGAGGGGGTGGTCAAAGTGCCCGGGTGTAGCATGATCGAGGTGAATGGTGTTGTCCACGAGTTCGTCAGCTAGTATCCTACGGAAGTGTCGAGTTAAAAGGTACTAGTTGTATGTCCGTGCGTTGTTATGGTTGATACAAGTAAAATAATTGCGCGTTTCTAAATTAATTTGAATGCCGTGCGTTGCTCGTGCGTTGAGACAAGTAGAGGTTTGCCTATTTTAGTATGAGAACAACATACGGTACAAAATGCATCACCACCTAAATTGATTGTATGCTGGCAAACATCATGAAAAAAACTAAGAGATCAAATCAAAGAAGTACCTTGAAAGTTCCGCTTTGATACTAACTTGTTGAGAATGCACCGACTGGTGAGATTGGACATCAACAAGATTGTCACTGCGTCCTTGCCCGTGATCGCGATGTGGTCGACAAACTGGCAATCATAGTTTGGTGCATGCATACCATGTGGATGACAAGGACGCTCTTTTATTTTGAACATATGGATTTTAATCATTTAGGTGCATTTTACAAAAAGGAGCGTGAAGGAGAGAATATCTCTAATTGTACATTCTTCTGAACATGAGCATAATTTTCTAAAAGCTACAAGTCTAGACTGAATTTTAAGAGCAAGTCTAGCTAAATGATGAGCCTTGATATTATCATTCATGTTGATGTGTGTGATACTGCTGTGATGGAAGGATGGGCTTGCTTGGACTAGAGCTAGCAAGGGCATGTTCTCCCAATGACCTGGTGCCGAGAAAATGTTTGTCGCCGATGCTGCAGAGGCAAGCACTGAACAATCAGTGTAGAAATAGGGGTCCTGGATATGAAGAACATCTGTCAACATTGTTGCAAGCAGGAGCCCATAAGTCTCAGCCTGAAGTGGTGAAGACGCTGGTGGAGACATCGCCGAGACGTGCAGCTGCTGGAAGTGGTTGTTGCTATGGCCTGAAATACCTGCAGCTTTTGTAGATAAATTCTGCTGCATCTCAAAAACTGCATCACAAAAAACTGTATTCCCTGAAAAGCGAGGGTTCTGTAAAATTGATTGTGGCAAATGAGCCTCAGGTGGGGCGTGCCGAAGGCACGCCAATGTCCTTACCCCTCCTTCACGGAGCCGGGCAAAGCTTGTCATAGAGCTTGTTGTAATAGACAGACGAGAAGTCTGCGTGCTAAAGTCCGAAAGGGCCAACGCTCCATAGCAACAACCATTGCCAAAGATGAGAGGCTTAAATCAGAAGAACCTGACCGGCAACCACACCGACGAACACGAAAACCGAGCATATCACATAAGATCCGATGGACACACAAGTCGACGCGCCCTCCGCTAGCGCTAGACGCACCACCGATACGGGGATAGGGCGGGGAGTGCCTTATTCTGACACGGGGATGTCGCCGCCGCCTCACCCCCAGGATGAAGACACAAAATCTATACTACTATTAAAAGAGCAAACATGTGCGGATACATTAAATCTCACGCGTTCAATTTCCGATCAATCATCCGGATCATCCCAACAATGTTGAGCACCTCAACACATCTTGTTTTTACCGTTTTACCCTCCCACCAATTCACATAATACTTCTAAACTACCACCATACCGGTTCAATTATTTTCTCTCTTCCGGCCGTCTATCCTCCCGAATACAGCGCAGCAGCGAGTCGATATCTCGCAGTCGTTTTGCATGGAGGGCGCGTCTAGCCGGCGCACAATGTCGGCCATGACGTGGTATGGCAGCAGGATGCACATCATGTTGGGGAGGGCGTGTGCGGTCGACCTGTCGGCGCCGCCGGGAACGCCGCCGACGACGTCCACCGCGAGCGAGAGCCACGTCGCCCCCTGGTCCGCCTCTGCCCCCGCCGTCCTTCACCTCATACCAGGCATCCCGCCGGCCGCCGCAGTCCGTCCGCGCGTCGTATGCCTCTCCGTCCCAACATTGATAGGTACGCCGGCGGCCGACCGGAAGTTCTAAGACTCACACCGCCGTCGCACTGCGGCTCCCTTCTCCAGTCGCCGCCATCGCCTGGGAAGTCACTTGAGGACGTCGACGGGATGAACAGATAAATATTTGAGGATGAACAAATGAATGATTTGGGGATGGCTTCGTGAGGAAGAAGCAGAGTCGACCGTCAACTGACGTGGTAGTGGGCTGCGCTGACCCATAGGATGTGGACCCTCTACGCAATACCAGGGGACAAAAATCAGAATTACCGTAATAATGACCAAAAATAGGCGAAGACGTAATTCATGGAGAAGTCTCAGCAGAAAAGTAGTACTCTTGCGTAGAGGTCCACATCATATGGGTTTGGTATTAAAAATAGGCGACAACTGCACCAAGAGTTTTGGTATTAAACAGTTCCTTGCAATTTTTGGCCCTGTTGACATGGTGCTAATTCGCTTCTCTGTCTTTCAGTTGCTTTACCTACTGACACATCTATTAATTGGGCAATCATCTTGTGCTACTAATTGGGAATTGACACTTACAAGTTTGTCCTCTTTTGGTAATGACTGAACCATATTATACCAATGAAAAACTGTTCTTTCATTTGTGTATTCCTAATTTCTTAAAGTTTATCAATTTTCACAATATTGTTTTTACTGAAAATATGTCGTATAGGCCAATCAGCAGCGATGCATATCATCTCTATGAACTAAGCATCCAGTTGACACCTCTTGCTGGAACGAAATAGCAAGAGGAAGACACTTGAGGATCATTCCTTGTGCAAAATTGTATGATGTATACAATATCTAATAGTTCTCTGGTACAATATTCAAGGTCAAGTTCAAGTTCATTTTTAAATTGGATGGTTCACTTTTGGAATATTTTCTATTTTTATATCCAGCCTGATTTTTTTCTTACAAAATTACACCCTCATGTTGTTCAAGAGATTACTCATCTTATTTTTCACTAGGGAGTTTGTTACAACTTATTACTCCACATCTGTAAATACATGCATCTAAATTACTTGCAAGATCACAGTTGAGATTACTCTAGATACGTATTTTAAACAAATTGTTTAGAGAGGTAGCAATTTTTGCATTTTCTTTTCTACTACGAATCAAAACGTGCGTGCACGTGCCCATTTACTAGTCTAGCTAAAACAGCAAACGGGAACCATACCGCCGATGAGAGGCCGAGATCCGCCACCCCTCCAACGCCTGAAAGGCCATCAGAGGCGCGGCGGCCAGCAACATGGGTGGCAGCTGGAGAGAAACGCTGATTGGCTTACGATCGCCCTTACGACCTCCTGTTATATTCCGTACCGGTTGGGTTACGTGCCCTATGTATCCGGTACTTTTGTCACATCAACATTGTACTGTAACGAGTTGGTCCCCAAAACTAAATAAAGAATTTAAATTTGTTGGAACCAGATGTTACTTCTACTAATTAAGGGGACTCCTCCCTGTTACCATGGAGTGATTACTGGTTAACGAGCCCCGGAATATAAATCCAGAGTTCATGAGCTCACGCTCCTCCACAGGGAGGTAGGAAAACAAATTTATATATGTTAACTAGATATCCATATTCAAATTCGTGCATGAACTTTTATTGAGAAATTTACATGACCGCTTGTATACACCGGATGAAATCACACACATTAAAGACGAGCATGCAAAATAATCAGAGCTACAAGTGCGGCAACTTAATTTTTCATCAATCATTATAATATACATTATTTAAATACCATTAATAGAGCACACACATGTTGTCACTGGAACCAACTTGCAAGGCCCATTTTCTCAATGGTCCAACTTATATTCTAGAAGTTTTTATAATTTTACTTACCAAATAGTACACTATAACCAATACTAAGATATTTGTTTGAATTTACGCTTTAGAGGTCTATCACAACATTTAAGGATATTAAAGTATACGCACTAAAGCTCGCATACATATACATATATATAAACGATATAGTTTATGCAACTGTAGAACAATTTTTCAAAGAGAAATTTTATTACAACATACAATATAAATTTAGCATCGACAAACTTTACATTTATATAAACCGCAACCCTATAATAAAGAACACTATAACTAATGATCCAAAAGGTTGTCCTTTGGTTAATCATGCAATCCAAGTAATAAAATTATGCTGATAATAAATAACAATTGAAGAATAAATGTAAGATAAGCATAAAAGTCTAGTATAAAATCATTACTGGGAAGCCCAAAAACTTGTTGGTCGGCGTCTTACTATTCAACCCTCTAGTGATCCAATCAATTGCACTAGATTCTTTGTTATTATCTTTTCCCTAGAGACAAAGCCATCGTCAAAACTTTCTCTAGAAAAGAGTAATTGGACGATCAACGGTTCCAAACTTTTAGATAACCTTATCTTCTTGAGTAGAAAGATACCCATCAAATAAAAACTAGCGTTAGATGTCTCTCTTGAAGCGATGCACATGAAGCTGGCAGAGAAGAAGCGAGCAAGTGCTTCTTAATCTTAAAGGAGGAAGAATTAGCATATTATTTTGTGGTGAGCATATATACTTATTTCGACAATGTGACCATTGTGCTCAATTGTATTGTATACTAGATAATACCACTCACATTACCGTGGGAATTCATGTGGATGATTGTTGGTTTTCTATGATAGTGACACTCCTAATGGATTTTTCCAAAGTAATGAATTAATTATCAATGATTTGTGATTGCTAGTAGAGAATAGTGTCGTAGGTGTATACTATTTGACACCTTAAAAACACGTATAATGTAAAGATAAGAAGCACAATAGTCCAAGACGTAATTGTGGGGTGTGGTATGAGTAGACCATACTAATGATGAAAATCATAGTTACGAGCGTAACCTCCCGGTCCCAAAATCAACCACCAAGGGTCCTAGCATGAAGCATTTCTCACTCATAAATAAGTAGTTATCACAAATTGATAAACATATTCTGATTTCTCTTATCGAATTTCATTCGGCTGTTCCAGTATTTGGAATTGCTTGGGAAAAAAGGTCTAGTATAGTTTGGAGGGCCGGTTCTATTCGGAGTTGCACGATGATCGGGTTGTCTATACACCCTAAATATTGAGTCTTCTGTATAATTTGTGTCAAACCGAGTTTGATTATGTGCCCGTCCGCCTAGATAGATAAATGTGTCAATTTGAATGGAGTCGAAAGTCAACCATGTCAACACCAGTAGAAACCTTAACATGCAAAAGTCTCTACCTTATTAGAAAGCAAGTATCTACCCGCGATATATTTGTTCGAGTAGCAGCCGGCATCAACGAGTTGTCAAACTCATAGGGGAATGAAGAAGTTGCTAAACCTGTTGTAAAACTGGCTTTGATAAAAACTATCATTGCTTTATTTTTTACTTTTCATCTCGTAAGGTGCATGAATGGATATGTGGGTAAGATTTGAAAACGTTTGACATCAACCGGGCACTACTTTGCTTTTCCATTACTTCAATATCTACTCTTTGTGAGTGTACCAAGTCATCGACACATTTTGCTGTTTTCTTTTAGCACTATAGGATGGATATTTTCTGGACGATATGATAACACACAGTTCTGGAAAAAGATTAACATCAAACGCTAAGCGTTACCAGCTATGCATCATGTATGTGAATGTGAATGTATAGATTCCTAATTAAGAGACAGTACTATTATATACCTCAGATTGCTCAAATCAGCGGTGTGGTGTGCGGGTGCCTGTACCGCGCCTGGAGATTAAAAAAATAAGGCTCCAAAACAGTATTCCATACTCTCACGATCGGGGCTCCGGAAATTGAGAACGGCGAGACAACGAACAGCAGTCGAAATTAGTCGGAATTTTGGAGAACCGGCGGCGGCGGACGCAGCGTCGAAGGAGCTGAAGTGCTGAACCGATGGATGGTTGCTGCGTTCGTTCTGTTAATAGGCTTTTTTTTCGGGTAAGCCGAACGAGTTTCCTCACTGGGCCACGGCCCCCTAGCCCATCGTCTTTTTTATTCTGCTGGACTGCTACACGCACAAGAAAAAACACGTGTAATATCCATCTTGAACATAATATCTCATCTCACAGCACTGGTTAGTCTCTGGATCGCGTGGATTCAACAAGGATGAAAGTGCAATTAGGATTGTAAAACCCAAAAAAAAAAATCTGAGATGAAGAATGCTTTAATGTTGTGTGGATACTGCTGTAGAAAGTTTAGGGAAAAGGCAGATGGCGGTCATCGAGAAACCGGGAATGGACAATGGCAGAGCTTGGACGCAACACAACAAGAAAGACCTAGAACATGGACCATCAATAGGCCATCTACTCAATGCTATATTGCTGCAGTGCAGCTGTATGCTGGATAATCTAGAAAACACGCAAAAATGCTGTTTCAACCGCAAATTCGCCAGTGATCCTGCTATAGTGATATATAGATTGTGCGCTCTGCTTTCTAAAAAATAAATCCTACTTAGTTATATCGAATTCACGAATGCTCGAAAAAATTAACCATGGTTATTTGACACAACAAAATTAAACAACTCTTAAACATACTTAAAATACCGAAACTTCCCCCTAATTCACAATGTATTTTATTTTAATTTTTTATAATTCAAACGTATATGAGTATATTTCCATACTTTTACGAGTTACAGAATATTCAAATATATATGACTACTTCCCAAACTTACACATATTACAAAAAAACTAATTCACCAACGAAAAATAATAGTAATACCGCATAATTTTAGATTATTTTTCAACAATCTGTAGCTATACCAAACTTATTTTCCAATAAACATAGTTGAATCAACAAACAAAATTTGAAATAGAACATGTTCCAAACAATTTAAAACACTTTACAAATATTGTTTTAGGGTATTTATACAATTTCCAAAATCTACTAAATGCTGCAAAATCAGTAACTTAAACTATATCCATCAACAAAATATGAAAAAATATGTTGAATAAACAAAAAAAAATGCGCCCTATTTATGGCGTATGATTAATTTTCAATTTTAGATATTTTAAACTTTTAAATATCTTCCAAATCTAACCACCTCGCAAAAGTAAACAGAAATCAAATCTATAAAACACCCCAACTTGAACAATTTTCAAAAACTAAACAATTTCAGAACGCAAACTTTTCCAAACTTCAAAAAATTTCCAAACCTACACAATTTCTAAATGCGCACATTACCAAAATTTAAATTTTATTTACCACACGGGCGCGGCATTGCCGCGTTAAGTTCCCTAGTAGTGATATATAGATTGTGCGCTCTGCTAAATAGTTGGACAATTTTGCAGAAAAACCAAGGGCATGGAAAGCTTGAAGAAGGAGCGAAAATGATGCAGATGGTGTTGCGGGAGGTCTACTCTAGGTCTCACAGCTAGGCAACCACGAGAATTGCAAATTAAATTTTGTTCTGGTTGTCACATTTTTGGTTTCATCCCAGTTGGCGCATGTGCCTCTTATGTTGCAGTTTAGCTTGATGCTTTGGAAAGAGGCTGTTTGCTACCATCCGCCAGGCGTTGTAGTTTATTTCCTGCAATCCTTTATTTTATTTTGTTGGGTTTTTTGTGTGTGTGTGTGAAACAACTGACGGTTTCTTTATATGAAATAGACAAGGTGGCTAGTTTGGTTAAAAAAAAACTTCCATATTATTTATGATGATCTAGCTATTCCTATCCTGTCGTTCGGAAAATCTAACCTTTATTTGTTTTGATTTTATAACATATTACAAAATAAAATTAGCACAACACAGTTTAAAACCCACAAACTAACCCTTAGCGATCAAGCTCCCCCCACCCTAGCCTCTCAATAAAATCAAAGAAATGTCTCGAAATAATCAAATGTTTAAGAGGCCAAAAGCCATGGCCATGTTGGCCCATGAAAAACTTCGCCACCGTGCACTCTAGATAGTGGTAGTGGATAATGAGAAGTGCTCCTATCGCGCCGGCGATTCCTACCGGGTAAACGCCCGTGGCAGCAACCGAGAGAATGACAGCCCATTAGGCCGACATAAAGTAACGTGCTGAACTCATTTCGCGGGGGCTGTCTATCACTGTGATAGAAAATAACGGAAGCAAGTGAGGCAACGTTTGAGCGTAACTGTTCTTTTACGCGCATGTGAGGTTCACGTATGCAATCTCCCTATTGTTTTTTATTTTTCTTTGTTCTCATTTCTTTTTTTGTTTTCCTTTTCCCCTTTTCATTCAGTTTTCTAGTTCTTACATGATTTTTTTCTTCTTACGTGTGGGTGGGGATGTCTTCTATGGATGCTATTTTCAGTGCCGGTAAATGGGATTTGTCCTTCCGCTTGAGGTGACTGACTAAAATGGGTGAGGAGACTAGGTTTGGCGCACCATACCGTGCAACCAATATTTCGTCTCCCGCCATATCCATCGTTGCATTCCCGCACATGCCTATTTCCCCCACAACTCTCTTCTTGACCTGGTTTTGTGGAAACAACCGTTTTGGGCCATTTCCCTTGTACGAGCAAACAAATGGATCATTTTTTTTTTTTGCATCAACTCCGCTTTTTGGAGGCCTCACGACCAGTCAAAGAAGGCTTTACCACGCCATTAGTCGTGTGCATGCCAGCAACCTGCCTACCCTTAAGCATTCCCGTGATTTTCTGTTACTTGAAAATAATGTAATCCCTCCAACAGCGGAGAAAAATCCCATACGATCAGGTCGTACCGCTCCCAATCGCGCGGCTGACGCGTGGCCGATGGAATCTCAAACTAATCCCCAATTTCCATTAGCAAATCACAATGCCTAGCTCAGCCTGCTGCGAACGACGACGTCGAGGAGGGCATGGCTGGGGTTAGCGACGGAGGGAGCAAGAGATTTGCTCCGTCGGTGGCCGTGGACGATGTGGGAAAAAGCAGCGAGCTCCGTTCGAATCGCCGATGAGCGCGGGCGTGGACTGCTGGGGAAAAGCCGCACGCGCGCGTACATCGATCCGCCGACGAGCGTGGCCGTGGACTGCTTGGGGAGAACAGTAAGCGTTCGTTGATTCGCCGACAAGCATGGACGCTGGGGGAGCGCAACAAGCGATGTGGATCCGCTACACAGATAACTCCGGCGGCGTCGAGGAGACACGAGTGTGTGATTTGGTGACGAGAAATTGTGGGAAGTGGGCTGCTTGCTTTGAGATTCGGTCTGCCACGTGTCAGCCACGCGAGTTGGTCTAGCACGGGGAGACGTACGACCTGGTCGTATATGATTTTTCTCCCCGAACAACTGATCCGACAAGTACGCCAATCATCGTCGTCATGGAGACATAAAACAAAATGGAAATAGCCACGAATGGCTTGGAGGAGCATATACGTTCTCGCATTGTATCCCGGGTCTGTTTTGGCATCATGTGTTAAACCTGTTCTTTGGAGAAAAAAACTACACTACTTGTCTTGTCATGTGCCGTCGGGCCGGCGCGAGAAGGGTTCAAGTGTAGCCGGACCGAACCCACATCCTCCGTCCATCGTCTTCACAAAGCAGGGAACCTTTTCGAAAACGAGAAAGAAAACCTTTCCGCCGTCCGTACCCGTGACACCACTTCCTTCTCCTCGCTCTGCACGCGCATCTTCCTTCCTTCCTTCCTTCCTCTGCGGCTCTGCCAGTTTGTGCTCGCCTCCGTGCAGTGCGTGAGTCCGCCCGCCCTCGTCCGCCGCCGGATCGCGCGCACAGCCACTCGAACAGCACGGAGCCGAGGTCCTCTGGCTGCTGGCGATGCAGGCTCCCGGCGGCGGCGCTGAAGGGGAAACAGGGGACATGCGGGGCCGGCACCGGATCCAGGCGGAGCTCAAGAAGCTCGAGCAAGAGGCACGCTTCCTCGAGGTCCGTCTATGTCAGCTGCTGCGATTCTCTTGCTATCTTCTTCTCTCTGAAAATTTTACTTTCGGTAGTTCTTGTAGTGTTAAATAATGTTTTCTCTCCTCCGAAAATAATATCCCGATGCCTTTTGGGACTCTGTTTAAATAATTAGCGGTGTAAGAACGGTCGAGATGGAGAAGCATAGGGCAAATCTCCTTGCCCAAAGGCAGCATTCCGCCGGTGGGGTGGGTGGGGGAGCGGTCAAGCACATGTGCTGATGTGCATATTCGGTGTTGCTCCCCTTGGTCATGCACACCTGCTCCACGGATTTCTTCCGGCAAATATTCAATTCCGTACTATTTTTGTGGGCCTTTTCTCTGATGGGGGGACAAAAATGCACAGATCTGTCCCGTCTATTTCTAGTTAATTAGGGGGTTTCCACTTTCTTTGCTGAAAAAACAAAAGGAAAATTATGCCTGCATCAAATGATTGAGCAGTGTACTACTGAAGAATTAATTACTGATGCACATGGTGAGGCATTGGTGTGCTGGGGGACCTGCTGCATGGGAAGGGAAACCATGTTGTCTGAACTCTGAAGCACTTGGAAGGAAATCGCGTGATCCAATATTTCAGAGTCATCGGAAGGAGAAATCGATGTTGGATCAATGTGGTTATCGAAACAGAAGAATCTTCTTCTGAAGTGCTATACCTTATGTTGTAACAAATTAAATCTGACTAAACAACTACTGTACTAGAGCATTTTCAGTTGATGCCATAGCATCACATCCTGGATAGTTGTAAGTTTTAGTATGCTCCTTAAAAACTGTTCACGCTCGCGGCTCATAGATCTTTTGAACTTCTTAACTACTGCTATTTGAAAGTATGAATGTAAACTTTGATATGAGTTGTCCCACTGACAACGTACTTTAACAGTTCTTACAAGTTACGATGCACCAACTTGGCTAGTTATTTATCTTTTGTTAGTCAGAAGCTGTATTGATTTTCTGTATGGCTTGCCAATTGCGATGCTTAAAGAACATGGAGATGCCATCCCTAGCGCAATATGAAAGGTCTGGACAATTCGAAGATATTAGTGATGGGTTTATTTTGAACTGTCTGCTCCGGCTTATCCATTGGCTGCACATTTCAGGGATGCAAACAAAGAAAGCTACATGCATGGCCGGAAAAAATATCACAACTTTATATAAAATTAAATCATATAAGTTTCACAACAGTGTTGGTAGTGATTGACTGGTTTTCTTTACTTTCTATTCTGGAAATCATTATCTGTAGATCTGGCATTAAATATTTTTTCTGAAAATGCAGATTTGTTTACAACTGTTGTTTCCTTGACAAAAAAATGTCTTCCATTCTCTGCCAAACTACTGATGTTCTCAATTGAACTGCATGCAGGAGGAACTGGAAGAGCTAGATAAAACGGATAAGGTATCAGCAGCTTTGCAAGAGTGCGTGTCCGAAGAAAACTCATTCAATTCGGTTACTACTCTATGGTGTTAGTACTTGAAAAGCACCTATAGTGTGTATTGTTGACGAAGAGAGATTGACTATATTGTTAACTTTTTGTTAGCTTTCTGGTAACAATTGAACGCAAAGCAGACCCTCTACTTCCAGTGTAATAACCATGGAAATATCCTACTATTTGTGTAAATATGTCTACCCATACTCTTACACTTTTTTTTGTGTATTACTGTAGAACAACCGGAGCTGCTTACCAGTCTTGGGATAGGTGGTTTGAAGGTCCGCAAGATCTGCGTAGATGCAAATGCTGGTTTTTGTGATCATTGCCAAGAAACTCAAGAGTTACACCAAAAGGCAAGCAGCAATAGTAGCCGTGAAGTGTATATTTTTTTCAACACCCCAGCATGAATGTCCTTCATTTAAGCCAGGATTTGATTCTTTTCTCAGATTGAGTTCCTTCAACAAACTCTGTTGAATTTATGAGAAGGGAACCGTGGGAGCAGAAGCAACATTGAGGGCTGACTACAACTTTGTTTTCCAAAAGTTCTTACTATTGAATTCATGTGCATTGCAGAAAAAAATCTGTTGTTGAAGTATGAGATCTTAGCTCAAGAATGTCTCTAGTCAGTTATTTTTGTTTAGTTGTCACATCATGTTGTTGAACTTTTTGAATAATTGCTGAACAGTGAAAATGACTTCTAGTATTAGTTATCTCTTATTAGTTGTGAAAAAAAATGGATGTAAAGATATACTTGCTCTCTTCTGTTGTAGGAAGCAACATTTGCTTTTTTTTTTTTGAATTTTCCAGTATATATAAAACCACACACCGAGCTAGCAAGCCGCCTCATTAAAAACCTTCCAGTCCCCTTAGGTACCCTGGTAAGGAAAAGAGTGCGTCAGAAACTTGCAGCCCCTACAGTTCGAACATAGTTACATCGTTGATTACATCAGGAAGAATAAAACTAGGGGGATCACCATCCCAAACGAAAAATCTATCAGAATCAAAAGCTATCCGAGCTAAATTGTGTGCTTGCATATTTGCTTCCCTGTTGCAGTGTTGAACTGTGATGGATCCAATCCTAGATGATCTCATGAAACAATCAGCAAGTATAACTGTGTAGGGGCTCCATATCTCGATAACTCCATTGTATGCTTGACAAAGCTCTAAAGAATCTGTTTCAATTGTTACCCTTGGTGATCCTAGATGCTCCAACATGATTAAACCTTGCTGAGAGCTAGCGCTATTTTTGTGGGTCTGTTTACAACATGAGCAAGATGCAACCTAACATATGACTTGCCCACTGGATCCTACATTGCTTACAAAGCCCAAACTAAAATTGGCCCACCTCAATGCTGGCAAGTAAGCAGCAGATTTTGTTCTCCCTGAGGCCACAGTGAGGAGGTGATCTTATCCGAAGAAAACCATGGCAGTGGAGCACAAAAATCTACCTCCACAGCCAAAACCCCGAGCAATAACCAGAGAACAACCGAGGATGGCCATGGCGCCATTCCGGCACACGCCGCCTCCTCCGCCACATCCCCTCTCCTCCTTCTTCCCCGTCCATCTCCACCTTCATTGCCTCCCACCCGGCCCTCACTCTCCTCCACACGCAATGCGCCACCATGGCCCACCTCCGCCAGCTCCACGCTGCGCTCGTCAAGTCCGGCCTCGCCAAAGACCCCATCGCCGCCAGCCGCGCCGTCGCATTCTGCGCTGGCGAAGGACGCGATGCCGCCTACGCCGCCCGCCTCGTCAGGCACCACCCGAAGCCCAACTCCTTCATGTGGAACACCGCCATAAGGGCGCTGTCCGACGGGCCTGGCCCAGACGCGGCCGTAGCGCTGTTCCTCGACATGCTCGGGTCGCCCACGCCGCCGGAGCGGCGCACGTTCCCGTCGCTTTTCGCGGCGTACGCGCGCCTGGGCCGCGCCGACGATGGCGCGGCGCTCCACGGCATGGTGCTCAAGCTCGGACTCGCCGGGGACGCGTACACGCGCAACTCCATGATCACCATGTACGCGTCCAGCGGCCGCGCGGACGAGGCCCTGGTGCTCTTCGGGCAGTGTCAGTCGTTCGACGTCGTGGCTTGCAACAGCGCTATCGTGGCGCTCGCGAGGGCGGGGCGCGTCGACAAGGCGCGGGCGGTGTTCGACGGCATGCCGGCCATGACCGTGGCAACGTGGAGCGCCATGGTGAGCGCATACTCCCGCGCGCCAGGTACCAGGACGCCGTGGATCTCTTCTCCACGATGCAGGCCGACGGCGTGGAGCCGAACGCCAACGTGCTCGTTAGCGTCCTCGGCTGCTGTGGCAGCCTCGGCGCGCTGGAGCAGGGAGCGTGGGTGCACGCGTACATTGACAAGCACGGCGTCGCCATGAACGCGCTCGTGGTCACCGCCCTCGTGGACATGTACTGCAAGTGTGGCTCGATAGACAAGGCGCGCCAGGTGTTCGACACCTCGAGGTCACAGGGCTTTGCCGTGCTGTCGTCCTGGAACGCCATGATACTTGGGCTCGCAGTGCACGGGCAGTACCAAGAAGCCATGTCCTTGTTCTCCGAGCTGGAAACTTACGGCCTAAGACCTGACAACGTCACCTTCATCGCGATCTTGATGGCTCACGGCCACTCCGGCATGGCCGACGAGGAAAGCTATGTTCGCGTCAATGGCGAGCGAATACGGTGTAACACCGGGAATCGAACACTACGGATGCCTCGTCGACGCGCTCGCACGGGCCGGAAGGCTCCGAGAGGCCGAGGAAATCATCCGGGCAATGCCGATGAAGCCGGACGCGGCCATTTGGGGTGCCCTGCTCTCGGGATGCCGCTTGCACGGCGACGCCGAGGCGGGGGCCCGGGCGGCGCGGGAAGCCGTGAAATGCGACCCACAGGACAGCGGCGCGTACGTGCTCGCGGCAAGTGTTTTGGCACGCGACGGCGAGGTCGGCCGCGGCTTGGGTGTTAGGGGTAAGATGAGGGAGGAGGGGGTGGTCAAAGTGCCCGGGTGTAGCATGATCGAGGTGAATGGTGTTGTCCACGAGTTCGTCAGCTAGTATCCTACGGAAGTGTCCAGTTAAAAGGTACATATAAATGGGAAAAAAGTGCAGATTTACCCCGAAGCTGCTTCTAGTAATTTGAGCGCCTTTTGTTTTTCGAAAAAAGGCAATTTGAGTGCGTGAGTGAGAGAGGATTTTGCTACCATGTTGTATCCACTGGTGCTTGAAGATTCGTGCCCGTGTTTTTTTTTTTAACTTGTCATGTTTTAGAAAGTTACATAAATGTTCCTTCTGCGTTGAAACTTAACATGTTTTAGAAAGTTACATAAATTTGTCATGTTTTAGAATGTTAAAACCAGGTTTGATTTATTTTAAATATTTCGTCATGCTTCATTGTATATCAGCAAAAACTGAGTTGCACCAACTGGCAATCTCCAAATACAATACGGGCTCTTTATTTGAGGAAACATGGAGGAATTGTACAGGGTTAGGAAAATTTTCAGAGTTGCTACTGTTCACCTGTTTGATTTGTAGGAATGGTGTAGGGAAAAAGTCGAGGGAAATTTCCTTGTAGGTCACTTTCAAGGCAGAATATAGGAAATGAAAAATTCAGTCATTTTTGAATCATGTGCACAAGGAACGAGAAAGGTTTGCACCCTTTGCTATTCCTATCCCCTTTCTTTCCCTTGACTTTCCTTTCCTTTGAATCAAAGAGGCCCTACCTACATAGTGGATACACGCACCAGTGCATTGGTCGAAACTCATCACACGGGTGCGGCTGTCCAAGCACAAATGCTCAGCCGGCTGAATAACCGGCATTTTTTTTTGCCAATGACACATGCAGACTTTTTATATATTCTTTACACCGTGGACAGGTTATATGCAGACCCAAAAAATGGACATATCCCAGCCCAGATTTACGGTTGCTCAGGTTCTACGCCTTAAGCATCAAGGTTCAAATGTGAAACCCTATGCTCCGCCCGTTAGCGCCGCATAGGGGAAGCGCCTCCTGAAGAGGATCCGCGCGACGTGTTCCTGGGCTGGCCCGTCTGGCTTTTTTTCTTTTTCTGTTTCGATCCGTGAGACGTGCTCCTAGGCCGGCCCGTCTGGAGGTTTTTTTTCTTTTTCTGTTTCTTTTTTCTTTTTCTGTTTCTTTTTTCTTTTCTGTTTCTCTTTTTTGTTATTTTCTTTATTTTCTTTTTTCTTTTTTGTTCGTTTTCTTTTTCTGTTTTTTTTTTGTTTCCTTCTTTCTGTTTTGTTTTTGTTTTTCTGTTTAAAAATGGTTCCAAATTTAAAATGGTTCCAACTTAAAAATGGTGCAGAATTTAAAATGGTTCCAAATTAAAAAGGGTCCCAAATTTAAAATTGTTCCAAATAAAAATGGTTCAAAATTTGAAAAGTGTTCGTTTTTTAAAACGGTTCCATTTTTTGAAAATGGTTCCAAATTAAAAAATAGTTCCATTTTGAAAATGGTTCTGAATTTAAAAATGGTTCCGAATTTAAAAATGGTTCTAAATTTAAAATGATTCCAAATAAAAATGTTTCCAAATTTGAAATTTTTTGTTTTTGAAAATGGTTCCATTTTTTAAAAATGGTTCCAAATTTAAAAATGGTTCCATTTTGAAAATTGTTCCGAATTTAAAAATGGTTCCAAATTTAAAATGGTTCTAAATTTAAAATGGTTCCAGATAAAAATGGATCCAAATTTGAATTTTTTTTTTGTTTTTGAAAATGGTTCCATTTTTGAAAAATGGTTCCAAATTTAAAAATGGTTCCATTTTGAAAATGGTTCCGAATTTAAAAATGGTTCCAAATTTAAAATGGTTCCAAATAAAAATGGTTCCAAATTTGAAAATTGTTCGTTTTTAAAAATGGTTCCATTTTTTGAAAATGGTTTCATTTTGAAAATGGTTCCAAATTTAAAAATGCTTCCATTTTGAAAATGGTTCCGAATTTAAAAATGGTTCCATTTTGAAAATGGTTCCAGATTTACAAATGATTCCATTTTGAAAATGGTTCCGAATTTAAAAATGGTTCCAATTTAAAAATGTTTCCAAATTTAAAATGGTTCCCAATTTTAAATTTGTTCATTTTTAAAACGGTTCCATTTTTTAAAAATGGTTCCATTTTGAAAATGGTTCCAAATTTAAAATGGTTCCAAATTTGAAAATTGTTTAATTTTTGAAAATGGTTCCAAATTAAAAAATGTTCATTTTTTAAAATGGTTCCGAATTTAGTAACGTTTCCAATTTTTTTAAATGGTGCCATTTTCAAATTTGGAATCATTTTGGTTTTCGTTTTTATTTTTTGAAAATGTTCATATTTTGAAAATGATTCATATTTGAAAAATATTCAGACTAAAAAAAGTATTCGTGTTTTAAAAAATAGAGCCAAAAAAGCAGAAAAAAATCGAAACAGGCCCGAAACAGTAAAAGCAGTGGGGCGAACTGTTTTTTGCGCGCGGGAAATAGTTGGGCCGGTCCACGTACGAGGCGTGTGACGAGGCCATGTAGGCGGCGCGGGCGAGAGCGCCGCTAACGTGCGGTGTATATCACCCCCCGTTCAAATAGGGGCCCGACTCTATAGCACTTTCAACATGGTTGTACCTGTGCCGCCCATAACAGGTTCTTATTTATTTTTTGCAAATCACGAAATTCGTACTGTTAATGGGCGAAAAGAAATTAAGTATATTTTACAATATTTTAATTTAAAATCAACTTTAAAATGTGTTATGAGAGAAAAGTGTTCATACGGTCTAAATGATTGTTCTTGAGGTTCAATATTACTGTTTCCATGGTTCTCTATATATTTACAATTAAGAAATATGCACATATTATACATAAAATATTCATAAAAAAACATGGAAAATATAGATAGAAAATAAAAGGATAAAAATAACATCAAAAGAAGAAATGACCTTACTAAGGCCTACCTACGAGGCGACGCATGGGCGTCGTAGCTGATACTGTAAGTTTCAAATAGGAATTCCTATCTTTACAAACAAAATTTGTATCGATATAAAATCCTTGTGCCATTATACCCATAACCTGCGGCATATGCAGGGGGATCCCGAGGGTTAATTATAAGCTTTAAGCTTGAAGCTGTTCTGCAAGGGCCGTATTCAGGGCGACACTTTATTATAGATACAATATTTCTTTATGAAAACTTACAATACTAGTATATAGACATCGTTTGTAAAATAATTTTAGCTCATGATTTTATTTACCTTTTTTTGTTTTGTTCATATAGGTTACATAATTTTTTTCACGTGTATTATGTAATATAACATGTCTTTTAATTAATAAGAATATATAAATAATGTTTATCTATTTCTAAATGTGATTTTCATAAAAAATATTGTTCATATTTATTGATAAATATGTTTATATATATCAAATAGTATGTTCAATATTTCAAAAAAAACTCATGTATCTATCTTCCTCCTTGTTCCTAACTCGCTCTCTCAGTGCGGCTCCGCCAACTCCATCTTCATGCTTCCCAGGGCTCTTCTGGCTACGTCCCCCGCGTTCCTCTTCTCCTTCTTCCTGGCTCCTTCTCCTCTCCTCATCGAGTTACTCTCTTCCTCCCAATTCTCTACATCGATGGCTCTGGCAGGGAAAGCCAACACCTCGAGGACTCAAGGACAACGTGCGAAGAAGGCTGATGGCACCACGTTTGGTGTGGCTCCGAATTGGTGTCCTTGGTAGAAACCAGGTCAAATAAAGCCTTTGACATCGTCGGCATGACGGAACCAAAACCAGCTGTGGAAGAGGTGGAAATGGTACCTAAGAAAAAAAGATGACACTATGGCTTTCCGCGGGAGGGGATCATGAAGGTGGAAGGCAAGGAGTTCACCTTGTTACGGCAGGACAGAAGGCCCTTTTGTGGGTTTGTACGTGTGCACGCCAATAAGGACTACATGATCTAGCATCTCTACGGTACCACGGCGCTCAGCGCATAGGGACAATGTCCGTCTTGTGGAGCTGCTCCGCACCCCTTTGCGGTTATGACATTCATCATCGAACCATTGCGCCTCCTGTGCATGACGTATTACTCAGGTGCATTGTTCGATTCACGCTCTGTATCATGCGCCTTCTTTTCCTATGGCTCATTCGACCCGGTTAGCCATTGGGTTACACAGACTCGCCATCCAGCCATGCTCCCTACACAACACAACAAAAAAAGGTTTCATTCTTGACCATCTGTTATTTTTTTTGTCGAGTTTTATCACTTATCCACCGGTTGGGGAATGTACAAAGAATGCTGAAGAATAAACAGCGTAAAAGGAAGAGTTCAAAAACCACCTAACTAAGCCTATCACACCAAATAGAAAAGAGACAAAAAGACCAAAACAAGCTTTTGTTTCAAGCTCTACAAGTCCTATATATAGTGTTCCACTAGATAGCCGTGTTAAACTAGTCCAGTCTTGCCGAGTTGCCTAAGGACCCAGCCAGAGAATTTAATAAATAGTCTCTTATCGGAAGGAGAAATAAGAATAGAGTAAGGAGGCCCGCCTAGTATAAGTAGAGGAGATGGTGGCGTTGGATTAGAGAAAGTTCTCTGTTCCGAACATTTCCTGGAAGTAGACGACACGTTTTAAATCTTAAAGCTGGCATGGCATATTTCGTTGAATCAGTCTTTTTCGCCACATCGCGTATAAAGGAATCGAACCCAACTCTTCCACGAACCCCCCCCCCCCCCCCCCCCCCCCCCCCCCCAACGAATGGTCCTCACTTTATTCAATGAACTATGCTAATTCCTTTGCCTAGTTTTTTTGCTTTTCAGTTCTCATAAGTCCTTGATATACTAGCAGAAACTCAATACTTGACCGACTACGTTCACAGTGCTCAGGTAAAGTGGCAGTGGTTGAAAGCGAGCGGAAACGTCAGTGTTTTATGTGCGTTACGATAGTAGTGGTGAAAGAAAATCCAATTCAAATATCTGGAAAATCATTTCACTTTGAAAGGAAAGCTAGCTATATGAGATCGAAATCACTCTATCTACGAACCAATCCAAACCGGAGTATCCTGATGAGACCCGAATCGGCCTCTTATTGCATTCTCTGGGCCTTTAAATACGCGAGCAATCGATTGCGCTGCTCAAATCGATTAGACCTTACGATCCAAGTCGAGCGTTCCAAACTATCAAACAAGCGAGCTACAATTTCGACGGGAGATCAAGCGAGAACAATGGCGGGACCACGGCGGACAGAAGCAAAGTCGACAAGATCTTGGGCACACGCGTGCCTGGCGCCCTGAGCCCTCCGAGCTTTTGTTCGTACATCGTACGGGACGGATGCTTCCATCACACCGGCGCGATTACGACGATTACCAGGACGTAGCCCACAGGGCGTAGCGCAGGCATGAGGAGATCGACAAGCCGGAGCTAAGCGTCGAAACAGACCACCCTTACATTGCAGTACGCCACAGAGGGACCCGGGGATGAGAGAGTGTGCGGTGTGCCTACACGACGACACCGTGGACGCCAAGATCCAGTCCATGTCCATCCGTATCCGCATGGTCTGCAAGCGCGGCCGTGACAGCACCTGCACAAGGAGTGGAAGCAGAGCAGCCAGTGTGCCACCGCCGAGCCCGCCCGGATGTCACCAACTGCCCCCCGCTGCGTTGTCTCGTAAAGCGCCGGGACGTATGAGACGACAACGACGACCACAACGTCGTCGTATGGGTTGCCCAAGGGTCTCGGTGGCCGACGCGGACTGCTCGCTGAAAAAACTCATCTGGGAGACGCTCAACTTCAGCTGTCTGATTGGATCAGATGGCATCGAATCGTGCATATAGATAGACAGTTAGACACGAAGCTAACCATGGTTGCGGTGTTCGATCTCCGAGGTCGTAGAGATTGCAGGGTCGTGCAGGATCCGTGGTGTGTGTTTTAGGGAGAAGCAAGTCGCCAGAAGCAAGTCGACCTGTACGTTAAGCTAGCTAGGTCATAGCCAAGCGAGCCAATACGTGCATGTCACCTGATCGATCAACATGCAAAATTTAATATGTTTCTTCTATTCAATCAGTGACAGATTCAGCAATTTGGGACGTAATCTTCAATCATGGTTCATGGATATCAAGGAGCAAAGAATGAAAAGAGGTAGAGATCGTATGCACGGATGACTAATGAAGAAAAAAGAAGTGATAAAGGGCCTTGAACCCTATTGACGAAACAAAACAATTAAGGATTTAACTCATTTGTAAAAGAAATGTACACAAGGGAGTAAGAAATGTGCAGATCTAGTGAAGAAAAAAGTACACACAAGATAGGCAAAATATGCAAATATGTAGCCATAACAAAAAAAAAGATAGAATAGAGAAAATTATAGGCAACCCTGAGATTAGGCGGAACACACCATGCAAAGATTCGATTGCCATGAAGAATGATGTTTATATCGCAACAGAAAAGGAAGTTAGTATATCTACCATCAATGTATACGAAGAGGTTATTTGAGATAAATCAAGGCATCAGAAAGATAAGAATGTATCAACATATATTTTATAACCCTCGAGCTATTTTTACATTTGTCTCAACTTGATACTCATATAGGCAACACAAGTAATATTGTTTTACGTGGTCAATTGTTTTTTGGGTAAATTTGGATTGTGCCTATGTTTTTCAACAAATAATTGTTATTCATTCCCGCAGCAACGCACGGGCATTTTTACTAGTAATATAATAAAAAGGGTATAGGGTTCAACTTGTATTTAGCCGTCAGAGTTTTAACCTCCTCTAAAAAAATCGTGCCACGCCCGTAATATCAGGGCAGACATCATGAGACATCCTCTTCGCGATTTTTTTTTCATACGACCTCAGCAGAATCCGGGTTCCATTATCAAAGGATAACATAAGTTTAGCCAAACACAAAACAAATCAACTTAAAAAGAAACATAACGAAGGTTCCTCGACAGTAGGAACACGAACATGATTCAGTTTTCAAACCAGAACAGACCCAAACTGGACTTAGCAAACTCCTGACAATATATACAAGTTTTTTATGGCCATTACACTTGCCAACAAGCATCACAGATGCTGCAACTGCAACTGACCAAAATATCAGGCAAACAGACTTCCTTCTTTTTTCATTCATACACTGTAACAGTTTGCTTCATTACTGCCTCTTCGGGTTTGCGAAGGACGCTAATAAGGCACATTTGTTAAAGCGAGGTACGCTTCTACTAATTCTTTGGACATTGGTCGTCACTTGTCGGTCATGGAACCTCCTTACTTTGTGCCCGTGACGCTCTTGTGAATATATTCCCCACCGTTGTACTAAACCAAAACTCTCGTTGAAAATGGAAGGCATGCAAACCATATATAACTCAGCGTCGCTAAGAAGGCCAGAGCCATTCGTCTTCAGAGCAAAAGATCTTCAGGAGGGAGGTTGTGACGACCAGCCTGACCTCGCATGGTGCCGGCCGGCCCTGCCCGGAAGGTGGCATGGCCACTGGCAGCTAGAAAATTCAGGTGAAAACAAGCAGTCATCAATAGACCTTTGCTTTCCCTGAAAGCACCTATCACCATTTGTCTTTCTTTAACCAAAAATTTATGTCCCGTAGGCCATAGAACAGAGACGCTGAGACGCATAATAATACGATCAGTAGCAAGAAACAAAGAGCCCGATTGGCTCGATCTTCCCGGTTCGGATCTTTGTCCTTTAAGTACAGTCTAATTTAGTGTTTACAGTAGAAAACAACGGCGTTGGGCTCCATTAGTTGGTGGCATCGCCCTAGATATTATTGCTCAAATGATACGGACCACGAATGGTGTGATTCTTACCCCACAGTGTGGATCGTGACTGCCAACCATGAACCGTCTGTATCAACATTATATAGCTAGCAAGATTTGCTCTTGGAGATCTTGTTTCTGTTTTCTGCAAGCGACCTAGGAATTTCCAGTACTAATTCAGGATTTGTATATTTGCTTGTATCCACAAAGGACTTCCACCACAACACAATAACACTTCTGGTATGGAACTGCAGGCAGTTTCAAGCTGAAGTATCACCTGATTAAGTTCCACAGTGTCAACTTTAACCCGGTATTTGTTGTACTCCAAATTAAATTGCAAACCCTATACGTCCATGCACTGATATGGAACGAACAAGAATAGCTAGTACTACCCTTCAACAACTTTGAAATATTTAATCCAGGTGTGGCATTAATTGATCTCAGATCTAGACCTCCAGGCTCCAGCAGGTCAATTCCAATTGCAGCACCATCAAATGTTAAACACCGCCATCAATCGAATCTTGATAGCGAAATACGAATCTAAAGCTTGGTTCTCGTTTAACGCAAGATCACTATCTCAGATGGATGGCCTACACAGGTGCAGTAAATCTATACCTGATCATGAAGGGTTCTTCTGCTGATTACAAGTCACTTTCTGAAATATACATAAACTTGCGAGAGGCCGAGAGTTGCATCCTGCATTACAACCCCTCGGACCGGCTGTGTTTTGGCAAGGTTTTTAGCGGTATTTGCTATGCAGACATTTACCAGAAGAATATGAGATCAATATGCGTAACCTATGCTCTAAGTTGTTCATAGGTACTTCCTCGCCATGGAAGAAACCATATGTTTAAGCTTCGTGATATTTAATCATGAGCATGCAACGAGCGTTTAGATGTTTAATAATTGGTTTCCACCTAAAATTACATATCCAAACACCGATTAGAACCATGGCTATGAGGTATACTAGGTACCACCTGGCAAACATTCGGTACCTCCCCAGATCTACCGTTGTGATTGATAAGTCATCAACTTAATACTTGGAGCTTCTAAACTAGTTATGACATAACTAAACTAGAAGCATCGAGTAATAAGCTGGGCGGCTTATGAGAGAAACTGGGGGAGAGGCGGCTTATTTTTTTTAAGCTCACAAAATAACTGGTAGCAAGTCCTCCAAGAAGCTCCGTAAAAATCTCCATGCAGACTCAATTTAAAGCTCCATAACAATGACAAGCGATGTTTTTTAAAGGCCTTTAAATTGTTAAACCGGATGTCACACACTCACACATCTGAGAAACTTGCTACCATAGTGGAAAGATTAAAATCACAATGTATCCAAATATTATGTACGCTTCTTAAAGGTTGCTAACTTGAGTGAATGAACGGCAGGCGCCAGATGGCAAAGGTGTAAAAAAAATTGAAGATGGCATTCTTGTAGCTAGCTATAAAGCACCGGTTGAAGCTGAATTAACTTTGAGAATAGGTCTTCTATTCCGTCAAGAGATTCTTAGGATTTATTTTCCACCAACTATTTTTTATTGTATTACAGTGTGGATTTTTTACCTCGGTAGGCAATAACCCCCCCCCCCCCCCCCCCCCCCCCCCCCCCCCCCCCCCCCCCCCAAACCTACTATGTACCTTTAGACCATGCTTGATATCCACGTATCTATATGTCTACACTATTCAGCATTGTACAGCCCGTGAGAAATACCACATTGGCCATGTGTTAGACAAGATGGATTTGTATAATTGGCCTGATTGAGATGTGAATGGGCAGGTGATAAATTAAAGATATACTAATGTGAAACCATGAATTGACATTGCATCTAGGGGTGGTATTTCCTACCGAGGGTAGCAACATATTTCTCTTCCAATCCTATCCAACATTGTTTTGCAATTTATGTTCCAAAGATACGACAGAGGCAACAATGCTAATTGAAATTTAATGTATATTCATAAGTTCTTAGCTTCATCAAAGTGAAGCTCCACTTTTATATCTAAAAATTTGCATCAACCCAAACATATATTCCTATAAGCAGAGAGTGAACTTTACATTCACATGCAATTTTCTTTGGTTTAATCAAAACTTGTACAAAAACAATTGAAATGATCGACTTCTAAGTAAATTCTAACTATATACATAAAATCATGTTAAATTTGCTCGTAGAGTAAAATTTTAATAAAACCCTAATGTGAAAAATCAAACCCAAAAGGGTGAAAGGGCAATTGCTAGTAGACATTGAGAATGTTATTTATTTTGTGGGAATTTCTTCTAGTAAGTTTCGAGTGCAAGTAGAAATTTCATATGATATTAAAACGCTCCAATTTAATAATTAGGAATATGGTTCATCTTATATGGCTCTCAAACCGGGAGTTGATCACACAAATGTATCAGAAATGATGTTTTTTCTTCTTATTTTTCTCTCCTACATAGTTGTCAGTTCCTTCAAAACCCAGTGCTCTACTAGTGAAGTGGGTTTCACTCATAGGGCACTATGAAAGTAGACTCTAATAGGCCGTCAATCGCTCGTGGTTTTAACTGAGTAGACAATTTACAATAAAAATTTCACTAAGATGGTAATGAGGGGAAAATATAAAATATTTTCCTTTACCACTAGTGCCCAAGTAAGTATGTATTTGGTATGTCGCCTTCCAAGGGTCAATTTGTATGTCACTTGGCCCCACTATTTTTACCTTGTGAGCTTATGGACAATTTGTGCGGTTGCAATCGTGAAATTAACATGTATAGAAATTTAGAATACTCATCAGATTTGATTGTCCACATGTTCAAGAATGTGGGGCCAAGTGAAATACAAGTGGGGCCAATGGAAGCCGCCATATCATATCTAGATTCCCGAGGAACCACAAGAAAGAATAGATTTCGTCTATGGCACCAAATGACGTGAATATTTATACACCCACACTAATAATGTGCAATATTATAATTGTTGAATCACCCAAGTTCAAAATATCAAATGTGGGGCAACAATCATGGATAGATATAATTCAATTTGAGAGCGTGCAAAAAATATCAAATAAGATGATCTAGTGTTCATATCTTGTATGGAACTTTGTAGTTTCTGATGCTATACTATACCTTAAATCCATTAAGTACCACAATTTATATAGAATATTTTAAAGCAACTTAAGTCATCAGTAAATCATGGAAATTTTTGTCCACAATCTTGGGGAAAACGGTACCTAGAGATATATACTACTACTTAATAGATCAATACATAAATATATTATCATGGGTAATAGTCTCACGAGAAATTGTATGGGTGCACAATATATATATTAGCGGGTTATTATTGTATTACAGTTGCTGAAAATTAAAGTTAATAAATTGTTAATATAATTATTGAAGATAGGCCAACTAGTTAATATGGAGTGAGATCAATAGTGCATGCATTTGTTTTGAAATATAGCTCTAAGGAAAGCTGCGACTATATAAATATGAAGCCAACTTCGTGTCTCTGAGGACTTGATTTGGGTGATCAGATTGCACCTCCACTCTTCCAACCAAATTAGCTATAGGATCATTTCATGCATTCATATTGGTTAGGCGTAATGTTGTGAATTCACTATAAAAAAATCACGGAAATAGATGAAGACGATGACATAAACATACGATAGTGGTTTACATGGTTCTTTTCATGAAAATGAAGTTAGTTATTTTATAAAGGGAATATGTTGAAATTTTGTGGTGCAATATAAATGTGTCCCTCTCCTTTGCTTTTGCAGTTGTCTGCTGAACTGATGTATACACACCAATCAATAATATATAGGTCAATATCATTTCTAAGACTATTAATACGTCTCTATCTTGAAAATAACAAAATTTGGAATTTACAGTAGAGTATAAGTTACTCAAGCATAGAAATATACATCGTAGATTACTTATTTTCCAAATAAAGATAAGAAAGTTTTGTCACATGCGAGGAAGCTCACAACCTCAGACTTTGCAAAATGGAGGTAGCTCCTCACCGATGGTACCCTTTTGAAATATATAAATGTTGGCATCTCAGTGTTGCAATTTCATGTTTCAATTTGCATTATTGCTTTGACCTTTATATACTGAACAGTTAGTTATGTTACACTTGTATACATATATGTGGTACTATAGAAATTATCATGATCGGCAGGGATAAAATTATTATAGTGTAAGAGTTAAGTCGACTTAGTCTTAATCAAACTGAAAAATCTTAGTCCAACATATATTCATGATTACAATTATTTGATTTTTTAGATGCACTATTCGTTGAGTTACTGGCAAGAATGCACTTAAAGATTACAAATCTCTTAGGAGATGCACTTGTTTAACACATTCATCTTAACTGATGCCAAGAAATACAACGGTCAGAAATAAGACACCCTCTCTAGATTTTTTATGAGACAATAGGTTATCGACTGACTTCTACTTGAGGCTTGCTTCCATGTCTTAAGTTCTGTTGAGCCTAGAAGCTGAGGGGGAAGTAACAATTAACATGTTCTTTAATGGTTGGATCCAGCATAAAATGAGCATGCATGTCGTACCCTTGGTATTATGATACTTTCGTTGATGTTGACTCACCAGAAGAGTCGAAACAATATATTGCATACTATGTATGTGGTATTGGCTCCATGCATGCATCTAGACCTCTATGGAACAAAAGGATATACAAGTCAGTGTGCCTTACGTTTATAATTAAGTAGACCACTGGATCCCGAGAGTCAAAAACCTCTACTCGCCATAAGATCGCTCGTGCAATGATATACTTCCGATAACTCCGATATACTTCCAAAGTATTCGGTAATAAGATGCATGGAGTTAATTTTCTGCAATATATGCGTAGTGGGTTAGATGGGGATTAGGTGAATACAGATCAGTTGTTTAGCTAGTTCTAATGCGTGATCTTTTGGCTATGTGTGCAGATTAATACTATAAAGCGCATAAAGCTACACGTATGCCACTATGCTGGTTTTGTTTTATAGCTCGGCCCCTCTCTTTCCGTAGTGCAATTGCTCGCTCCGCATATTTTAATTGTCTCTCTAATAAGATAGGGAAGAAAAGCTACGGTTTCAGCACATTTTAGAAGGATATGGTGCACGTTGCAGTGTCTAGAGCCTGCTCGTCTTACAGATAACTATTGCCCTGGAAACATCTCCTTGGACCATAGTGTGTACTATTGAAATCGCGCGTCGTTTTCTCAAGCTCCGACATTTTTGGCGGCCGGGCTAGTTTTTTATTGATTCAGATATGTATTTTTTATATAAACAAGTGTATTATCTTGGAGGTGGCAGGTGGGAGTATTCTCTCTTTCTCTACAGGGAGATGTGCCGTCTAGCATATTGTGGGGAAGGAACACACGCTGCTCCTTGTAACGAGTGTCATTAACCTTTTGAGCCGAATATTCTGTTCGGCTCATCACCTGCTCTACTTTTTACTGGAGTCAACGTTTCAGGTTCAGTTATCAGCCCATGCAGATCTCTCATCTCTGATGCTTGGTTTGGGTTTAGAGCTTCAAATTTTGGGTTGAGTATATACAGCGACCTCTTGGAAGTTGCTACTTTCTGTTTCCTTTTCTGAAATGGTGACCTACACGGCATGGAAGCTTCAACCGGCCAGGCTGAGCCGGCAGCTGGTTGGCCGTTGGCATACATGCCATGGCACTAGTGAAGTAGAGAGCACGCGGTGTGACGGTGACACGCACGGTAGAAACGGAGGAAAATAGACGACTAGACATCACCCTGCACGTGAGGCCAAGTCGAGGGCAGCTAGCACTCACAGGCACGTTCGCTGCACCTGCTTGCGACACTGACACTGATGAAGGTACCACCTAGGAGTAGCTGCTAGTCTAACAACTAAGCAAATTGACGGCTTGATGCAGTCAAAGGCTCGCCAGTAGACAGTCCATTTGTGTATTGTTCGACGTCAAACCGATGACCTGCTGCTTGGATTGCAGGATCTTATACAGTTTTTGTAAGATTTCAATGTTTAGAATCTTTTCTATGGATTGTATTTGGATTAAAGAAATGGTACTACTCAGATTTGTATGGATTGGATTCCTATGCCTAATAGGATTTTTTTTTGTTTTTGCGAATGAGCCTAATAGAATTTTTAACATCCATTCTAAGCTGTTTATTTAAGGCACATTGACGCAGATTCAAGACACTTCACTTGTATTTTCATCTAAACGATTATTCCTCAAAAAAATCCCAAGGTGGCTGGATAGAGCTAGGCCAGAGCTGTTCCAATCCTGAAGGTTCCTGCTGCCGCAGGGGACGGGAACACGGCCGCTATTGACCTCTGGTATACGCTAGGCGGCTCGCGCTGGAGCGCGACTGGAGCCAGCCGTGCGACCATACACGGCCCTAGATTTTCCTTCCCTGCCGCCCTGGCTCCCGCTCCCTTTCGCGGAAAAGTTTGCTGTGGTCGATGTCCTGATATTTCCACGGCCCTTCCTCCCTGACAAGTGCAGCGGTATTTACAGCTTTGCATTGCATGTGACGGTAGGAGGCTAGGAGCACACGAGAGATTCCCTTCTACTCCTACGTTATGGGACCCAGCTCCATTACGGCTATAGGACCCTTGCCCCTTGGCCCTCGGAAATGTCAGGGCCGGGCGTCGACATGCTGATTTGATCTCATCTGTGCAAATGACATCAGCAGGGGCGGGAGCAACTCCTCACAACAAACAAGAAAATTGTATTTTTTTTACGCCAACAAACAAATTGCATACGCCTGTATTTTTTACAGGTCAGAACATTTTACAAAAAAATGATATGAGCATGAATACTTCAATAATCGAATGTATATTAATTGACGTTGAATCGCATGTATCTGCTATTAAAACATGTCTATATACATTCGATTCAGCGACACGTACTAGATACATTCGATTCAACGACACTTAATGCCAACAACATTAGCAGGGACGGCTACACCTTCTCACCCAAACAACCGAAAATTCATCAGCCGGTACTAAAGTTTTACTGGATTTACAAAGGAACAAGTAAACATTTGGAAAGTAATATGCAGACAAGTAGCTGCATGATCCCCGCACAAAAGAGTAGATGCATGTTCTGGTAAGTTTCATGTACTTTTACCTTTAAGAAAGGATAAATTACCGTCGAGAAGTGTGTGTTCAATTCAAGCAAGATGTAAAATCTTTTTGAGTGAATTGAACTTCATACCCAAAAACGACGAAAATGATTAAATGAACAAACGTTGACACACAGTCACAAACACAGGGTAAAATATGACAGAGAAAATTAAATAAGATAGGTACTATAAAAAAATCGAAAGGGATACACGTGGAATTCCCTCATAAAAATGAAATTTCACTCAATTAAGCTTGAAGACAATTTAGCAACATGCATTTTTAAGGATATTTATTGCACGTATATGTAATATCCATGTGAAAGCAAATTGACAGCTTAGTCCATACTCCATACGGTGACAGGTGAATTTTCAAGACGAACTATATCCACGATTGAAGAAGATCTGGTAAATTGCCTGCATTTTTTTTATCTTAAGAAAGGAGTATGATCTGTTAGATTAGCTTTGAGACGTGTGTGTGTTCCATTCAAGAGCAAGATGTAAAATCTTAAAAACTTTTGTGAATTCAACTATACCCGCTAATTGTGTTTTTCTGGCACCAGATACTGATATACACTATTGATTAACATTTTGTCACCGGACAAAAAACACGATAAAATACACCTATGAGCTATCGCCCAGTCAACTTCCACTTTACCATAACAAAGGGCATGCAGCATGCTCCGTCAAAAACTACGGAAATTGGTTAAATGAGACAAATACTGAACACACCATCACAAATATAGGGTAAAAATATGGTAGAGAAAATCAAGTAAGATAGCTATTATCAAAAAAATCACAACGGATACACGTGGAATTCCCATCACAAAAATTAAATTTCACTCGATTAAGCTTGAAGCCAATTTAGTAACAAGACATTTCTAAGGATATTTTATTGCACGTAGATGTAATATCTCTGTGAAAGGAAGTTGACAGCTCAGTCCTCACGGTGACAGGTGAAGTTGAAGACGAACTATATATCCGCGATTGAAGAAGGTCTAGTTTTATGTTTGAAATTAATTTGCAATTTGTACTCCAATTGTGAATTGTTTTTTTTTTCGAACAAGCGAGAAGTAACGGATTTGGCACTAGTACGAAAAGCTAGAGACAAAGACAGAGAGGGCCACTAGGCGGCCCAAGTAAATAAATAAAGAACGTGCCAATTGCGAAAACCCAACCACAGTCGCCCCATATATACCGACTCCTCCTTGTAAACACCACACCACCGCCGCCGTATCAACAACCTTCCCCGTAAAAACAGAGGCCGATCTGCCTCGCCCATGGCCGTCGCCAAGAGCAACGCAGGCAAGAAAGGCACGCCGCTGCTCGGCAAGTACGAGCTCGGCCGCCTCCTCGGCCGCGGCACCTTCGCCAAGGTCTACCACGCGCGCTCCCTCGCCAGCGGGGAGGCCGTGGCCGTCAAGGTGCTCGACAAGCCCGAGATTTCCGCCACCGCCGGCATGGACGCGCGCGTCCTCGGCGAGGTCTCCGCCATGCGCCGCCTCCGCCACCCCAACGTGCTGCGCCTCCACGAGGTGCTCGCCACGCGGTCCAAGGTGTACCTCGTCATGGAGCTCGCCCCCGGCGGCGACCTCCTCTCCAGGCTCGCCTCCCTCCCGCAGCGCCGCCTCTCCGAGCCCGCCGCTCGCCGCGTCTTCCTCCAGCTCGCCTCCGCGCTCATCTACTGCCACGCGCGGGGCGTCACGCATCGCGACGTCAAGCCGCAGAACATCCTCATCGACGCCGACGGCAACCTCAAGGTCTGCGACTTCGGCCTCGCCGCGCTCCCGGAGTCGCACCGCGACGACGGACACCTGCACACCGCGTGCGGGACGCCCGCCTTCGCCGCGCCCGAGGTCCTCCGCCGCAAGGCCTACGACGGCGTCAAGGCCGACGCCTGGTCCTGCGGCGTCATCCTCTTCGTGCTCCTCGTCGGCCGCCTGCCCTTCGACGACTCCAACATCCCCGACATGTGCAGGAAGGCGCACACCCGCGACTACGCGCTCCCGAGCTGGGTGTCGCAGCCGGCGCGCCGCCTCGTGGGCCGCCTGCTCGACCCGAACCCAGCCACCCGCCTCACCGTCGCCGAGCTCTCCAGCCACCCGTGGTTCAAACGGTCGCTCAGCCTCGACTCGCAGCTCGGCAGCCTCCTCGGCGGCACGCCGGAACGTGACCTCCTGTTCCAGGCCCCGCCGGCGCTGAACGCTTTCGACATCATCTCAATGTCGCCGGGGCTCGATCTGTCGGGACTATTCGGCGAGAACCGGCGGATCCGGGAAAAGCGGTTCATGACCACGGCGTCGCCGGAGCAGATAGTGGAGCAGCTCGGGCAATCTGGTGCAAAGCTCGGCTACTTCATGGTGGGCAAGAAGGGAGTAGAGCGCCTGCCACTAGGCGGTTTGTCTGGGCTCGTGGCCATGTCTATGGAGATGTCGGAGTTGTCGCCGCCTCTCATGCTCGTCGAGCTGAGGCTGGAGGCCGGCGATGATGACGAGGTCCAGGCGTTCGGATGGGACGAGCTCAGGACGGAGCTTGGCGATGTGGTCATGGCATGGCATGGCTGCGACGAATTGTGACAAGCTGCAGCTTGTTGCATGTACTCTGTCATGCCAGAAAGAGTTAATTAGGACTCTGTGGCACTGTGTCAGGTTGGAGGGTTGACTGTTAGTCGCTCATTCACTCTAATTTTGATGCTTGTGATTAGATTTTTTGTGGAATGAACTAGATTTTAATTTGGGCCTTTGTGATGCTACCTTGTAGGCTCTTGAATCTAATAATGACAATAACCTTGCCTTCATGCCTTGCCTTATGGATGTGTTGATCTTTTGACTGTATGAACACATCCCATACAATTATGCACCAAAGGATCCTAAATTAACATAATAAACACCTAATTGTTCGTGAATGATTGTTGGTTTGTGATTAGATTGTTCTTTGCAAGGAGTTGCTACATTGTTAATTGAATGATCTGTGTTTTGTGATGCTTACTTCTACTTGAAGGCTTGAATCTGACGGATAATAGTATACGGTAGCCTTAGGCGACATGATTCAGGATGTAGCATTGTTCGACTTTGTGAAAGGCAGTCTAATTATTTTCGCTAGAAACCTTTAAAAATGCATTATGAGGACTTCCCAAAGACAATTGATGTTAATTGCCGTGACAGCACATTAAGTAAGGTGCGCAATAAGGGGCCTAAAGGGCCATTAACTCTTTTGAAGTTTTTTATACTGAAATTAACTTTCTTAATTGCCAAATAATCTCCTCCAAGTATAATGCACCAGCCGGCCAGTACACTATTTGTCATCTTCCCTGGTAGGCAACTTGTCATCCTCCAAGTATAACTGCAACTCTGCTATTGTCACTACGAATTATGCATATATATATATATATATATATATATATATATATAGCTGCACCTGGAATACCAATTAGTGCACTATGTTATTGTTAGGATTTGGAAATTTTAACAAGATTACGGAATGAATTAATTTCCTGTCTCGAGTCTCGACAATCTCTGTGCGTGTATTCTTCTTAGTTTGTTGTGTTAGCCAACTTCCATCTTGGCTCCTTCATGCATGCTCTTCAGTGGCTACCTGATTATTGCCCATATTTGGAATCCTGAAGAATATGCCATAGGCACCATCATGGCGCAGAAGGTTGGCAGGACGATGGACCAATCGGCGAGTAAACATCTTGGTAAAGTAGTGGAAGTCGTGGTCAAACAGAAGCAATTGATTCCAGTGACTGGTTTGCACTATGGAAATGCATATGAGATCTGGAAATGCACACTTAAAACTTCACCAACCAGAGATATTTTGCTAGGCCTATTAACACTCCCTTCACATGGTGCATAGAAATGGTTTATGCAAGAACGATTACCATGGGTTACATAAATGTGCAGTAGCAAGCTCTCTGCTCTCTTGACGAGGTATCCCTAAAAGGTAAAATGTTTAAATGATCATATTTAGTAAGTGATGTACTGGTCATATATGTTGAGTGGGAATCATGCATTTCAAGTTTATAACAAACTACTAATTTCCAAGACCAGAAGTATATATCTCATGGCTGCGCCGCAAACTTGTTGTCCGTAGCACTGGCCCTCTAGTGAAGGAAAAGTCAGAATAATTTGCCCCCAGCCAAACAAAGGGATGTCTCCTTCTGGTGGAGTGATTGCCTCAAATCCTTGACCACTTATAAGACGTTTGCTACCTGTTCAGTCTTCAGTGGACAGAGCATCCTGTTTTGGCATGATTCCTGGAACACTACTTCTCTCAAAGAGCGTTGGCCACATCTTTTTTCCTTTGCTAAGGATATTGACATCTCAGTTCGAGCTGCTGTTCTCATGGAGACTATTGATGACTTCTTTCAGCTACCTCTCTCTGTAGAAGCCTATGCTGAGCTGTTTGAACTTGAGGAACTCTTGACCAACCTGAATATTCAAGAGGTACCTGATACCTGGGCAGTGTTCAACAACTCTGTAAAATTTCATGTATCCAAGGCGTATAAGAAGATGATGGCACAACCTGTTGTGTGCCCAGTGCTTAAGTGGATTTGGAAAACTTGCTGTCAACAAAAGCACAAAGTATTCTGTTGGCTTCTGGTTCAAAACAGATTAAATACTAGGGTCCTGCTTCAGCGCAAGAACTTCTTCATGCCTTCATACAGTTGTGTCATGTGTAATAGCGACACCCCTGAAACTCGTGATCACCTTTTTTTCGAGTGCCCTTTTGCTGAACTGTGCTGGAAGTACCTATGCCCTTCTTGGCAATTGCCTATCAACAGAAGCATTGAAGAATTTATCCGAAGCCTAAAGACTGCAATTGCACAGCCTTTCTCCATGGATATTATCATCCTGGTTGCTTGGGCGATTTGGACAACAAGGAACGACTTTATATTCAAGGATATCCAGCCCAACATGTACAGATGCAGGAAGAAATTCAAAGACGAAATGCAGCTCCTTGTTCATAAAGCTTCCAGGAAAGCGTACCATGGGTTAAAGCCATGGGTGGACGCCTTCATCTAACTTTGTGTTTCCTTTCAGGCCTGAGGCCTTATTCTTTTAGCTGCCTGTACATATGTAAAACTCTTTGACCTCATTTAATTGAAAATGGAAAATCACGCAGTAGGGAAACCTACTGTACAGCTTCAAAAAAAAAAAGTCAGAATAAAATTAGAGAGCTTATAATGAGGCGTACATCCTTACACTTTAGCACTTCATCCAAATGCCTTGCTTGTCATCTCTGTATTGGGTGTGCAGATTTAAGTGATAACCATGCATATTATAGTTTCACAAACCCTTAATTTCCAGGACAAGAAGTATATATCTCACGAGTCATGACCGCGTCGTAAACTTGTTGTCAGTAGCACTGTCCGGTAGTGAAGGCAAAGTCAAAATAAATCCAGAAAATTTACAATGAGGCGTACATGTGCATCCTTACAGTTTAGCACCTGAACCAAATGCTTGCTTGTCATATGTCCATTGGGTCAGAACTGAGAACTCAGAACCCAGCGAGCGAAAAAGGAACGACCTTGACACGGGCATTATGGAATTAAGGAACTTGACAGTAGCTTAGCGACAAAACTAAGTAGCTTGGTTGCTTAGCCTATGTACTAGTGCTAGTAGTTAATTCTCTGAAGCTACTGAAAGTTCTCTCTGGTAGTCTAAAATGGTGAAAAGGTGGGTCAGCTAATCATTTGAATATGCTGGTCGACATGGCTAGGCCAAGAAAGTAGGCACAGTGGAAGAACATGATCAAGAAAGAGGTGCACGTGTCCTCAGGTGCCAATTCTGAATCGATCGACATAGTACATTGCAAAGAGAAACCAAAGAAAAATCTTCTTTGATTTTTCATCTTTACTCAATAGCTCTGTCGGCACCACTGTACGAGCAGAGAAAAGTGCAGGATGGTGATGAATAGATGTGTCGGAAGCAGATAACCAAGTTCTCTGTATAATAATTTTTTGTAAAGACAAGGATGAGGCACTGGTCATCTACTTTGAAGATCCCATTTCTTCTTGTCAAGGCATAGCATCCAACATCTATACGTCCAAACTCTTTTCCTGATAGTTTTGAGAATGCTTACCACACTAGACGTCCAAACTATGAAGATGAAAACTACCTGACCTCTTTCAAGAGCCTGTTGTATTGTGCGTAACACCATCACCTAGCTAGATTGTAATCTACTCACTTTGTTTCTAAATATAAGATGTTTTAGCCATTTTAAATATGGTTTAAATGTGGATTGAAATGATGAACATACACACTAAAGTGTGTCTAGATAGTGGAAAAGGCTTAACATTTTATATTTTCAAACGGAAGGAGTAGTTTCTGAGAGCTTTCTCAGATCTCACTGGATGCGGAGAAGAAAAAGGTTCACCCATAGTGAAAAAAAGTCACGAAGCCACGGTACTACAGTTACACCCATAGAAGAACCCTGCTTGCATTTGATTAGGGATATGCATCACACCCAAACACACTAAACTAGTCATGTTATTACATTTTTTTGGATAAAGGGAATTTATTAATATCGAGAGATACCAATTATATCCAATCTCGGAAACAACACATAATGTCGAGAACTAGTTTAGACATTAATGATGCACACAACAAAAAAGGTAAAAGAAGAAAGAAGGAAAACAGCCCGACGTACGCGATCAGACTAGCAGCAGCAGAACACAAACCACCACCATTGGCGATCTTCATACAAAATAGTATAAGGGATGCTTGTAACATGAACAAGCTTAATTACCAGTATTATATTATATATACATAGCACATAATAAACAAAATGGTAAAAGTTTAAACATCTTATATTTAGGAACGGAGGGAGTTTCTGTGGATAGCTATCTCATATCTCACTGATTGCGGAGAAGAAAAAGGTTCACCCATAGTGACAAAAAGTCAGGAAGCTACAGTTACCACCATAGAAAGAACCCTGCTTGAATCTGATTTGGATAAGCATCAGACGGAAACACTGTGAAACAGTCATGCTTATTACTATATTCATACAAAATAGTAAGGAGCACAAGAGATGCTTGTTACATGAACATAGCAAACACAATGGTAAACGTGGCTAGCTATGTTGGAATTGTAGTGACCTACGGCGATCAACATCTTGTGATGTGTTATGCTTTGGACTTGTAGCTGGTGTTTGGTGCCGATTTCCCTCTGGAATTAAATTTAAGTGCTGACTTTCGTAGACATTGAGACGTAATTATATCATATCTCAGTTATGTTCTCTAGAATCTTCAGTGCTCACCGTGTCACCTGGTATGAATCCACTTGGATTTTTTTGCTTTGTCCCCGTGATTGAAATATTTTTTAACCAAATAATAAAAGTGAAACTAATGTGTGGCAAATTGTAAAATCCCCCCCCCCCCCCCCCCCACTGTAGAGGCCAGGGGCTCATTGCCCTTTTCGAGAAAAAAAACCCATCCATTACTGCTTCATTGGACGACCTAGCTATAAACCATTTGTAAACTTTGGCCTAGGCACGATTGACCGTTCCAAAGGTGCAGGTGGCCGAACTATGACTGCCGCGAGTTGTTCAAGAAAAACCAGGAGACGAGCCAAAACCACTTGTGCAGATTCATCATCCGCGTGTAGACCACTATCTTTGCCTGGTTCGGTCTTCATGATGTAGCCATTCACTCTTGGGCTGCCATGGACTCCGTCATGGGATGGTTGTCCTCTTTAGGATTGACGAGAATAATCGCATAGGCCTCACCACTCTCATGATATCGGTCTCTAGGCATGTCGAGATCATGCTCGGTATTATCATCGCAACGATTAGGGAAGAGGCTAATATGTGGCGTATTGCCGATGCCAAGCACCTGAATAGTCTTCTGCTGGGAGAGTAGTGTTATTGTAGATTTTGTTGGGGGTGTTGGGGTGCTTATTGCGCCCATGATGTTGTAACCGGCCCATGCCATCCTATTCTCTTCTTTCTTAATCAATTTTTTTTGAGGGGAGCCTTTCTTAATCAATAAAAAGGCAAAGCTTTGGCCCGTTTAAAAAAAAAACTTTGGCCCATGCCACAAAATCAAAGCTACAATCCCCTAAAAAAACTTTGCTCAACCAGTCACCCCATTTTTATCTCCTTTGTGGCTGATTCTTAACAATATATAATAAAATAAGCATAGTGCTCTACAATTTAGCAATCGCTAATCGAGCTTTAGAGTTTTGCTTGCATGATCCTTGAGATTAGAGTGTCTAAGATGGTGGTGATTATGTGCATCTTCCATGTGTCGGAGAACAATACATAAGCTATTTTTTACAGAATCTACATAGGTTTCTCCATGTGTTTAGAAACTTTTCTCAGAATTAGTTTTATCTTCTTTTTTTGGATCATGGAACCAGGGTTAGAATGGTCCTAGAAAAAACCTGATTTTTTAGGGATAAACTAACAAAAGCCCATGTGTCCCTCGCAAAAAAAGGCCAATCGTACGTGACCTTATATTGGACCAATTTGACTTATATGGGCCGGATCATATTAGTGATGGGCCATATTATCACCACTAAGAAAAAAAATGCGAGAGAAACATGTCATGTGATTTTCCATCTCCAAAATGTCGTCACGCGGAAACCACACAACGTTATCCCGTTTCCTACCACTCCGGCTGTACTGTACCGAGCGAGCAGCAGCCATGGGGATTGCTCCAGTCGCCACCTACTCTTCCTTCCTGGCGCCACCGCCGGCGAGGAGTACGTCGTACCGGGCACACCTCGCCGCCGCAGGGCTCTCCTCGAGGGCGTCCTCCTTCGCCGCCGGCAGCGGGCTCGCGGTGGCGGCGGCTTCCGTCGCGGTGGCCGCGCGGCCGAGGCGGACGGGCGCGGGAGGCGGTGCGCTTGGGTGCAAGTGCCTCTTCGGGCTCGGCGTACCTGAGATGGTCGTCATCGCCGGCGTGGCGGCTCTGTTGTTCGGGCCCAAGCAGCTCCCCGAGATCGGCCGCAGCGTCGGCAAGACCGTCAAGAGCTTCCAGCAGGTGCGGATTGGACCCTAAATTAGGAATTTCCGGTGGTGATAATATTATGACATCTCTCTGGGATCTGGCGCCTATTGCCCACTAAGCACGCTTGCTACAAGGCATTGCTATGCTAGCACAAAGTTATGGTACAAATTGGAAAAATGAAAGAGGTTTTTAGAAAATATGTTGAATCTAGTACAGTGTCACTTGATGATGTCGTGAAGATTAGGCATATTCACTTAGAATTAAGAACTATGCTAGTACGCACACTTATGGTTAAAAATTAGTTCATTCTATTCTTGGGTTTTGGTTCAGGGGAATACATGGGTCTGGGGATGAGGGGTGGAAAATTTGTAGCTCTTATCTGCACCTCCACAGGAAGTAGAAGGGATCTCAGAATGCTTATTTTTTCGTTTTAAGCATTTGTGTTTAGGCCATTGTGTTGCAGTTTGTTGATAGAAGTTCCAAGACTCCAACTGTAATCTAATCTTATGCACTCTTATCTGTGCAACTTACTGTTAATGATAGAGATTATGAAATGCAGTTTTCTTCTGTTTCTGATATAGTTGGCATGTTGGGACATAGCACATTTTTGCTACCCACGTTTGTGTCATGGGCGTGAACCCAGCCCCTAGCTCAAGGTATGGGCAGAGTTACTGTTCATGTGAGATTACGATCTGTTGTGCTATAGCGCCGTGAACAGGACTATGCCCATAACTTGTGCCAGGGGCAGTGCCCACACCGATAACAGTTTGCAATGAATAAAATAGTGAAAATATTTGTCTTAAGAAGTCCTGGCATTGTACAAACAATCAAAAAGATGGTTAACTAAAAATCAGTACTCGATTTCTAGATGACTAATTCAGATAGTCAAATAGCTGAAACGTTTGAGCTTTAACACTATGGGACATGCTTTGTGCTGATTAGCTGAGTTCGATTATTTTGGTACTTCTCATATGCTGCTATCTGATCAGGCAATCAGCTATAGCACTTAAATTACTATAAACTGTAAATGGGTATTCGTGGTTGTATCTGCTATGCTATATTACTTGGTGTAATTGTGAGTGTGTTTGCTGCTACTGCCTACACGTATTTTACCTATCCATTCATTTTAACATGAACTGAACTAAGGTGGGGGCCCAGTGCTCACAGCTCAAGCATTTTCATTGAGGATAAGCGTGCCAATCAGGAAATGGGATAAACTTATCAGTAGAGATGGGAGAGTTTGGTATAATTCAAATCTTTAAGCTTGATCACTCTGTCCATTTTGCCAATTGGGAAGTTGAGCTAGTCTGCTCATTTCCTGTTATCAGGTCAAGCCCTGATGGAATTCATTCGGTGGATATATTTGCCTATATGCCTTTGTAGACGAGCTTGGTCTGTGTTCATGCTGTTGTCTGCTGTCCATTATTGGGTTATCTAGTCTAAATGTGTGTGGTTGTCCCATTCCCTTGAGTTCATGCCACCGTGCTGATTTGTGCCTGCACTTGCTGATGCATGGGCCAGCATGAGTTGGGTCTCGGATCTGGGGTCTATGTGCTCTAGTGTGATTTTGATTTGCCCTAGAGATAATAAGAATATGGGACAATTACTGGAGGAAAAAAAAGGAGTTATTGCTAAATAAATAGCTAGGCAAGAGTTCTGCAGTGCACAAACTTGATTACGAGGATACATGAATTTCCTCTTGCACCAGTGATATGATGTGCATTATGGTCAAATATCAGAATCACATAGTCCTGGATTCAAAATCAAAAGAAAGTGTTTGCATGCTCCCCCTTCACTGCCTCTACATATCTTAAAATGCCAACTGTCGAGTCTCAAGATAAGAGCATGTGGCTATCCAATATAGCTATATAGCTGGGACCTAGTATTTGTTGATATATTGTGAAGAGCTTGATTAACTCTTAGCTACCTGCACACCTTGGTCACTTTGCATACTCTGTGTTCACTACCTCTGAATACTGAATGACTGAAAATAAGCACTGCCAAGTCTCAAGATGGTGGACTTCAGTATAGATATATACTTGGGCCATGTGCTTGTTCATATGTTAGTGTTCTTGAATAATTTGTACTCCTTTTGTGATGAGTTGCTTATTATAGTATCTTGTGAGACCAACCAGGACTAGCCCTTGGTGCCTTTTTTTTTATAGAAGTGCTCCTGTTAAAAAAGGAGTAAGCTTACAGTATCTTCTTATTACGAAGTTGTTCAGGAATAGAATATGAAATGAACCAACAACAGGCTATGGTCATCCGTTAGGCAAGGATTTATGTGCTTCGCCAGTTTACCATATGTTAATAAGAATTCCGCAATGGTGAGAAATATGAAATCCATATATCCGCATCGCTGCAAGTTGTTTGATAATCTGTCACCACATATAAAATCAGCTTTATGCATTAGCATTACTGATTTAAGATCCTGATATGATTAAAGGCTCACTATCACGTGCACTGGATGATCTAAAGTCACATTGATGTTACAAACATTTTACTGTATGCAGAGCATCCGTTTCCAGTTTATGACTTGTTTCCTTACCTGTTCATGAAAACTCACTCTCAGGCAGCCAAGGAATTCGAAACGGAGCTGAAGAAAGAACCCGGGGATGGCGGCGACCAGCCTCCACCTGCAACCCCCACGGCGGTTAGCAGCGACGGCGAAGAGAACCAGGAGCTAGAGGCATCGAGTAGGAAAGAGAGCACATGAGGACAGGTGGAGACTCGTGAACTAGAAGAGTTGTGTATGTAAAACCTGTGTGATGTTTTAGCACATTGCTCCTTTCTTTTTTTATGTTCTTGCAGGCTGTGCGGCGATATATATTATTTGTAACAAGGGAAAACGAGTCTGAGATTACCTTGTTAATGTATGATGTCAATTGTGTACATCAGTCGTAGGGGTTGATCGGCTGCTCTCCAGTAAAAAATTGTGTACATGCATATTTTTTTTCGAAATGGAGGTTGTGTCCCGAGGCTCTACATACAAAGTATGCACATAGCCGTTTTCATTAGATTATTCAACAAAACATTACCAAAAAAAATCGGAAGACGCCAACCTAGCCGACAGTTCGCTACACCCACGCAACTGATGAAGAGGGTGACCAAGAACAAGGTCATGTGCCCTGACAACACATCAACGCGCAGCATCAAAATACCCAAGGCCACACCAAGCCGCCCGTTAGCGAGCAGGGGCACAACCGCTACAGCAGACCCTCAGTTGCACCGATGCACACGCTGCAGAAGTCGTCGCCGCCGTCTTCCTCTTACCCATCTTCATCTTCAAGACAGGGACCAAAGCATTAGCCTTGTCAGGCCTGCCATCAACGCCATCATGGTGTCATATAGCTCCACCACCCTACGCGCGTTCATCAACACGCGTCCACCATCATGACCTCGCTGCGCCATGCCGCCGAGACTCGCCAATGCCAACGCCAACGCGTTAGAAGCAACACCGCACCACGGCTAGACCCCTCCGCGCAAAACTTGTTCCAAAACGATGCCTCCAAGAGGGAGAACGACATCTGAGTGTCACCATCGTCCGATCCGGGAGACCTAGATCTAGGGTTTTCCCCTGGAACATCTTGGCGGAGGGCGGGAGATTGTAGCGACGACGGCTTCAACAAAGTAACAACGTCCGCGGACACCGTCATCGTCAGGCCCGACCGAACGGAACTTCGCCTCCCAGATCCGTCGGGATCCACCCCGTCGCCCCGAAGGAGCCAATCCGTGAGGGAGGCAGCTGCCTCCACGCCTTCTTCGCCATATTGCCTCGAGAAGGTCAGACGACACGAGGCCGACCACCACAGTGGCCACCGTCCCCGTGACACACCTCCGCTTTCCATGCGATGGCCCGCCTCCACGTGTATGAGGCCATCGGAGCACACCCGCCCTCACCACCTGTCTAGGACAGGCTGGGCGTGGACGCCACCGCCACCGACGACGGTAGCGGCTGTGGGAAGGATATCGTGCGAGGCGACCCAGGAGGGAGAAGAAGGTAGGGGTGTGTGTACATTTGGAATAGTGCAGTGAACAATTGTGGCTGACACGCTGATAATAGTTTTTTTTTTTTTTTGAGAATTCCTGGTCTTTTACAGTACAGCTGTAGTATCTGAACTCACGCACAACTCACACCACACACACTCAACACCACACGCACGCCACCTGTGCGCAAGCTAGACCTAACCAGACTATACTAGGCTTCTGGGCCCCGTGAGCCTAGACCTACCGGGAAACCCCTGCGGTGGTGGGTGCACCACAATACCTCTGATCGAACCACGGTGGAATTGGCCCAGAAGCAGGAGCCGAACACTGTTCACGTGAACCACTGTTCACGTGAACAGTGCCGCTCGGTGAGGCAACCCGAAATACGCTCCCACAGGGAGTCGAACTCGGGCCGGTGGACAGGCCACTGCCTAATCCAACCACTGCGCCACTGGCGCATCCTCGCTGATAATAGTTTAGACACTAGCAGGTGGGCTCATATTGTCAGCCACAATAGCCACAAGGTTTAGCCGTTTAGCCCCCACCGCGGCAGAGATGAAGAAGCATCAACTTTATCCCGGCAATAAACTCTCGAGAGTGGAAAGGAAATGCAAAATCCGAAATTATCGCCATGGCTCTCCTCCCTCTCCTCTCCCTCGCCTCCCCGCTCAAAACCCTAAACCCTACCTTGAGCCCAACCCCTACCCGCCGCCGCCGCCTTCTCCTCAGCTCCCCCCTCCTCCGCCCGCCGCCGCCGCCGCTCTCGCGAAGCGGCCAGCTCCGCTGCTCTGCCGGCTACGGCGGCGATGCCGCCGCGCCGCAGCAGGCGGCTCCGACGACGCCGCGGCCGGACGAGATCCCGTGGAGCAAGGACCTCTGCAACTCGGTGCGGCTCATAGGGACGGTGGGCACCGACGTCGAGCTGCGGCAGCTCCCCAGCGGCGCCTCCGTCGCGCGGGGCCGCATTGCCGTCTGGAAGTCGGCCACCGAGACCACGTGGTAACTATTCAGCATTGCCTCAGCCCTCAGCTATGCTAGTACAGCTCTTCATTACTCCATTTCTGCGTCAACGTCGTTTGGAGTGGATACGTGTGACGTGCTTGGCCGTGTCCATTAGGCCATGGTACTACTTACCTGCTGCGAAATGTTCAACGATATGCAGAGGGGGCAATTTACCCATTTTTGGGTACCATCATTGGGCCATGGTCACAGGGGAAGCTTTGTTCGTGAGTGGTGCAGCTAGGTGTCAATTTGCTGCTCATGTGAAATTGTTAATAAGGGGATACAGTACTACTGAAATGGCCTTAATAGTTACATGTTACTAATTGAACCATCGTGCACCATGTACGGTCCTTGCAATAGAGTGAGGCCTCAGTTTGCAAAGGGACTTTAGTTGGGACAGGAAAGGTGTAAGTGGGTTCTTCCTTGAGTTTACTAGCTAGCTGTAAGAACTATATACATTACCACCCAACAAGATTTGGAATCAGCGAATGTTTTGTGGATCCTTAACAGATTAAGCATGGTACCGAGAGCATTATGCAGATAGAGCGTGAAGCTGAGAGCATGATTAACAGATTAATGGTGAAACTTACCTTTCATGATGAAATGATCGTGTTCCCTTCTCATCAGCATACTAAACGAAAGCCAAAAGTATATAGCATTGACTGTGCATAAGTTGGAGCTGTACCTTTGTTTCCATGGAAATTGTGCACATATCTGTTAAATGATGCTTGAGATTATTGTCCATGAAATTCTTAATATTAGTTCATAATCATTAAATGTATGATTTGGCGGTGGTTGTAGGGTAACTCTTGCATTTTGGGACGACCTGGCTGTTGCAGCCTCTGAGCATGTGAAAAAAGGAGACAAAATATTTGTTTCTGGACGGCTTGTGTCAGATACTGTTGATGAGGGGCCTGAGAAACGCCAGGTTTACTACAAGGTACATTTTTGCTAATATTTTGTATTTGGGTTACCATGATTCTATATCCATGATGTTGTCATCATCCTTCTTTCTCGTGTTTATGATCGGTATCAATATCATATGTTTTGCAGGTTGTTGTTCAGGAGTTTAAGTTCATTGAGTCCTTCCAGCCTGTGCGATTATATGAACAAGAGTCAAGCCAGGATCCCCAAGGTATGGATCTAAGTCACACTGGCATGCTGATATCTACAGTCTGTATCATAAAACTACTGCTCCTCCTCCTCCTCTCACCTGTTGATATTTTTGTCTGATTACGTATTTGTCTGTCGGTGATATTTGCTTTCAGCAGACAATATTACAGTAACCGCTTTGTACTGCCCACTTGACCTTCAAACTGTCAAATTTCAACATCTATAATCATTGTGGAGCTTGGCTATTTGCATGTAGTCTTCAAAGTCATTTATGATAAGACCCTCTATTCAACATATGCATTTCGCTGCGCGCGTTAAGAACGTTTTCACAAAGCTTAAAGTATTATCTTGGGCATCTTTTGAAAGATAGAATGTTACTTAGATTGCAGAAAAGGCTGTTATATGTTAGCTCAAATTTATCCTGGCAACAAAATTTACAACACACGATAAATACTCTTTTCTATTCAAGGGAAAGAAATAGCACATATTATCCTCAAAATAAGAAGAAAACGCACATGCCTTGTGCATTCTTCTGTCTCCTTTCAGCCGTTGAGTACTCTTTATAAATGCAATTGATTGTCACATAATCGCACCCTGAATTTCCTCATATTTTGTAGATGGTTTACTAAGCCTTTTTTGTGTGAAACTTAGTAACTTACATCTATACTGTATCTGTGTTGCCTCGTTTTAACTTTTATGGCTGACTCTAGGGCTCTAGGCCAGTGATATTCATAACTGGGTCCTGTGTAGCTGTTTATTGGTGTTAATGTGTTATGATATATATTTTAAAAATAGGAAACACTGACTCTTTGCTGTGAATGAAAGGTGGAAAGCAGGGAAATTATTTTGACAATGACTCGACCTCTGCCTCAACTGAGAATAGAAAAGGGGATTACATGAGTTCTTCCTCTCATTCAACTGAAGCACTGTGGCAAGCGTTCTTCGCTAATCCGCTTGACTGGTGGGATAACAGGAAAGATAAGGTTATATCATCTTTCTTTTATTCTTTTCATGGCATTACATATGTGTTATCCTTTATTAACTCCGTTGCGTTAACGTCTGCTCTTTTAGGCCAATCACCTACACTTTTTAGGAGGGTTTATCCAATGAAAAATAAAATTGGGCACAAAACATGGACCACACTGCTAATTGCCTAGTCATCAAAATACTAAAACCACCTAAGAAATGCTGAAATACTCCTAGAAAAGTGAATGGAATAATATAGAATTATAGATCCAGATAGCGGTAGTGGAATGTAGCCAACATGGAAAACAAATTTGATAAAGGTGTCAAATGTAGTTCAGAAACATAAAAGAAAATAAAGAAATCTATTTAATTTTATTTACTGTTTTTTGTGAAGAACTAGGGCTTGTGTATCGCCCTTCAAACAAAAATGTAGCATGGGGCTTCCAAAACTCAAGAAGCGTGCGCTGCTGCCCTCCGAACTAGGGCTTGTGTATCGCCCTTCAAACAAAAATGTAGCATGGGGCTTCCAAAACTCAAGAAGCGTGCGCTGCTGCCCTCCGCAGAATTTTTCATGCCTTACATCTAGCTTCTAGGATTAATAATGTGCCAGCTTAGTCACGTAAGTACTGTAGCAATATTGCTGCTTCAGTTTCGCAATTGAATTTTAGTGGGTTATGAATTATATGTCTCTCATGTCAGTGGTACATGCTCACACAGATTTAGCAAGATATGTAAAAAGACACTAATCTAAGCATAATGTAATTTATCACCATGATATGTTATATTACACCATAGTTACAGGCAGTGGCGGAGCTCGAAACAAATTCTTGGGTGGGCCAGGAGATGAGAAAACACAAAATTGTTCAGATTGTCACTAATGTCATCTTCTTTCTTTTCAAGAAAAAATCAATTCTTTTCTCAGTTGCCTTTCCCATCGCCGTGCAATCTTCCATGCTATCAAATTGCCAACTAAAAATTTAGGGGAAAGAAGGAAGAAGCAGCTAGCCAGGGGAGTTGGAGAAAAATAGGGCTCGATTCGTGGGAATCGGTTGCCGTCTGTTTGGACTTGCTGCCGGCCCGATGCGCCGTGCCCGTGCAGCGATGCCCAGTGGCCGGATCCTGGCTGCAAATCATTTGCAGCAAATGGCAGCTAGCGCTGCTGCCTGCTGATGCCCTCCACCGATTCCCCCTTTTCCCCTTATTTTCTTATCTAAATCATGTCCAAATCTCTAGACCTAGCCATCTCAATGGCCATGGTTTTGTCGCGAGCAGAGACTGGTCGTGAGTAGTCTGGGACTCTGGGAGAGGATAGGAGTCGAGCGAAGAAGCAAATTGTTGATGGGCTGGGCCGCCTTACATGATACTACTAGTTAATAATTATTTTGCAAAAAACCTGGGTGGGCCGTGGCCCAGGTCGGCCCTAAGGTAGCTCCACCAGTGGTTACAGGGTGCACGGTGACCAGATTCAAGATGTGATCTAGGTTTTTGATCTGATTTAGGGTTCAGCAGCAATCTTATTTGCTGGGGACTAGGATCCATAAATCCAGGGGGGGGGGGGGGGGGGGGGGGGGGGGGGGGGGGGGGGGGGGGGGGGGGGGGGGGGGGGGGGGGGGGGGGGGGGGGGGGGGTGGGGGGGGGGGGGGGGGGGGGGGGGGGGGGGGGGGGGGGGGGGGGGGGGGGGGGGGGGGGGGGGGTGGGGGGGGGGGGGGGGGGGGGGGGGGGG